>OZ038380.1:172030449-172129500 GCA_964036045.1 Eutreptiella sp. 'Long Island Sound 2002'
CTTTGGCGCCTTCGGCGCCTGGTATTTCCTATGCTTTCTGGGCCAAGTGGCGGTTCCCCCCCAGTGGGGTGGGGATTGCAAGGGGAGGGGGGATGCGCATGGTCATCACCACATAGTTCAGTGTTTTTCCTTCTGCACTGCAGCACAGACCAGTTCTGAACCACTCCAGGTGGCTGCTGACTGTGCTTTGGCCTGGGCCATCTGTACATTAAGGTCAGCTCGCACCCACCACCCTCCCACAGTGCCGGTTAGTCTCTAACCCTTGCTCTGTGAGTCTTGCTCTTGCTGCCCCTGTCTTGCTCTTGCTCTCTTGCACGCAAAGACGTGTCATGTTCGAACTCCGAGGGCGCAAAGGCGTCCCAATGTTTCACCATCAGACTATTCAGCTCCACGCTTCAATAGGTGCCTTGCTGTACTGTTGCGCTTACCTATTCAGTACCACTCCAGGCGGTTTGCGTTTGTGCGTTGGCCGCCCACATATCTAGGCCAGCTCGCACCCACCACCCTCCCGCGGGTCGCACTCTTGCTGCCCCTGTCGTGCCCAGGCTTTCTGGCACGTAAGGACGTGTCATGCCCGTGCTCTGGGGGCGCAAAGGCATCCCGCTGTTTCACCATCAAGCTTGTCAGCTCTATGCTTCAATGGCTGCCCACACACCCAGGTCAGCTCGAACCCACCACCCTCCCACAGTGCCGGTTAGTCCCCGACTCTCGCACTGCGGGTCTCTCTCCCCCTCTCTCCCTCTCTCTCTCTCCTTCCCTCTCTCTCTCTCTCTCTCTCCTTCTCTCTGGCCCTCCTCCCACTGTGTCCCACTCTCTCTCTCTCTCTCTCTCTCTCTCTCTCTCTCTCTCGCACAAAGGGGTTTTCGGGATGTTCGGTGGGTCTCTATCCCCCCCGGGGTTCGAACCCTCCTCCACAGGACAGAAGAGGTGCGGTATACCCACTGAGCTACGAAGAGTTGTTATCTGCATTACTGTTCCGACCTTTCCTACTCCCCCCTGCATGTCATCCCCTGTCAGGCATATCGCTGTTCGCACGGGGGTGTGCTCAGCAGCGTGTATAGGAACCGCACAGCGTCTCCGGATACCGGGTCCGCCTGCCTAAAGAGCGTTTTCTGGAACAGCCTTAAGAGGTTCGCTCGGCCCGCCAGCCACACATGCATGCAGTCTCCATTTCTGCTCACAGAGGAGGGCACCGCTCTGTGTCCCTCTGCCGTCGGACAGTGGAGGATCGCCTCCCACTGGAACGGGTGCCACTTGCCTGCACTTTTGGGTCGCCACTGGGCCTGCATGTTCGTCAGAGCCTGAGTCTTCAGGGTCCAGTTGATTTGGACCATCACCGAGTAGAGTTCTTGGTTGCTCATCAGCAATGGCTCTCCATGATTGTCCACAATTTCACAGTGCATCCTGGTGTTGTGTGGTTGGTCTAGTCGGAGCCAGATCTGCTGATTGCGGGCCCAGGCCATAGTGGTCAGCTCGGCATCGACTGCCCTCAACCTTTCGTTCGCAATGGCGTCCAGCTGGCTTAGAGCTTGCACCTTGAAACACCGGCGTTCTTGCTGAGGCTTGACCTTCTTTGGGGCTGGCTGAATTTGTGTGTAGGGGCCATGTCGTTGCTGACGTGGTCCCTGCTCCTTCCATGGCTTTCCCGGCGGCATCACGCCTGGGAGCTCTTCCGCGATAGGACGCGAGGTTGGTGCCTGAGTTCAGCCGTTGCCGTTGTCACACCTGTGTGCTGCTGCACGTCGCGACGGTTCTCGTGTCAAAATGCTCCTGCGTCCGAACACAGGTTTCGGGGATGCAGGCATTTTTGAGCTTGAAACCTGTGAGATTTCCGCATCAGAATGCAGGGGTTACAGGCTCTGCTGCTAGCGACCCTGTCCAGGGTTCTTGCTTTTCCTGAGCTTTCGCCTCTTACGCTGTCGCCTGGTGTCGCTCACATCCGTGCTGAAGGACAACGTTTCTGCTGCAGATAGTTCTTCCAACAAACCTTCCATTTTTTTGTGTCCTGCCCCTATGTCCTCACTACCCGATTGCAAGGGGGGGGGGGGGGGTTGCAAGGGGGGGGGGTAAGATGAGCTGGCGCGGCCTGCTCACTTCACAGTACTCGAGACAACCCCTCGGGATCAAGGTACTTGCCTGGTAATGGAATCCTCCCTCTCTACAGGTGGTGACTGTGTTAGTGGAGATGTCATGCAGCATGGTCAATACATGCTGCATGCGTGGTGACCCCTCTTTGCTCCAGCATGTGAAGCAACAGCGGGTGGGGGACGCAGGGGAACGCCTTTGCTACATCAATGAGCAGGGCACAGGACTCCTCCTTCGCATTGAGTTCAGCACCAACCCCCCTGACTCCCTGCAAGCACAAGCTGTGATCCTCCATGGACCCTTAGTGCCTGTGCACCTCATGCAAAGAAGACTGTCATGTAGGAGAGAGGGAGGTCAGGAGAGACGGGGGGAGTGAGCACGGGAGGCAGAGTGGGCTAAACCTACTTTACTACGTGAGCTTCGTAACTGGAGCAGGATGGGTTGTCGGGTGGCGGTCTTGCCTTTGGTGTTGTACTGCTTCGGAACCAGACACTCCGTCAATCCTGCGGAAATGCACCCTAAGATTAGTTTTGTCAACACTACATACATAAAAGCTGGTGCTATCGAGATTAGTCTGCAGTTCTTAGCGTCTGAGTCGTTTGCTGGCTCTCAGGTCCATGGGTGGGTTCCTGCAAAAGGCCGGCAGGACCTATTCTGCTGACTCCTTAGTGGGCTGTATGTTGGTGCATCTCATGGGCATTTCCATCCAAGACCATAAGTCGTGGCAGAACTCCTTGCCCCCTAGCGCCGCCATGTTCCGGAACCGTCTCAGCCTGTTTTGCACTGTTTGTGTGGCCTTTTTTCCCATGTAGTCTAGGTACTTCTTGTGGGCCTTTGTGTTGTGTGGTTGTGCCACCGTGTTTGCTAACAGCTGTTCCTCCCTCGAATGCATCTGGTGTGGGACGGTGTGTTCTTGCGCTTACGCAACTTGCAACTTCTTCCTCTATTGCCTTGGTCATGTCCTGCACTGGTGACTTTGGTTGCATCGCATGCCACGGTCTCACAAGTGTCCTAAAATGCCTATAGTCAGCCGTCTTAGTGCATGATTTTGGGTTGGTGGGAGTGCAGTGTGTCACTGGGGGAGCGTTAGCACGCCAGGCATCTTTTTTTTTGACCCGTGTCCCACCGGTGACCTTTTAGGGGGTGCACTAAAGGGGCGCACTGAGCGCAGTGCAACTATTTTTTTGCTTGTGCGGCAGTATGCCGCGCTCCCTCCCGTGCTCGCGGTGGGGGAGGGGCCCCGCCGCGCCCGATGGTCGTCCCCATCATATTATGGGCCTGGGAACTTTTCTGCGGCAATAGAGACAAAGAACGACGGTGGGGACCGACGGACCCCACATCGGTGGATGGCAGGCCGGGGCCAACAAGGTTTGTGGAGCCCTTTTTGGAAATTCTCGCAGAATCCTAGGATCCCGAAAAAGAATCGCCAGAAATGAATTTTCACGAAATCCGAATCCGACTGCAGATTTGTGAACGGCATCGAAAAACGATCCATATGGCATTTGGAATTTCGAAAAACCGATCCGTTTTGGCCGTTTGGCGAAGGGTGCAAGTTGGGTAAAAACGGCAATTTTCCAAACGTGGGTCAACTGGCGACAGAAATTGCCAGGCGCCTGTGGCTCATCTGGCTCTAATTCAAGCACCATTACCTCCGGCCAGGTCCAAGGGTCGCGGAATTTTTTTTTTTGCTCAAACCGACCCGGTGGCGCCGAGTTACGGCTGTTGGAGGGAGACTGATTTTGGTAAAAAAAGTGCATTTTTTCAATCGTGGACCTTACGGAATTCGGCGCTGCGGGAATACAGCGTTGAGGTACATAGCCGCCACCCGACCGAATCGAAGCTCTACTGTTGCCCTTCAATTTGTACTATGGGGTTTTGTGCGTGCTTTTGTATGGTCATAGAATGGGAGTTGTCTTGTAAGGGTTTTTGGAGCATGCTGTCAGCAGTGAAAACTGGCTGCGTTTTTTGGCCATCATGGGTCTCCTTGTGAGTGTTCGTGCAAGGAGCCCCGGAACCATCTGCCTTGAAACTCTTTTTATCGAGGTCCTTTGTGGTGCATAGCACGTGTTAGGTAGGTATTTGGGTTGGTGAGGACATATAATGCAGCTAGTTGGTGCGTTGGAGGGTTGACATTTTGCAATTTTTTGAAGTTGCGCAGTGGCGTGCTTTGGGCGGCATTTGGACATGTTGTGGAGTTAGGCCTTGGGACGAAGCGCACAACGATCTTTGAGAGATGTAAAACAGAATGACTAGGGGGTAGTATTCGGGAGCTTCGAAGGTTCGTCGCAAAAATTACGCCAAAAAGTACTTTTTTTGTGCTACAGCTTGACGTTGTTTTCACATATTTTACACGGATGGTTGAAAATTTTCCTGCTATGATGACGTGGAGTTTGCCCGTGAACCAAAGCGAACGTGGCCCCGTACGGCGGACCACAAGAGCTGAGAATGCATGGTCTGTCGCCCGGTCAAGTGCTATAATCAGGTCGGATTGTGAGTTGGGGGTTTCCAAGAAGTGGCAGTACACGGTAAAAGCTGTGGAGCATGGATCTGGGGATGACCCACCGCGCGGTAACCATGTGGGCCGGTTGAAACCGAAAAGGACGCAGTAGGAAGCAATGGACTCTTGCTGTTGGCAAGCGTTAAGAGTGGGACAAAATGAACATTTGCTGCTCTGGGAACAAAATCATTTGCGAATCCGATTTTTGAGGCCTCATTTTGCAAACATCATGGTCACCGAAATATAGGTCTCCCTTCAAACAAGAGAGTTGATTGATTGGACGTAAACAATGGCTGTACATATGTTGTATGACTCGACCGCTGGTTGGAGAGGTCTTGTGTAGGAGCTTTCGGCATGAAAAGTTCGGCCATTGAAACAAAAAGGGTGTGTTCAAATTGTGTAGCAGTTTCGACCGATGACGGCAATAAAAAATTATCTCTAGGCTTGGGGAGGGGGAGCGTAGCGAGACCTTCCCAAGCCTAGCCGAAGCACTAATGTCAAAGATGGCCCAAAAAGATTCATTCCATTGTATTTGATTTGGACGGAATCATTTGTGCAAGTGTATGTGGAAGTATAGAGGAACTCAGATCTTGTTAATGTGTTAATTCTGGTAATGCGCATATAGGTCGGAAGAAGTGTAGAAAGAATTAAAAATGCAACATAGCCAGGGGATGGAAAACGACAACTTTGTTACAGGTACGTTTGGCTCTAACCAATATTGTTTTTTTTTTGTGCAGGGAGAAGTCGCGGCCGTACAAAACTTGGGAAAGGCTTTCTGTTTAAATGCATACATTTATTTTGTACAATGTGTGGTTATGTCATTTTGCCGATGCAGATATGGGTGAATGGTAGGAAAGCAGGCGAGGTAGAATGTTTCTTTGCTTTGGTTTTACGAAGGTACCGAACAACATGATTTTCATGTCTCATCGCTGTATTGAGCCATATTATTACTGTATCACTTTGTGTGTGCACGTCTTGCAGCGGGTGGGCGGGCTGGGCGAACCACGGGCCTTGTTTTTTGTGCTCAGACTTACAAGTTCTTCGTAAGTGCTCGGCTAGACGGGCTGGATCAGTAATGACAGTGTAAGTACAACATATGTTGTCCCGTGCGGTACCTGGGCCGCATACCACCCGTGGTGGCGGGACGTGTACTTGAAGCTCACGTGTAACCTTGTAACCTGTCATCTGCTCTTGCAGTATCAGAAACTGCCATGCTACTGGGGCAAACAAGAAAAGAAGTCTATTGTTGTGTAAAAAGTTCTGCGACGAGAAGTTAGAGAAAATCCCTGCTGGGCGCACCTGGCGGAAATATGTCCTTCATGTACGCGGGCGTTTGTTTGCCCATTGTGCCCTCTGGTCCCTGGATCTGCTGCGCTTTTTCCCCTCCTGGGGATATTCATCTGCCTGACCTGGTTTTCACACTAGTCCCTTTTGTGCTCCCACCACCATTTGAGTGCATGTTTGATGTGGTGTTGCCAGTCACTAAAGCACCGTGCTGTGTACGCCTGCGTGGTATGCGAGCTGTAGCCTTGAAAAGGACTTCCGTGGTTCCTGTGTAGTCATCTAGCCACGATTGGCAGCGTTGCAACATCTGTAGGCCTTTGGCTTTCCAACGAGACATCTGGCGGGGTATGGGCCCGTGCACCGCTGTAAAGTACAGCCTTTTTACCTGGTGTTTGTATGTCGTGTACTCGTGGATCCGATGTTTCATGAGCCGCAACATGTTTCGATGTATGCCTCCTGTGTAATGCCTGTTCTGGAGGAACGTGTTTGCCATGGTCCGGCGTTCTTCCACTGCTTGTGAGAGGGCCTGGCCCACCTCCTTAGGAAGAGGTAGGTCCTCCGGTCTGTGGCCGAGGTGTCTCTCCAGTTGGACACGCAAAGCAACTGTTGTTGGTGGTAAGTTGGTGAGCACCTTTATTGCTTAGCGCAATGCAACTATTTGGGCGTCTGCCCGTACTAGAGACCGATACTTTGAGATACTACGGGCATCATTGTTACCCCTAGCGTAGATTTTGAGATCTGATTTTGTCCCCTTTGTTGCCAACCAGAACTATCACAACAGGGCACCGGAACACAGTGTGCAGACAAAATTCAGCATGTTCTTGGTGTGCTGCTCACTGCCCATCAAGGGCATCAGGAGCTGGGGTTTTATATACAAGCCCTTCCCAAGCTTGCACCTCACTTAAACAACTGTACATGCTTGCCCTTCAGGGCAGGCTTCGGAACAGCTACAGGTTTTGGAATGGGTTTGGGCTTCTTCTTCTATGGTACACCCTGCCCGCCTTGCAATCTTCCCCATTTTGTCAGGCCGGCTTCGCCCAAGGTGGGGGGGAATGGCACCACAAAATTGTGTAAATCAGCTTCGGCGCCTTGTGAAAATTTTCTTTGGCGCCTTTGGCGCCTAGTACTTTCTATGCTTTTTGGGCGAAGTGACGGTTCCCCTCCCAGTGGGGTGGGAGATTGAGAGGGGGGGGGGATTGCAAGGGGGGGAGGGGGTATAAATACTGTCATCAACAACATCTGCTCTTTTTTTTTTCTGCAACAAATGTCCTCAGTCCAGCACACAATGTCCAAATCAGGACACACCAGCCCATGATGCAATCCCAAGGGCAGTGGTTGCAGTGGTTCGGGCTCTATGCCGGTACAATCAGAATGAACAAAGACGGCTGCATGCGGGTGATCACCTCACCCCCACTCACGGGGGAGCTGGCGGCAACGGGGGTTGCCCCCACCCCCCCATGGGTGCAAGCACCGACACAGTCCCAAAAGTCCAGGCAAAACAGCGGTCCAACGCCCGCCCCGCGCTTAGTCAGGGTCGCGCGTGCGCGCGACACACGAGAAAGCAAAGCACACGTGTACCTCAAACCTTACACAAAGCGCGGTACAACGCACAAGCGACATCCGACATGTTCTGCCTGTCCTGATTTGCTGTAAGGGGCATCAGGTGCCTCGGAATAGCAGCCCTTCAAATAGATGCGGCTGTCCCCATGACGAAAGGGACCAATAACAGTGGCGGGTGCATGGTCCCCGGTGCTCTGGATGTGCGTGACAGCCGTGCCGGGAGTAGCAATGTTAGCAATGGCCGAAAATCACATCCAAACAAACCGCATCGGGTTGTAATGTGTGGTACGATGTTGTGATGAACAGAATGGGCAATCACAGACAGGAATGAGCCGCTCTTTCCCTTACCAGCGGATCACAAACGCCCAATCCTGACAAATCCCAGCAAATCCTAAAAACAGCCATCAACGCACACGCCGTGCATGGACAAGCCCTTGCTGACGGGGCACAATCATCACTTCCACTGCAACAGTGTTGGTATGCTTTGGCTATGCACAGCGTATAGGCGTTGGTGTAGTACATTCCGCTGATGGCCATAGGCCTAGAGACTGTTGCTGGTTCTGAAGATACAGCGGCAGCCACTGCCAGATACTCACTGCCTGCATGCTACCTTTTTTTTTTTTTTTTGAGTTCCTGACGCTCTAGGTGTCATTGAGTGTACTCGGGAGAACCCCGGGAAGCTGAAGGACCATTTATGCATGTTACCCTTTTTTTTTTATCAGGCTCAACAGTTCTACTGAGTACAGTATGAGCTCTTAGGCAACAGCCTGGGTCAAGAAGTAGGGCATATAGTACAAACGAGGGTTCCACTGCCTGCATGCTACCACAAGGCCCCAAGGGTGGAGACAGCCCAGCTTGAGGGATTCAGGGCACTCATTCGGCCATACTGAACTGACGCCGACTGAACTGCCGCCTCAGGGGTCGTGGTGGGGGGAGACTGACGCAGGGGGGGATGTGAAGATTGAAGGCTGAGATGAATCAGCAGGTTGCATTTCATACACTATCAGCATGGGATCAGGATGGGATGGCATTCAGGTACAGCTGGGCACTATTCGCTTGGGGCAGAGAACACTGCTGTCCCCATTCCAGTGTAGTGGGAGTGGCCAACTCGCTGTGCATCTCTTCCACTCCTCAAGGAGGCGCAGGAGCAGAGGTCCATACCACAATCCATGTAAGACACCCAGGAAGGGGAAAAAGTAATATCAGCACAAAACTGAGGTTTGGGGAGGGGAAACGCAGGAGATCATTCGCTTGGGTGGCGGAGCAAGTCACCCAGAAGTAAGTAATCGTGCAGGCAAAACGATATGGCGATGGGGGTGCCACATGCACATGGCACACACTGCGCCCATCAAGTATCCTTGGGTCTTGTGCCTTGCTGCAGAACATCGCCCGAGGACTTGACACGGAGTGACGTGGTGATTGGCATGTGCACCGGGGCTCATGGACAAGGCCAAAATGCGCGTGCCCTGTCGGATGGTGCGTGCCACCCGCACCGTGCAGACGGCACCCGCAGCCCAAGTGCAGGTGCCCGCAGGTTCTGGATGGGGTAGTGGCAGGGCGTGTGAGTCACACATCAAGGGTTGGTTGCCGGCGACGGGGGGGGGACTCGGGGGGTGCAATGCAAACAAAGGGTCGGAAACGGGTAGTGTCAGCCTCACAGTGAAAATTCACAGTTTGGGTGCAGTAGAAACAGAACCTAGTGCTGCGTGGCGAGGGGGGTGGTGGGTGCCCTGGGGTGCCGTTGAAGGCGAGGTGGTGGGGGCCCAGCAGATTCATGCAGCGACCTGCAGAGGGCGACAGTGCAAGCAGAAACAATAAGATCGAAATCGGGGGTCTCCAAACGAGGGCACTGCCAAGAGGCGGCAGTGTGAAAATGCTGTGGGGCCCTGGTCGGCCTCTGCGGGGTGGGGCATCTGCCAGCAGATAACAAGGGGGCAGTAGCAGGGGCACAGCAGTCCCCACAGGGGTGAAGGGGCACTTCTATCAGAGGATGGGAAAATGTTTATGGGGGCCGCAAACACATTCAACAGCATAGAGCGGGTCTACAGCAGGGTAATAGCGTTCTCGAACTGTAGATGCTCAGTCCCGTTAAAGTCTTCTCCCCCCCCCCCCCCTTTTTTTGACTGACTCAGAAGTTCAAAGAGTACTCAAGACTGTGCTTGGGAAAGTGGGCGACTCCAGCATATGATACAGTGGATCCCCGCAACGCGGGGCACATGGCAAAGACCCAGAGTTCACATGCGTATACCAGAGGGCTACCCCCACCCCGGGGGGGGGGGGGTGATTCCGCTGAGGGCGCCCAGAATTTCCAAAAAGGCAGGCAGGCACCCCCCCCCCTGGGGGAGGGTATCCAAGCCACTAAAAAAAGGCTTGCACAGGGTGTGGGCACCATAGACGAGACAAAGTCTCCCTGGTATACCTCGGAGGTATGGGACAAAGCCGTCTTATGTGTGCACATGAAGGGGGGGAGCATCTGGGGGACGGCCTCATCGACCATGGCCCCTCATCACCACCGACCCAATCACAACGGCCTGCACCCCATAGCACAATGCCCCGACGGGCAGGGACCACCGGTACAACGCATGTACCACCCCCTCTTTCCCTGTCCTCCCGCACACAAGGGGCTGGGGACTTCATATGCGGCCAAAAACGACGGTAACACGGGGGTCGTGCTTGGGCAAGGCTCACGCAAAGGGCGTGGGGCCGCGAAGTAGCAGTGCAGACTGTACAGGATGCCATGCACACCTACCCCCCCCCCCTCGCCCTTGCAAGAACAACAGCAAAAGCACTGAAAACGACGGGAACAACAACACCTGGTGTACCGGGAAGTGCGTTGAGGCGCACCCTGAGAAGACACAAGCGGTGGTAGCACCTTGCTTCAGGGATGGGCTCACACACAATTCAAATGCACAAGCCTCACTAAACAAAGACCCACCTTGCCCAAGGGGGTGGGTCCTTTGACAGACGTTGGCGGCAACGCCCGACCCAGCTCCAAATCACAGAAGAACTTGACCTTCATGGAAACCAGAAAATGGAACCACCAAATTCCATGGTTCTGAAAGTGGCGGAAGCAAAGTAGCCGATTCAGGTCCTGCACGCTGTGCGTACAGGGGTCGGCGCAGCAGCAGGACGTGGCGGAGCCACCGTGCCGCCCCCCAAGCCCCACCCTTAGTGTACACGGCGCGAGAGAAGGACCTCTGAAAGTTGCGGAAACAGCGCCTTGTGTTGTTCCTGGCATAAAAATGGGCACGGGGCGCCCAGTGGCCAGAAAACAAGGAGGGGAATTGGAGGCAAATGACAGGCAGTGGAGGAAGCCAAAAGGAGGGGCAACGGGAAAAGGAGCGCGTATTTATAGGCACGAGCCGTGCGCGTTTCGTTAGCCTGGGAAAGGCGGTACTGCAGGGAGGGAGGGAGTGCCCGGGATGTGGCATCGGAAGTCTGCGGGGCCATGGAGCAGCGGATACTTCGCTCCCGAAAGGCCCCCGCGACACAGGCCAAACGGTCATCGCTCTTTCGTTGTTGGTTCGGTGGCATGTTGACTTCACACCCATTCGTTCACACTTCAGGCGGGTTGAGCTCAAGGATATGGTAAGGGGAGAGAGCAATGGTCGGTTCTGATTGACTGAATGCCCCCGCCATAGGCACTTCCAGCCTTAGTCCAATGTGTGATCTTCACAATAAAGCTGCAAAACACTATGTACAGTGTGCCTCGCACCAAATTAGAAGAGTCACTCATAGCTACAGACCAAGGCCATGCATGCATATTAAAGGACAGTGTCATCTGAACCTGAAACACAGGCGGCTTCGCGTGTCGTCCTCGGCACTCTTTCGGCCTTAGAGTTTGACTGTTCGGCCACTTGTGTGTTAGAAAAAAAGATATGGTAAGGGGGGCGGGGGGGGGGGGCACACGCATGCCCAATGGAACGAGACCAGGCCCTAAGGTGTTTGTTTGGAATTGTTCATCTCAGACTGGGAAACACCAGTGCCATGCTTCTTTGCACGTCGGGTCGGGTCAGGCCTTGCCTGGCGCCAGTGCAGACCGCACAACTTGCAAGTGTAGTACGAGTGGTTGCGCTTGGCCCGCACGTGTCTCCAGTGTGATCGGTGGTCACACATTGGCGTCGAAGCCAACACATAGCGCACCGCCTCTTGCGGCGGGGCGGCTACCACAGGGCACGTTGGGGCATGAGGCGTCTCCCCAGACTCAGGTGTACTGTGTTCCGAGGATGAAGTGGCCTTGAGCCAGGCGTCGTGGCCGGGCAGGTCGAGGATAGTGCGCCAGGTGAACAGGTTGGCGCAGGCAGCGTGCTGATTCTCCATTCTTTGTCAAGAGAACACTGAACAAAAGGGGTGACCGTCAATGGAGAGTGACACAGGAGGAGCCTCGGAGCCATGCAGTCATCTCAACCATCCGCAGCATTTACCCTAGAACTTACCCCCCCCCCCCCCCCAGCAACTCGGCCCCGCGCGCGCCACACACACAGGCACGGCGGCATCTCCCTCCCGTGTGTGCCACCACGGGGTACGGGGGCGGTCAACAGTCCGGCAGGCCTTGAGACCGGACAACCGCGATTCGCCTAGCCCAGTCGTGTCGGCACGAAGGCGAAAGCTGACCGTGGGCCAGGGCGTCCGGCACAGGCCTTGACCCAAACCAAACCAAACCCCCCAGCAACTGATCAGGCCGTCAGGGGAGGACGCCATGGGCAGAAGTTGCATTCTGGATTCCCCCCCCCCCCAGGCAGGGGGATGCCCGCGGCAGTGCGGATGCCCGCAGTAGTACGGATGCCTGCTTGTCATAGCAGAAGGTTCAAAGGCGAGAGGCCAATAGGCGCCGCCACAAACTAACAGAGCCAACCACCAAGGCCTTGTGCCAAACCCCCCCCCCCCAGTAGCTGCATAACAACCTGTGTTCTTGTGGGACCCTGGGGTGTGTGCACAGCGTCCCCACAAAACAGGAGGCACACAAACAGGGCCATATCACCATCAGATGGGTCGCCAGCAGCCACAACTGTCAACAGATAACCCCAAATGACTGATGGGATATGCGGGTGTGAGGACGGGAATGAAACGGCCATCTGCATTCGCAGGGTATGCCCCCTGAGAGTGTCCGTTGCGAAGAAGTCCTTTTGGACCCGCCGACAATGATGACAGGGTCTGGCAGCAGAGCATTCATGTAGCAACCCCGACGGTCTTACAACAGACGGTCTTACAACACACGACATGGATTTTCAGCTCATACGGTGCTGCCTGGATTTAACTGCGCAATTGCATCCATGCGAATGTTGTGAACTCCTTTGCAAACTTGGTGTACCCTGCCTCCCCCTGGGACAAGTGTGATGTTTTACACCGAGCCGGTCAAGGAGTAGGTCTCCGTACATTGGCAGCCCTTTGAACACATCCAATGCTGAATTCTTTCGTTTTATGCTGCAATTTCTGTGCCTACAAATGTGCGTGTACGGTGGTGGTGCGGTACCCCAGGGGGGGGGGTGGGGGACCGTCGCTTGGTGACCGTCCCCCATCTTCCCTGGGGTGGGGAACGACCAGGGGGGCGCTTCAAGCATTGTGTGGCACCAAAGCAGAGGAGCATAGCGGGCAGCTAGGTCTAGCCTGCAAGAAGGACTGCCTTGTGTGTGAGTCGATGCAATGTTAGTCACGGTGAGGCTCCACCTAGGATAATTCGGTGAACAATGTTGAGATTGCCATCCTTAGGAAGCACGATGAGCAAATTTGGGGTTGCACGAGCACAATTTGTCCCTCCTCTTTAATGATGTGCTTGCACCGCAAAAAGATGGCTGTAGCAAAGGAGGAGGGAGCTCAAGCCAAGGCGATCAAAGACAAGCAACATTTTACAGCCCGTCAGTTTGAGTGTTTCCGGGTAGGTTAATTGAACTAGGGCGTTGTTGAGGCTGGTCGACCCTATAGTCAACATTATATCTTCACGACAAGGGGGCGCATGGTAAAGCCTGCCACAGACCACCAAGGCAATAATCCCTAATTGGCGGTTGCAGAGGCGTGAATCTGAAGCATTGCCCAGCCTCTAGCCTCTGGGGAACAAGGGCCATCAAGGGGTGGCAACCTAACCAAGGAGGGAACGGTAGTGTGCTGGGCCGTGCTAGGCATGTTTTTAAGCCGAAATGCCACCGACCAAGGGGGCGCACCCTGCGCTGTGCGCGCTGTGCCCGCGCTGTGCGAAAAGTCGGCTGTTTTCCACCACTGGTAGCCACAGGTCCCAGGGTACTGAATTCTGCACCCTACAGCCGCTGCTGGTACACCAGGGATTTTTTTTTTAGTCTGATGCTTGCCACGGGTTTCAGGACCCCAAAAAGGGACAGGTTATGTAGCCACTTTGATCCCTCTCCTCGTTGGAGGCCTGGAGAAGGCAGGGGTTATGCAGCCATTTCAGTTTCAGGTGCGTCACCCCCTTGTGGACCATTGGAACTCGTTCCCGCTCATGTCTGGGGACGGCTGGTGCAAGCAACTCGGCTGCCAAGCAAGATGATGGAGGGGATGAGGTTCGCATTTGTGCATCGTATTGCCAGAAGCACCCCACCACACTTTGTGGTGAATGTGATGCGATGATGGTGCTGATTGCATGCTCCACACACTTTTGAGGACCAACTTGTTTTTTAGGCACAACACATGTCACATGTGTTGAGCCAGCAAGTGGAATTCGCAGATTTGGCTTGTGCAATGTGCTCTATCAGGAAAGGCTTTGGGTTGATTCTGCTCTGCTTGGGGTGCTTCTTTGGGCAGGGTAAAGCTGGGGCTAAAGTCGGGATACTTGGTACAAAAGTGGCGTGCCGGGCATTCATTAAGGGATTCCGGTACCCCCCCCCCCCTTGTCGTTCCCCACCCCTTGTCGTTCCCCGGGGGAGCCATTGCACGCGACTCTGAGTATGTTCATGATGGTTTGACGAAACACATACTGAGGTGGGAGAGGGATTCGTGGCACACCGGATCTGGCTCGGTTGCTCATTTTGACCTATGGATCTGATTGCTAGCGTACATGCGCCTCCACCAGACCTCTATTCGGTTCTACTGGCTTCCTTCGCATGTAGGAATCGCAGGCAATGAAGGGGCTGATGCCTTAGCAGAGCAGGGGCGCCTGCGGCACCCGCACAACGAGTTGCGTCATTGCAAGCGGATGCGGTTGGATTTGGACATGCCTCGACAAGCCACAGACCTGCCATCTGAGTGCTCGTGGGTGCATAGTGACGGTGGGGGGGGGGGGGGGGGCATAGACGATGGTGTCTCAGTCACGCCAGTGGACGGGGACGGGGGTAGTGAGGATGAATCTATGAGTATAGGGAGTGAGGGCGGTGGGGATAGCTTGGCCTCTTCCACGGACAGTGCCTCGGGTTCGAACGAGTACGAGCACTTTCTTTCGCGGTTTTTAGGTGATGACGAACCTCGGCGTAGGAAACGTCACAGGGGTTAGGGGCGTCCGATCTGACCCTGGCTTCCTCTCTCTCCTTCATGTATATTTTGGACTCTCTGTACTGTTTGTCACATTCCTACGGAACTTCAAGTGTGCGTAGCCGGATCCTGTGAGTGGGGGTACCCGGTTAGCCAAGTATCCGTCTCTATGCCGGAACTCCCCCGCGCCATCTTGATTCAGTACAATGCGTTCAGACTGTCTGACCACCATGTCTGTTTCAACAAGAGGAGCACTGACCCCTTCCCAAGTTGTGGAAGAGGCGGCACACTACTCGACACCAACAGCTACAAGTTAACAAACAGCTCAACAAACCGAAACTTACACAACGTCACAGACCCTTATCATGCAAACTTACATCCGCTTATATGGGTATTATCAGTAGGGAATCACAAGATTTTCACCACTCACATGCCCCTTTGTTTGTCTAGAGAATCCTCAGTCCTAAGAGTTGGTGTGGTGTTCAGGGTTTACGAGCCCCCCCCCCCCTCCCCCCTTTCATCATCCGCAATGCCAAAAGCCGCAAGACAACAGGTCACATTTGAGGTAAAGGTAAAGGTAAAGGTAAAGGTAAAGGTGTAGGAGTTCATCATGGGAGTTCGCTAACAAACCATCGGCGGACGCTTAGGCGGCGCACCATGCACTGTGCGCATGCTGTGTAAAAGGTAGGCTATTTTGGGCCAGTTCTCCCCGTCATTGGTACTGGTATTCCTCAAGCATTGATGTTGTTTGGCCAAAGGAGGGGATGGGTCAGTGCATTATGCGTCATTGCATCATCATTTGTCCCCCTCTACACATCCCCCCCACCCTTGCGCAAGCATTGCCTGTCCAAGCAGGGGAGCACGTTTGACCGTTGTTTTCCTGACTTGTGCAAGGGGGGGCCATGAGGCAACGGAAACTGGGCTCACATACGCCCCCGTGTCACAGGCGCATGGTCATAACCACATTGTTCAGTGTTTTTCTTGCTACACTGCAGCGCAGACCAGTTCTGTACCACACCAGGTGGTTGCTGACTGTGCTTTGGCTTCGGTCCTCTGGACACTGAGGTCAGCTCGCACCCACCACCCTCCCACAGTGCCGGTTAGTCTCTAACCCTTGCCCTGCAGGTCGTGCCCCTGTCATGCACTTGCTCTCTGGCACGTGAGGACGTGTCGTACCCGAACCTCGGGGGCGCAAAGGCGCCTTTGGTGGCGCAAAGGCGTCTCAACATTTCAACAAAAGTTCCGGCTGCCGGTCACCTCAACAGATCATTGCTGTACTGTGTGTGGCGCATACCTTTTCAGTACCACACCATGCGTGCACATTCATGCGCATGCTGTTCGCTTTTCTTGCCCGCTGACTTCCAGCTGCCTCACGTGGGCTGCACTCTCGCAGCCCCAGTCATGCTTCGGCTGTTCAACACGTGACGACGTGTCGAGCTTGTGGCTCAGGGGCGCTACGACGCTCTGCTTTTTCATTTCTTGGCTGTTCGGTGCCGCCGTGGCGTCCCATTTACCCTGGTCTGCTCGAACCCACCCTGGTCAGCTCGAACCCACCACCCTCCCTTTGCGCCGGTTAGCCCCGGTCTCTTGCTCTGTGGGTCTCTCTCCCACTCTCTCCCTCCCATTCTCTCTTGCTCTCCCCTGCTCTATCTCTCCTGTTGCTCCTCTCTGTTCCTTTCCCACTGTGCTCTACCCTCTCTCTCTCTCTCTCTCTCTCTCTCGCGCCCAAAAAAAGGGGGTTCGGGTTGTTCGGTGCATCTCTATCCCCCCCGGGGTTCGAACCATCCTCCACGGGACAGAAGAGGTGTGGTGTATCCACTGAATCACGACGATAGGGTATCTGCACCATGCGCTCCACTCTTCTTTTCTTTGTGTCACCCCCTGTCATGCGTATCTTCTTTCGCATGGGGGTGTGTTTAGCAGCGTGTAGAGGAACCGCACAGCGTCCCCGGGTACCGGGTCCGCCTGCCTGAAGAGCGTTCTTTGGAATAACCGCAAGAGGTCCGCTCGGCCTGCCAGCCACACATGCATGCAATCTCCAGTTCTGCTCACCGAGGAGGGCACCGCTCTGTGTCCTTCTGCCGTCGGACAGTGGAGGATCGCCTCCCACTGGAACGGGTGCCACTTGCCTGCACTTTTGGGTCGCCACTGGGCCTGCATGTTCGCCAGAGCCTGGGACTTCAGGGTCCAGTTGATCTGGACCATCACCGAGTAGAGCTCCTGATTGCTCATCAGCAGTGGTTCCCCATGGTTGTCCACAATCTCACAGTGCATCCTGGTGTCATGTGGTTGGTCCAGTCGGAGCCAGATCTGCTGGTTGCGGGCCCAGGCCATTGTGGTCAGCTCTGCTTCAACTGCTTGCAGTCCTTCATTCGCAATGGCGTCCAGCTGACTCAGTGCTTGCACTTTGAAACGCTGCCGTTCTTGCTGTGGCTTGACCTTCTTTGGGGTTGGCTGGATGTGTGTGTATGGGCCATACCGCTGCTGATGTGATCCCTTCTCCTGCTGTGTCTTTCCAGACGGCATAACGCCTGGGTGCCTGTCCGCGACAGGACGCGGCGTTTAGCTGCTTGGAGTTCTCCTTTGCGTGTTGCTGCTCACTGCGACAAAACGCAGCTCATGTGTTGCAAACTCTGCGTCAGAACACAGATTTTTCAGACATGCATGGTTGTGCTTGGAACCTCTGACAGCACCATTGTGCAAGGGCTACTGGCTCTGTCATTATCGACCTTGTCCTGGGTTCCTGCGTTTCCTGAGCCTCCGCTTCTTGCGCTGCCGCCTGGTGTCACTCACATCAGTGCTGAAGGACAGTGTGTCCGCTGCTGACAGTGCACTCGACAGCACTCCCTGGTGTGTGTGTCCTGTCCTCATTTCCTCACTTTCTGTACTGCTTGAGGAGTATGGTCCCATCTCACGTGGCGCTGGCTCCCCGGATGCTTCCCCTGTCAGTTCATCACTGTCCATGGGTACCATACCCAAGGATGACCAAAGTGCCCTGGTGCCCTCCGACTCTGATCCCGACCCTCCCCTCAAGCCTACCGTGGACTCTGACCCTGATGATGAATTTGGTGCAACATGCTGTGACCACAGTGGGCTTGAACACATGCCTTCCATCGCCAATCCATTCGCCACCTCATTTCCCTGCACGTTGACATGTGCTGGGACATGCTCCCACCTGACTTCTCTTCCCGGCGTCGCCATTTCCTGGAGCACCATTTCCCAGACTGGGACGTGGACTTGCAGTTTTCCAGATGTGGTTGTCCATCCCTTTGACTTCCAGTGTTGGGCCCTGCCAGTCGCTCCCAGCTGCAGGTACTGCGAGTCGGTGAGGATTGCCAGTTTTGGCACCCAGAATCCCTGTAAGGCTTCCACGGCTGCCCAAAGCTCTGCTCCGTTGTTTGTTTGCCTGTGATGTGTTGGTACGTAGCCACAGAAGCGCACCTCTGGTCCTTGGTCGTCTTCCGCCGCGAACACGCCAAATCCCCCGGCCCTGCGCATGTCCTTGTGGCTCAGTCGCTTCGACGATCCGTCCGTGTACACTATCCTGTAGCCCTTCTCCACCAGTTCTGCAATGAGATCTTGCACTCCTTGTAGCACTCCCGGGCCTGCCTGCCTCGGGCGCTTCGGACGTGATTCCGTTGCCCTTTGCCAACTGTGATTGTCGGCTGATTTCTCTTGGGTGAAGCACTCCGTGTGTGTTTGCCACCATGCATTCAATCCCCCATGTACTTGCACTTCCCCTTGTCGCGGTTGCACTCCGGTGTCTCGAAGTTGTTCCAGTGATTTTTGAAAGCCTTTCCATTGTTCCCTGCGCTCCCCTGTGTAAAATCCCACCCACTCACATAGCTCCCTTAGCCATGTTGTTAGGTATGACGTGAACACGGGCGACGCTCCTGCCTTGACTTCGCATCGGTACCGCCAGTGGGCACTTCTTGCTGACCACATCGCCCAGCCTTGGTTCGTTTTCAGTAACCATTCTTGGTCGTCGGACTCCATCATATCTCGAACTGTGGATGTCCCGTTATCAGTTTCCACCTGGCCATAGTAGTGCTGTATAACCGCGGCCGCCGCCTTGGACATGGGGCATTCGACCATCGCGTGCTTAACCGTCTCCTTTTGTGAGCACACCGGGCACTTGTCAGTGCCTGACCTCTTGTAGACTCTTGCATGCACGGTCAGTTTGTGCCACATCGCCTTTCGCGCAAAGTCCTGAGCCCTCGGTGGTAGCTGTGCCTGTGCCAACTGTTCCCATACCTCCGGTGTTTGCGGGTCGCGGACCCCTGGCTGAGAGGCGTAGAACTGGAGCAGCCATGCCCTGGTCTAGTTTTGGGTATGGACTGCGGGGGTATCAAACCCCCCTTGTGACGGGACTTTGTTGAGGAGTCGTCCGCCATGATTGTAGACCCCTTTCCATGTCCTAGGCAGTGCATTGAACAATCTTGCGTCCTCCAAGGTTTGGAATTGACCCCACGTCAACACCCCCTGCCGGATCAATTTCGTGTTGTAGTAGGAGCAGCGGAACTCATTCCGGAAATACACAGAGTGCCACAACGGCAGGCGGTCCCGGTTTGCCGGGGGGGCCACCTGCGGGGCCACTCGCTGAATGTTGGAGTGTGCCTTTGCCGACCATCCCAGAAATGTTAGATCTGCCGTTCGGACCATGCCTAGTTGAATATATGGAAGGTTGTCCTTGGATGGTGTGAACCCTATGGCTGTTGCCCATGCATAGAAGGTCTCCACTGCCTTGTCAGGGAATTTGTGAGGCTCTCCCAACAGGCTGACGAACGGAGCCGCTGCCTGGTGCATAAGAAACAGCTCTGGTTCTGGTAGTGCCAGTCCCCCTTGCGTTCTTGGTCGTGAGAGGATTGGTAGGGTGATTCCCCAGCTGTTGGTACCCATAGTCACGTGGTACACCAACTTCAGTTGTCTGATCACCGAGACTGGGGCGTAGTATGCCTTGGATACCCATGCCACGACCGGCAGAATCCATGATGTCAGCATGAATGCACGTTCGTTCATGGACAGTTGCAGCGTGGATACCACCCTAGCGCGACGGAAGGCCTCTTGCAGCGCTGGTGCGAAGGCCTGCTCTATCGTCAGCCCCCATCCTTGGTCGTCTTGTTGGTGCCGAATATTCCCCAAGCGTACACCCAGATACTTGACGAAGTTTTTGACATCCACTCCAATGTCCCGAAAGCACCTCGCCCACTCCATTCCCCCACAGTTGCGAACTATCGCTGCCGTTTTGCTCAGGTTGACCTTCAACCCCGAAAACTGTCCAAAACGTGAAACCACTTCCCATACCCTCTTCAACAGCTGTGGGTTGGCTCTTCCATCAAAGAAAATGATGAGGTCGTCTGCATACATCATGACAGTCAGTACTGGACCCAGGTCTTGTAGTGGGAAAATCACAAAGGATGCCACCAGGGAGAACAGCGCCGGGGAGAGTGGATCCCCCTGGCGTGTGCCTGCCCTCGGGTGGTGGTAAACACCTGGGACGCATCCTTTTCCAACGGAGTATAGATACGGTGCTCGCAAAAGGTGTAGAATCAGACGGATATACAAGAATGGTATGCACATTAGACCCAGTGCTGCCGACACCATCTCGTGAGACATCGTGGGGAAAGCATTTCTGAAGTCTACTGATAACGCCGCTCCTTCACTTAAGCCATCCTAGAGTGCCCGTGACCCATAGACATGCTGGAGTATGCTTCTGTGTCGAAGGAAACCTGTTTGCTGTGACGGAATGCAGTGGAGGAGTACATCCTCTAACTGGATCAAGAGGATGTTGGTGAGCCACTTCTGCCTTGTAGTTTGCAGTGCAATTGGTCGGAGCGAATCTGGTGTCCGCATCGCCTTCGTCTTGGGGATCATTGTCACCACTCCCGAGGTCCATGTCTCCGGCATTTTGCCCACTTCGAGGAAGCGTTTCAGTGAGTCATACATTTGCGGTTCGAAGATGCCCGATAACCTCTTGAAGAATTTTGCCGAGAAACCATCCAATCCAGGGGAACTGTTGCTGTTCAGCCTCTTAAGGCCCTCATGAACTATGTCCAGGGATAGTTGCTTGAAAAGGAGTCGACCTGCCTTGCGCAGCCGCTGTTCCACTCCTAACGACTTTAGATAGGCCACACAATCTTCTTCTGTGGATCCCGTCGGGGTGGACACTTTGTCCCAATGGTCCACCAGCTCTTTTGCCACCGCCTTTGCCCCCCGTATCGCCGAGCCTGTCCTGGATACCAGCCGTTGAAGTTTCTTTCGCTCCTGCAACTCCCGCATTAACCGATACAATTCGTTCCTTTGCGTTCTCAGATCTCCTGAAGTTTCCCCGGTCGTGATCACCCCCTTGAGCTTGGATAGTGTTTCCATGCCCGTTCTGTCACGCTGAGCCTTTTCATACACCCCCACCAGGAGGGTGTAGGCTGTTGCCGCACTTGTTGCTGCAATCCCCAGTGATGATAGAAATTGGTAGACCGCTGGTGCGACAGAGTCTCTCGTGGAGCCACGCAGGAACCGTAGGGCTTGTAGCTCTACCGACTGCTTTTTGTTTTTATGTTCCCTTTGATGGCTCATCGCCTTCTTTTGGATGCAGCTCAGTGCTTCTTCCCACCATTGATCCCCTGTTGACTTGATAGACTTGAGAGAGGTCTCCAGATCTTCCATTGCCTCCGGGTCTTGAAGGATGGTCTCTGGGCAGTAGAATCTGGGGACTGTGTCCTCTGTGTCGAAAGACGGGGGTGTAAATTCAGCCGGAATCGCCTTGTGGTCTGAGTTGGCAGCAAACATGGGGTACACGCTAGTCGCCAGGCTCAACAATTCGGATGTTGTGTGGATGCGGTCAATACGGCGTAGCCTCTGCGGGTCGAGTCGCTCTCCTTCTCGGGGGTAGCCGTATGTGAAGCTTGTCGGACACGATGCTTCCTTGTCCTTGATGTCCGTCAGGGTTGGACAGTGAATATCCACCCAAACATCCTGCAGACCCGCTTTCGCCAAGGTCGTCACCTCCTGGTCTCTGGCACGTAAGGACGTGTCATGCTCAAACTCTGGGGGCGCGAAGGCGTCCCTGTGTTTTACAAGTAAACTATTGTGATCAGCACATAAAATCAGGTTTGGTCCATGTAACTCCTTGGCGATGTCTTTCCATTGCGACTGTCGACGTGTGTGCTTGTGGTGGAAGTGGACCACAACCATGGTGATCTCCAGTGGACCACTCGACAGTGAGGCTTTCAGCGCCCTGGGAGACAAGAACTTCATTGATTGCAGTGTCCACTTGGATGTTTTCCACGCCAGTGCCACTCCTCCCCTTCCTTCTTCATGAAGTGGTCCGTCCAGGCCATACCCGTACCTTGACAAGCACTGCATGCCCGCTTGACGATCCTCCACCGTGACGAAGTGAGGCTCTTGGATGGCGAAGAAGTCCACCTCCAGGGACCGCAGCAGTGACCCTAGGGCCACTATGCGCTTTTGCTTACGCTTTCTCATGGTTATTTTTGTTTGAAACCCATTGATATTTTGGGACAATACTCTGAGCGTGCTGCTCAGAGGGATGCTTGATGCTCACGTCATCGTGCTGCTCCATTGGACGACGAAGCCTCATCTTCCTTCAAGTCCCGCTTGCGTTTGAGGGAGCTGATGACCTTGTCGACTTGGTCATCCAACTCCATGGCCTTGGCCATTTCTCCCGCCGTGATTAGGCCTTGCCTGCGTGTCTTCGAGTCGTTTGTGTTTCTGGGCCGATCTGTGATTCGCCTTTTCCGCGCCTCATAATCTGCCTCGGAAATCACAAACATCGGAGGCATCCCAGAATCTGACAAGTAGACCTTTCCAATCAGCTGTGTCACACTTTCCCCGGTCAATCGCCATGTGGCAGTGCGCATCTCTCCAACACTCCATCTGACGCGGTCCGCGATGTACCGGCAGTGCACTGAAGGAGCAAGGGCCTCAGTCAGGTCCGAGAGGTACCACCATGGTGCCACATCCAGAATGTACACTGTGCCCACAAGGTCCTTCTTCCATGTCGAGGGGACTGTGGGCTTGGAGATGATATCCCTATCGAGGAACTGTCCTGTCCTCAGGTCCTTGAAGACGGCCGCGATGGCAGCCACCAGTTCACGGTACCTTGTCTTCAACAGTGAGTGCCCAGTTTCTGTGAGACCCAGCAGCAGTTTGCTGGGCCCCAGCACGTGGATTTTCACTGGCGATTGTGCCTGCAGAACGCCCGGGATTGTCCAAAACATCGCGAGAACTGAGGCATACAGCATGGGAGACCATGTTTCCTTGTGCGTCTTCTTGATCCACACCTCATAGACAGCAGCCATGTTGGTCAGGTTGGCACCACGATACCATTCCAATGGCTGGATCTGGAACCTTGGCTTGGATCCAAACTGTGATACCACCGTATTCACCTGTTCCTCATTCAACTCCGTGAAGAACAGCTTTGAGTTCCGTGGGTCTGTCCCCGGGAGGAGATGGACTTCATCAGAGTTCAGGCCAATAGACCCCAACAGCCCGTTGATTAGGTCATTGTGAACCTGCACAGCGTATTGGTTATCCCGCACGTCTGGCTCGTGGAACACCACCTTGTCAACTTCTGCCCCAGGCGTCATAAGCCGCAGAAGCTTATACGTTGGGGGCGGAGATAGGCTTCTGGAATCCGTTGTGCTGCTTGCAATCCAGACATCAAATCGATCATGTGTGCGCATGTGCATGAGGGACCTGTCCGCCATTTGCAGCTTTTCGCAACCGAAAGGCAAGTTCGAGTTGAGGGCGAGTGCCCGATTGAGGAATGATGGCCTGCCATCATCATCGCTGACAGGTTCAAGCGGGATTGCAACAAAGCGGCCCAGCATGGGCAAATCAGCAAGCAGTCTCTTAATTGCATGTTGGATTTTGTCATATTCAGTCATTTCCCCAACGAGCACAACATTGGGGCGACTGCCGTAAAGGACGGCAGCAAGTTTTTCAGACGAGTCGCAGCAAGGGGGGGGGGGCGGGGGTACTTGGTCTTGGAGAGTTGTGTGTAACATTTGGCTGGGGTCCCATGAGGATTTGCATGCCAATGTGTGCATCCACTTGCAGTTCACGCAATTCATGGTGAGGAGGCAATATCAAAACCAAAAACAGTATCAACCTTAAGGTCCATGGCAGCCTGTTCCAAACTCCATTTGGAGAGAGGACAAAGCCCTTGAGGTTTGCCAAATTTGTGGCAAAAAGAAGACCTCGGAATGCTCGACGTGTGACCTTTATTTGTGCTTAACTTGCTTGTGCGAGCATACTTGTGATATTGATGTCCTTGAGTAGCCACTTATTTCAATGTGTCAAATGGGTGTCTCATGTGGCAAGTATAGGATGTGTTGTGACCAGAGAGGACAACCATTTGGGACCAGAACTCAGCTTGGCAATGTGCAATGGATGGTTTTGCCATGCGCACATATGCTTCCCCAGGGATGGCTGAATTTCAGGGGGGTCATGGGAAAGTTAAATTGCTATTTGGCGTTGTGCGTGTGCTATGCACAAACACCCCTTCAGTGTAGTCGGGGTGGCGGTGGCATGGGTAGTAAAGAGAGGTAGGGGTGGCACCGGCAATAAGGAAAATGCTATTGCGCATCAAATGCTCATGAATGGAATCCAACCAAACGGTGTCACCAATATAATTCACACGCCAATTGCCGGGCAACAACATGGAATTTCCTCGAGCGATTGAAGTGTATGAAGCAACCCGGACCTAGACAATTGAAGTGAAAACAAGTGACTTCACAATGCCATCCTTCCCAATCGCCACAAACCGCCAGTAGCCTATGGCAAATATTATGGATACGGCACATGGAAGTCTGGAGCCTGGTGAAGGGCGGTTTCCTCTGCACTTCCACCGTTGTAAGTAGCATGTGCAATGCCCTGTACACCCACCCAGTCCCCCCAAGTATGTGTGAGTTGTGTTTTCATTCGTGTGAGTGAGGGCCATTGCTTGCGTTTTCATTGGCAAGAGATCTTGAACCAAAGGTTACCAGGAACCCAGGTCCACCTAGCTTCCGGGTGCACGCGTGCTCAACATCAATGGACCTTCTGCTATCCGGGGTTCTCCCGAGTACACTCAATGACACCTTGGGCGGGAACTCAAAAAACCAAAGATCTTGAACCAGAGGTTGCTCCCTTTGTGGGGAACGCCGCTTTCACGGGGGGGATGTGTCCTCGCTTCTGTATGCGACTCCCCCCGCCCCAGTAGAAGTGGGCCGAAGGCCCCTAGGGGGGGGTTGGGGGGGGCTAGCCGCCGAGGAGGGCTTCTCTAGGGGACTAGCTAGTCGCTGCGAGTTGCTAAGGGGGGGGGGGGCTAGGGGAGAGGGTTTAGCAGAGGTCTAGTCCAGTCTGGCAGAGACGCGGTGGCCTAAGGGGTTACTCTACAACGGAGGCCTCCACTCTACCTCCTCACCATTGCAATGGTGGTTGTAGGCGCCCACACCCCCTGCCTGGGGAGGGCTGTATATATATGCTCGTCTCTCCGACACGGCCCATCACCCGGAGAGCAGCTGGGTGCCTTGCAGGTTGCCCAAGCCTACGAGGCACCCGATTAGTTTTTTTTTTCCTTTGCCGTACACACAAGTACCGCTCTATATTAATAGTTTTTTTTTTCCTTCGCCGCATACACAAATGCAGCTCTGTGGGAATAGGTTTTTTTTTCCTTCGCCGTACACACAAGTACCACTGTATAGTAATGGTTTTTTTTCCCTTCGCCGTATGCACAAATAGAGCTCGTTCCGTCCCTTTTTTTTCCACTACCCCACGGCTCACTTAAAAAGTTCTCCCTCCGATGACGAGTCGGAATGAGAGACATTTGTATTCCGCCGCTTTTGGGGCCTTGTCCATGACAAGTCCATTTTCCTACGCTGCCCTACAGTCTCCAAAGGGCGTGAGCGTTCCGCACCTGATGACGCCGCAGTGGAGGAGGAGGAGGAGGAGGAAGAGGAGGAGGAGGAGGAGGAGGAGGAGGAGGACGACGACGACGACGAGGAGGAGGAGTTAGAGGGGTCCGCAACATTGGTAGGGGGGTTTGCCGAAGGCGGGCCCATTGCCACATCCACCTCCTCGTTCTGCTGCGCATCATCTGCTGTTTTTTTCTTCTCTTTCTTCTCATCATGCGCAGTCCAAGCGAGGACAACGTCCCGCTATGAGGTTGGGGCACAAAGGGTGGCGGGGGGAGCGACATCGGGATGCTTTGCATCGAAGTGCATCTTCATGCCGTACAACCACACGGTGGCCTTACACAAGGTGCAGTGCATCGGCCGGTTTGTGCACGGATTGCGTGCCGAAGCCTTGGCCATCGACCCCCAACGACCGTTGGTGGGCTCAAGGGGACAGCTTGTCAATATGACAGAAACAAGCGAACATTGCGGAGCAATTCTGTGGTGCACGCATTACCTCCACAAAAGCCGCAGGCATCTGCGCCACATTCGTCCCTTAAAATGCGCCACGCAAAAAAGCGTGGATTGTGAGTCCCTAACCCCAACTCGAGGGGCCACACCGAAGCGTGGATTGTGAGTCCCTAACCCCAACTCGAGGGGCCACACCGAAGCGTGGATTGTGAGTCCCTAACCCCGACTCGAGGGGCCACACCGAAGCGTGGGAAGGAGAAAGAAAGATCGAAGGAATGTGTTGGCCCAGAAAGAAATTGGCGATACACTCGGGCCGGGGTTTTGCTCCGAATGCAGGATCTTCAGCTAGCAACAAACGATATTTGTATAGCGGCCCGTCTTGCTCATCTCCGCTGAAAGCACCTCGCAACAAACGACATTTGTATAGCGCCTCGTCTTGCGATATCTGGCGCTCAAAAGCTCTGATCAAAAGTGGCTACCTCAAAATCAAAATTGGCTACCTCACCCCTGCCTTCTTGGGGGCCCGCAAGTGGGCGGAAATGCTACCTAACCCTTGCATTCTCGGGGGTCCCCAGCAAAGGGGACAAAATTTTCGGGCGCCTTTGGCGCCACCATATGTATGGCCAGTAGCCATGGACCCTTGGTAACTGGTGGGCCCGAAGGGGGGGGGGGGTCGCGTACCACGTGGCCGCTTTCTCACATGGTGGGCCAGGAAGCAGATTGTATTTCATTTATTGCTTTGGATTGTAGTCCACCAATCCATAGGATATGAGCAACATTGGATGACCCTTTGGTTGCCATTTCTGTGAGCCCATGTGCCGTTGCCCAAGCTGTTCAGTGGGGGGCTATCCAATAGGTGAAACTCAACAAATTTTTGTAAACCTGTGCACCATGTGCGAGCTGGACCTGTGTCTACTTTAGCACCCACCCTCTTTTGAACCAAAACATGTAGAACTGCCCTGGCTTCTGTCCTGTTGTTCGTTTGGGGCTCATCAACCGTGAAAAAATCTGAAAAATTGCTGGGGTGGCACTCACCATAATGGCAGCCAAAACCTGCCTGGTTCCAGCCCCCCACACACTTGGCACATCCATCAGTGAAAGCGATAGTCCAACCCTCTGTCTGAAATTCATCCAGCTCCTTTAGAACCCGAGTGATTGTCGTAGAGTGTCGTGCACACTTCGCATCGGCCCTCTGAGACTCAGTTAGGGACAACAGCTTTCTAGGCCCATGGGGACAGCTCCAATGAGCGCCCAGAACACCGGCCTCTTACCAGTGACGCAGATTGCTTAACAGCGGCGAGATATCCGCTCGCCTCACAGACAAATCAGAGCAAGACATCCAATACCCCAATTCGGCAATCCAATGAGCCACAAAGGTGTGCAGAGAAATCACGCTCTTAGCAATGACCCGCTGGCACGCACCGCCCACGCCGATGCTATCCCCGACCAAGTCAGCACCCCCTAGACCGCGCTCAAGGCAACCGCTTGCTTAAGCAGAAAACCACTGGCAAGGTGAACCACAAGGCCATCCTCATTGGCAGCTTGCCCAACGGTGTGAGCAATGGCAGAATGAGTAAATTTAGCGAACTAGCATTGCTCAAAGAAATGTGCATGGGACTCAGTCTAGCCATCAAAGGCACAAACCGAGGAGTTGCTAACCGCCACCAATCTCTCTGCCACCATGCCACCAGTAACTTACGCCACAGTGCCTTACGGACGAAGTCATAATCAAACACTGGCACACGAAGGTGTGAGAACGTCCTCCACTCGGAGCCCCTCATGCTAGCAGGCCTGTGGATCACCCGTCTTGAGGAAGCTAGTAGCATACGCTGACTGAACCATTTCCTTTACGAGTACCCTAAGTCACATGGGGCTTGCGCCCGCCACTGGGAGAGGCCACTTTGCACACTGGCCACCTTTGCTAGCCCGTTTGCATATTGTTGCAGATAAGAGGGCTTTAGAACCGCCCGAAAGTCAGCCTTCAAATAGCCACCACTGGCTCCATTACGCCACCGAAGAAAGCCCCGCCTGACGGCCGCTCTGGGGCCACAATCCTGCCTCGGACCCCAGCAAACAGTGCATTGTGCCACAGCCCCAGTTGCCCCTCCTTGCGCACTAGTGGGGGCGGCATAGCGGGTGAATGCTTTCTCAATCTCATGTACGCCATGCACGCAGACCCAAGGCCACCAGCTGGTCGACGGAACCGATGCATGAGACGCATGTAAGGGAGCATGAGCTCCTCCAGTAGAAGCCCCACTCCTTCAACCCAGTGCTCGAACGACCGTGCAGAACGCAAATTGGTGGTAGGCGCACCTTGAACATACTTGACAAATGCCTATGAAAGCACCCACAAAGCATACGGCCCGAGGTCCGCGAGAGAGATACTCCCTTGAGACTCCGGCTCAGTCATTGTGTCCCTTGTAAGGCCCCAAGAATTCATGCTTAGGGTCATTGACTACACCACATTCAACAGCCTAACTACCGCCAGGGTAGGGTCGTGAACCCGCGCAACCAAGTAACAATAGGGCGCAATCCACATTTTCAGAATTTCGGCCTTCTACCGGACAGTGAGCGGCAATGTTGCAACATAATGAGCGCGCAACATCATTTTTGCGACCACCGGACCGTCAGCTTGCGACGGTGTGAGATGCCCCAAAAGAACCCCCAGATAACGTACAGATTCCCCAACAGCAAAGCCCACAATCGAGGTTGAAGGCTCCCCCACGGACTGCTTTACCAAGGCATAAGTTTTGGAAGCATTAACCCGAAGCCCGGAGAACCTGCCAAACACCGCCAGCACATACAAGACCGCCTGGATGTCTGCTTTTGCCCGTCTATTGCTGCCTGGCACCATTAGCAGTGTATTGTCTGCGTAAAGCAAAATTTCAACCCGACAATGCAATCTGCCTACATCGTACACCACAGACAGTGTGAGCACCGAGAAAAGTGCTGGGGATAACGGGTCCCCTTGACACACTCCGGACTATGGGTGGATGCGCACGTCTAGTTGAACTTCCCCGCACACTTCTACTACTAGTGGTGACTGCATGAGGTGCACAAGCAGACGCACATAAACCAAAGGTAGACCAATATACAGTAGAGTAGCCTCAATGAAAGGGGGTTGGACCAAATCATAAGCCTTCGCAAAGTCCACACCGACAAAAATGCAGTCTCCAGACTGGTTCCAGCAATCTACCGCTGCGGGGGCATGATCTACCATCCGGCGCCCAGGCAGGAAGCCTTTCTGCACCCCTGGCGTAACCTGCTAAAACAGGTCTATCACTTGCAGCAGAATAACTGTTGTAAGCCACTTAACGTTCACATTCTGGAGAGCCAGGGGGCGCTGCTCGGCCGCTGTCTCGGCAATTATGGATTTAGGGATACACTTCAAAATGGTCTCTGACCAAGGCTGCGAAACACTCCCACTATCTAGCGCCAACTCCATGATCGAAAGCATTCTTGGGGCAAACATGTCCGCGAACCTCTTGTAGACAGAGGCAGGGACCGAGTCCAAGCCTGGGGACGAATGTGGTTTCATTTTCTCCAATGCCTGCCGCACCAAAGGCTCAGAAAAAGGCTTCCACAGCAGGGGGAAGGCTGTACTCACTTTGGGAGGAATCGGGAGGCTGTCGAGGTACCGGGAGCACTCTACCAAAGTAACACCATTCGGACTCATAACCCCAGTCCAAAACTTAGCAATAAAAGCCGCCATGTTGGTTTCGTTGGTGAGGTATGCCCCCGAAGAGCCGGGCATCCTCTGGACCATTCGGCGGTTTTGTAATTCATGCATCAAGCGTTGAACCCTATGGCGTTCGGCTACCCTCTCGACCTTCTTTTCCTCCTTGGTACTTAGCTCTCTGCCATAGGTACCCATCGTTTTGCCACAGGTGCCTATCGTTTGGCCAACGGTACCTATCGTTTGGCAGCTCAATTAACAAGACCCCCTAATCCTACCGAGACTGACACTTGGGCCTCGGACGTGACCCAGACCCAAAAATTGGCAAAAAATGAAACGGGATGTTTGGAAACAGCGCGTCGAGGGGGTTCAGAAAAGTCGTCGTTCGCCATATATTTGGTGAAAAAAAAATCCAATTTTAATGCTCAAAAAAATTTCAGTGCCTTTGGTGCCGGAATCCATAATAAATGGTTAATGCTGCCCTTTCCCCGACCCCCCCCCCCCCCAAACCAGTTTTGGGGGGTTCTATTGACCCCCCCTCCCCACGCAAGTGAAAACCTGAAATACCACGGTTGCTGTTATTTCCTGGTGGACCCCGGATGGTTGTTATTATTTCCTGGTGGACTATGCAACACTGCACTTCTGCGACCTGCATGGGAAACCAATAATCATCAACCCAATTGTCTGGCATGGTACAAGTGAGCAAAGGCACAGCCTAGCACCAGTGAAACTCCGGAAAAAACACCGAACAACGTGTGCACAAAGCACATATTTGCCCCCCCCTTCCGGTCTCCAGACATTCCGCCTGCCATCCCATCTTGCGTTTGCGTGCCTGCAGTTTCGCCCGAAGGGGGGGGGGGGGCAGCCGGGGGAGGGGCACGGGGCTGCAAGGGGGTTGGCGATGCCCCACTGTCCGTTGTCCAACGGCATCCCACCGTCCCGGAGGCGTCTGCTGTACGAAGGGCATTGTGGTCGCCGTGCCCTGGAGGGGCTGCGGCTGCGGTTCGGGCCCCGTGTCATTGAGGGCGTCCTTCTGCACATTCGGTGTCGGGCTCGTTTGCCTCGGGGGATGCACAGCTTTTACGGCAGCAGTGGCACTCTGCACTGGGCACATTCCCTCCTTCGGCATCACAAATATATGCAAACTGGGGCAGGCGGGCTTTCAATTGGAGGGAGGGGGGGGGGTTGATAGATCCCCCTGGCTAGACCCCCCACCCCACTCCAAAAGGGGCTCAATTGACGAGACCCCCAAAATCCTACCAAGACCGACCCCCGGGCCTCGGAGGTGACCCAGACCCAAAAATTGGCAAAAAAATGAAAATGGGATTTTTGGAATCAGCGCGTCAAGGGGAATCAGAAAAGTCATCATTTGCCATGTGTTTGGTGGGGGAAAAATTTGACCATTTTCAATGCCCAAAAAAAGTTTCGGCGCCAGAGTTCATAACAACTGATTAATGGTGCCTGTCAATTGAGCCCTTTTCCCAGACCCCACCCCACCCCAGTTTTGGGGGGCTCTATTGACCCCCACCCCCACCCCCAGGTTGAAAGCCCTACTGCCCCTGCACAAGGGGCGTGGCACAGGGTCACATGGAAGACGCACAAAGAGGCTACAGGTAGGAGTGTTTTGCATCTGCAGGATACTGTCAGCGGGGGAGCATTGGCACTGGGATGTTGGCATTTCCTAGGGATCTATTGCAGGATTGAGTGTACAAGTTAGTCGGCTTATGGGCTCCAATATATTAATCATCCTGGAAGCGCTGTGCGGTTGTGGAGGATTTCCAGAGGTATCTGCAATCCTAATAATATACGAGAAGCCAACCAGCCAACGGGTCGGATTGAGCAGGGAAACGGAAGGGAGTGGTGAACACCACCAGAATACTGATATTCGGTCCTTGCCTTTGGTCAACGAAGATTAAGGTGCGTATGTCAGAGAGACAGGGGTGTGTGCGGACAACGACAGCATCAGCAGGGGCGGCAGCAGCAACCAAGACAACACCGACACCACGACAACAACAATGACAACGAGGACGGCAGCGGCACCAGCAGTAGCAAGCGCAGCAGCAGCAGCAGCAGCAGCAACAAAGGTAAACCAAACGGCGGAGACCCTCCACGACAACAATGGGCACTGCCACCACCATCACCCGCGCAGCACCAGCGACAACCATGGACTTGGGCACGAGAATTGCAGTGGGGGTTTCAGAGGAAAGTGAGGCCCGGGGGTGTTCCTTGGCAGCGCCCATGACGCCTGTGCGCATGGCAAACGGTTTGCAGAGGGGCACTCCGAAACATATGACGCGATCTTCCGAAATCCTGTCGTACTTCGTTTAGCGCTCCCTTTGCATCACTGAATGGGCCTTGGGGGGGGGGGGGGGGGCTATTGGTCTCGCGCCCAACCGGGCTCCAGGCGCCCGCCATAGAGGGTCTCATGGACCTGGTCCCCAGCCACTCGCTCTCGTCTCCATCGCCGATGGAGCGGTTGTCTGGGCCAAGGGTACCCCCACGTCCCGTCGTCAGATGCTATCCGGGAAGCGGGCGCGCTATCCCCCAGCACGGTGATGCGCAAAAGGGAGTCCGGCCTTGTGCTTGTCCCCGGCCAGAGTGTCGCATGGGTTGTCACCGCTCTGGTCCCTGTGGTCATCGGGTAGTGTATTGAGTGTAGCGGGGTTCGATCCAATGACTCTGTATATGTAAGTAGAGGTGTAGAACCACTCGGACACCCAGCCCCGCTGGGCCGGCGCGCGCGTGCGGCACGGTATCAGAGCGGCACGGTATCAGAGCGGCACGGTATCAGAACGCCCCTCCGCTCGAGTAGCGGGGGCAATGGAGGGGAAGTGTGGCCCGTCAGAGGGCCGCACGGACTACAAACCAGCGCCGTCCCACGGGCCCAACCGTCGGACGTGTGTAAAGACTTCCGCGATCGGCGACGGAGGAGGTGCAATGGTCCCATGGAGGTGCAACAACCGGCGCACACCGCTACGCTTCGAATCCCGACCGGCGGCTCTGCGCGAAACAATCATCCGAACACAAACTTTGCAGCGCTGCCATCAACTGTACTTCATGTGCTCTGGAGCAGACCTGCCACTCGTGTCCGGCAGGGCCACTGATGCTCGTGAGGAATCAGCCCGGGGCCCTGTGCCACTCAGTACTGTCTGCCCCAGCCACACCCAGAGCTCATTAAGAAACAGCCCCGTGCAGCGCACCACTCAGTAGGATCTGCACAGCGCGCACAGCACGGGCACAGCGCGCACAGCACGGGCACAGCGCCCAATGGTAGGTTAACTTTCTACCACCGGGGGAGCCACGTCCACAGGGCAACCACAGCAGATCTAGACAGTAATCTGGCATTGTTAGTGGGAAAGATAGTTTGTTTTAACTCGTTACCCGAGTTTCTGGACTGAGTAAGAATCTGAGAAGTCCCGTGCATCGTATCACAGGGGTCACTGCGGTCACTTGGCCATCGGGGAAAATGGGTCCAAAATAGCCTACTTTTGCATAGCGTGGGCACAGCGCGGGCACAGCGCACGGCGCGCTCCCTAAGAAACAGCTGCGTGCAGCACACAACTCAGTCGGAGCCGCCTCGGTATGATCATGCGTGAGCTGGCGGGCGCTCGTGGCAGGTCTACTCCGGAGCGACTCATCATTGAGCATCGGCCTGCCATGCACCAACATGCTGAGATGGCCCGATGGATGGCCCTGTGGATGGCCCTGGGGGCGCCCTTTCGGGTGACCGGAAGGATGGCTCCGAAGGCGGCCCCAGGGGGAGCCTCATGGAAGGCCTTGTAGATCGCCTACGGCCCGATTCATGGCCATCGAGGTGGTCACTTACGTGGGGTGTGGCCGGCTCTAAGGCCCCCGCGGACTGACAAGGGCATCCGGCATCGCCAGTGGATGCCACACGGGAAGAAGGCACTGGCAAAGCGTCCCGATGCACGGGGGAGGGTAGAGCACGGGTTGTGCAGTGCAACTTCAATATCTTACGGAAGGCGTGACACTATGCAGGCGGCCTGTCATGTAAGGGAGGGAAAACCCCTGCCGCGGCCGGGCTCCACTACAACCGACCAGTAACCGTCAGCCAGCACCGGCAAACCGCCATGCGTAGCCCTTCGGCGTCGGTTAGGGCAAGACATGCACCACGAAACTCAGTGGAATGCTTCTGCAGCAGCCAGAACCTCCTTAGGCCACCGATGCAACCCAACCGCCAACAACCGGCAGCGGCGCGGCGGCCATTCGGGGTAAGCCGCAAAACCCCGAAGACGAACTTCCACAACAAGAAAAAAAAAACGACATAAAACGAACCGTCCTGCACCGCTCGGATGATGGCGACGGGCCTCTGACAAGGGGTGAACAACGCCGAAGCATCTCCACTGCTTCTCAGCAGACTGGCCCCCGCCCCCCCCCCCCCTCCCGCCTGAAAGACTAATGAGCCTCACTCGAAGCCGCGGTCGACGTGTTGACGCGGTGGGGCCCAGACTTCGTGCGGGTGGTGCCCTCCAGCGTCACGGGCACGTTCATCTTGTGGCCGGCGCGGATCACCCCGAACTGCACGGTCTGCCCGATCTTCACGTCCTTCATGAGGCTCTTCCACGTCGCCGGCCCCGAGATGGTGCGGCCGTCCCACGTCCGCAGGATGTCGTCCTTCCTCAGCCCGGCCTTGGACGCCGGCGAGCCCACTATCACTTCTTCGATCTGCGCCAGGTCGTCCCGGCGGCCGGTCTCGATATCATCCACAAACTTCATTTGCGCTCCGAACCAGGGCCGCATGTTCGGATCGTTGGAGCTGGACGTCCGATTCACTGCAGCCGCGCCGCCTCCGGCAGCCCCGCCGCTTCCCGGATATCCCGCGCTCTCTTGACGCTGGACTTGTGGTTGGGAGGGGGCTTCGTTGGGCAAGGGCACGACCGCCGGGTACTGCTGCTGCGGCAGCGAACTCGTCCTCTGCGGGGCCGGGCTAGGGACGCTGCTGCCGGCCTGCGCGCCCGAGTCGCCCAACGTCGGCCGCTGGGCGGCCGGGTCCGAGACGCTGTCCTTCGGGTCTTTGCAGCAGCCGCACGGGCAGAAGCCGCAGCACGGGCAGAACTTACGGCAGAAGGGGGTCTTCTTCTTGTCCTTGTGACTGTCCTTGCTGTCCTTCTTCTTGTCCTGTGAACGCAACGACCGAAGGGCAAAGCAGGAAGCGGGGCAGCGCGACTCGAGCCTCTCGAGAAATGCGAAGCTGCAATGACGGGGAATCTTTGCGCTGCACGCGCACAGAGCGCTATTTTTAGACTAAACCCCCCCTCGAAGAGGCTCAGACACATCCTTTCCAAACACCATCAAAATTAGGCCACCTGAGCTACCCTAGCTGAACACAGTTGCAAGCTTCCTTCTCCTCCTATAAGTCATGCAAAATGGAGCAGGCGATGAACGGCGACGGTGGCCACCCCGGGCATCACATCCTCAACGACATGCAAGCTTCTTTCTGTTCAATTGTCCGCTAAATACAATCTCAGAATGAGCAACTTGTGTGCACAGCGTGACACGGTTGCAGAATTAAACCACTGTCACCTTGTCACATGTGTGCGTGTCAATGCAGTCCGTACAATATTGCAGCTAACACTTGTCACGTATGGAGGCCGGGGAGGGGCTCCATTGGGGTGATGGAGACAGTGAGTGACACTGAAGCTCTTGAAGGTGTGAGAGCCGGCCTGGTTGTCGGTAGTAGTGCATCACCATCATACTGTGGGTGTGCCCCCCCCCAAAAAAAAATAGCAATCAAAACAAGGCAAGAGAGGTGACCTGCCGTGACACCAATGCTGCATACCACTACTGTACCTCTACCATGCCATTCAAGCATCATTCATTGGGGGACAATCATGGGGTTTGGGTATGTGCAGAAAGTGCACGGGTAAAAAGAATAGCAAGGCAGATCGTACAGCAAAACGGCTTCTTGTCATGCTGCCCGTCCTTGCTGAGGTCGGCGGACTTTCGATGTGAGGGAGGAGGGGGGGCAATAGAGACCCTTGGCTAGACCTCCGTGCTGTGTGAAACAAATGCGGGCACACGGCCCCAAACCAGTGGGGTATCGGGGGATGGGGAATATGTAAATGGAAATGACAAGATCTTCCGTGATGCATGAAAGGCGCCTTTTGCTGCAATAAACAGAGCATAAAGAGAGTGGACACTGCGCTCACCACACCTAAGGTCCTGCGATCTAATATTGACTGGTCCAATGCAATAAAATTGGCACATAGGAAACTGGTTATGCAACACCATACATTTGTAGGCCCCCTCCCCTAGTGGAATCCCCAATCCAGGGGCAGCTGAGAAGGTAACACAGAGGGCAGGCATTCCATAGCACAGAAATTTGCAGACCATTTCGCACAAAAGTCAGGGCACAGCCGGCGGTGCCGATGGTGCCGAGGGGCATACAAAAAACAATGCAATGCGGTAGGAGTTCCACAAGTCACCCCCCCCCCCCCCCGCCGCCAAAAGGGTCCTGAGTAGGTTCCTACGGCGGGGAAGCGCTCAGCATGCCTTGGGACCCCTCCAACTGCCTCGTGTACACCCTGGCCGTGGGAGTGTGGGACCCAGCCTACAACGCAACGCCACCTATGCCCTTTGGCAATCACAGAGCGTGCCCCCCCAAATTGTACCCTGTGCACTGCTACCCCTGTACAATTGCGGTTGTGGGCGGCCGGGTAGCATGTGCCTGTGACCTGGAGGTTGTAATGCCCTGGCCAAAACTCCCCACATAGCACGCCACCAGCCGGGGAGAGAGGGTTGTCACACAAGACAACAGACATGCAAACCAGCAGACAGCACATGCTCTGGTGCGATGATGCGACAGGAGAGTCGTTTGTCCGGGGGGGACGGTGGGGGATGACACATAGGCTAGTGAGTATGCTGGCTGGTACTTCCGCGTCTATGAACACTGGTAGGCTGCCATGGACAAGGGGGGAGATGGTCATGTCATGCCTGAGCATAGGACCTTGGGGCAACTCACCATGGCGGGCCCCGTGGCTCCTTTTAAGGGGGGGAGGGGTCTAGGGGGAGGGTGCCAGCCCCCCTGAAGTGGGGCATTGCGGGACCTGCAGTGGCTGCCACTGCTTGCAGGTGAGCGCGGATGCTCTGCTTTGCGTAGGCAGTGCCCCTGGTCAGGACCCTGCATTGACATGGTGGTGTATGCATGTGTGCATGCGCATGGGCATCGAGTGTGGAGACTTCACTACCCCGGTCTCGGACAGACCTGCCACTAGCGTCTGCCGGCTCAGACATGATCAGATGGAGCAGGGTCCTACTGCGCCACACGCTGGATGAAGCACGTTCGTACTGAGTTCTGGTGGTGCGGGGGGCGGGTATTACTGAGTGGCCTGTGGTACGGGGCCGGTTCCTACCGGGAACCAGTTTCCCTGCCAGACGCTAGTGGCAGGTCTGGTCTCGGATTGGGTCTGTGGTGGTTTATGTGGCTCCGAATCCAGCGCGGGGGAGCCTACGGTGCAGGCCACCGACGAACAGGGTCTATTGGGCAACGTGCCTGTCAGGTGTTGGACATTCTTGCATCCCATCTGGTCTCCCCTACAGTGGTGCCTGGTTCTTGGAGGCGCCGAAGACAAGTTTTGGCCTAAGCTGACTGGCCAAACAATTGATTGGCCAAAGGCCCGACAAAAGCTTGGCACAATCACTTAACGGGTGGGCGGGCGGGGGGGGGGGGGGGCAAAGGGGGTGGGTCAAGGAGGGGGCAGGTGGGTGGTGTGGGCCAGTGGTGCTGAGTTGTTAAAAGGAGCCCTGGGGGACCCATTGGGGGCAAGTGCTGTAGATTTGGAGGTAATCCTGGTGTTCTGAGGCATCAGTGCCCGCACAATGGGCGGGGTGGGGGGGAGGGAGAGAGCAAAGGGAAGCAGAGAGGGCAAGGGCAGTGGCACGTTAAGGGGCAGGGGCGGCAATAGGGGCAACAGCAGCAGCAACCACAGCACAGGGGGCACGGGGTTGGGGCCACCGAACCTCCTGACCACTACCCCTCACCAAAACAAGATTCTGCCGGCGCCTTTGGTGCCGACCCAGACCCCAGCGGGGGGGGGGGGGGGGGGGGTAGCACGAGGCCAAGGGGGGGGGAAGGGTTGGCACAAGGCCTCAGTATCTGGTTGTTTGCCTTTGGCGGCGCCTATTGGCCTCTCGCCACTGCTCATTCTGACCCTCTGTGGGCCCGAACGTGTTTTGGTTGTGTCAACGGAGCCCCCGGATGACTTGTCCTGTTTGACTACTCCGGGGGTCGGCCGTCCCGGAGACGGGCTGTTGCCCGTGCCGTTGACCAGGTGCATCCAGATGCACACTCCGAGTCTGGGGGGGGAGGGGGGGCAGTTGAGTCCCGTACCCCAAGCCCCACGGCGTGAACAGGGGGGTCAGAGGTGGTGGTGGTTTGGGGTGGGGGGTGGGGGGCAATTGAGACCCATACGCCCCACCCCCACGGGAGGAGTGGGGGGGGGGAGGTGAAGTGAAGCGAACAAGATAGTGATCAGGGAGGGGGGGGGGGGCACCCAGGACGTCCTGGAATACCCCCCCCCCTGTGCAGGGTGGGTCACGCATGACCCCAAAACCCCAGTTGGGGCTGGGGCACAGGCAGGGGCGGCACCGACCTTCTTGGCACAGCAGGGGCAGCACTTGGCGAAGAGCGACTTCTTCTCCTTCTTCTCCCCCCCGGCGCTCGACGCCGACTGCTTCTTCTTCTTCTTCGCGCAGCACGGGCAGCACCGGGCGAAGAACCCGCGCTTCTCCTTCTCCGGCGGCGCCTGCTGCTGCGGGGGCTTGGCCGCCCCGCCGCCCGTCCCCTGGGCCCCGCCGGCGCCGGCCGCCGGGGTGTTGGGGCGGGACCCCGGGCCCGGGGGCGACCCCTTCACGGTCCCGTCCGGGTACTTGATGCAGCCGTTGTCGTACATGATGCTGCCGTCCGGCAGCAACTTGCTGCCGTCCGTCAGCACGACGTCCCCGAACTTGTTGGGCAGGGCCATGCGGCCGTCCGCCAGGTGCACGCGGCCGTCCGGCTGCTTCACGGAGCCCTCGGGCAGTCGGAGGCTGGAGGAGGGCGAGACGGACACGAAGGCGGCGAGGATGCCCCTCGGGGTCCCGGGTCACGCAGCACACGGATCGTGCAGCAAAGCTCACAGGGTCCGAGCAGGCAGTGCAGCCACGTGGACACAACACATGACTTGCCGAACGGGAATCCCGGCTCCGCAGGCCTAGACCGGGGAGCGGGATATTCCGTGTCGAGGAAAACCTGAATCTACGACTTCTGGCGCTACAAAACCCGTGCCACTTCTTGAAAATGAGCGAACAAAATCGGTTGGCAAAAGCTGCTCATGAGAGACAGCGGACGTTATTTTCGGTTATCCTGTTATTTTTGGGTGGACTCCAGATGGTTGTTGCTACGTCCCGGTGGACTATGCACTTCAGCACACAGCGCTCAGCATTGGCAAACAAGGATGCCCGGCGCACGAACAATGTGCAAACGCTCCCTCTACGGTAGCCACTTCCCAAGCGTTTCTTCCTCATCACCGAGGCCTTTCTCATGCAACACCCATACCATCATACCTTGCCACTATTTGCCAGTCATGGTCACACATGCAAAAACTTGCACCCCAAGTACCATTAACCCAATCGTCTGGCATGGTACAAGTGAGCAACAGCAAAGCCCAGCATATACCCGTGAAAATCCGTAAAAAACACCAAACAAACTGTGCACGGAGTTTGGAAATGATAACACTCACGCTTTCAAAGCTTTGGCATGGCTAACCCCACGTCCGCAATTCTCGCCGTCGGTTGCCCTCCAACCGCCGTTGGTTACCCTCCAACAGCCGTTGGTTCCTCGCCAACCGCCGTCGGTTACCCTCCAACCGCCGTTGGTCACCCGCCAATAGCCGTCGGTGACCCTCCAACCCCTGTCCTTCCCACTTTCCCATTCAAGCACAACCCCGACCATGGCCTACCAAATGGGCTCAGCCCCTGCCGCCCTTTCCCAGCCCCACGCAGCTACGACCGACGGGAAGACATGGAGCCGGACAAGGGCTCGCCACACCTTCCGTCCGGGAAGTAGACCATGCCGTTGGGGAGTTTGTGGGAGCCGTCCCGGAGCTTGATCGTCCCCTTGGGGAAGTCGGGGAACTGCCCCGGCGGCAGCGGGCCGCGGGGTGCGAAGGCCGGGACCGCCATGCGCGGCGGCGAGGAGCCGGCGGGGAGCACGCGGCCATCGACGAGGTAGATCTTGCCGTCCTTCTCTTGGATCGAGCCGTCGGGGTACATGACGCTGCCGTTCAGCCGCTTCAGCGAGCCGTCGGAGAGCAGCCGGGTGTCGTCGGACAAGATGTAGGCCCCGTCGTAATCCTGTGGCGCGTACTCGCCGTTGGGCAGGACGACCTGCGGGGGGCGGACGGGAGGCGGTGGAAGGCAGCAGGCGTACTGGTGTGTCAGGTAGGCTCCAACCGCCATCCGGCAAGGTTTAACCGCCATCCGGCAAGCTCGAACCGCCATCCGGCAAGCTCCAACTGCCATTGGTTGAGCTCCAACCGCCGTTGGTTGAGCTCCAACTGCCGTTGGTTGAGCTCCAACCGCCATTGGTTGAGCTCCAACCGCCGTTGGTTGAGCTCCAACTGCCGTTGGTTGAGCTCCAACCGCCATGTGCATGCGTGCGCGTAGGGCAGAGGTCGGAGCAGTACCGTGTGCACAGGCCTTTGGTCGGTGCACGTACAGGAGGGAGGGAAGGGGGAAGAGGGAGGGAAACAAGGGCTTAAGAAAAATTCATTTTTTGCGGGGGGAGGCGGTCACTCAAGCCCCCCCCCCCCCAAAAGGGGCTCCCGTGACTGAGCCTATTTCCCAGGGGGCAGAAGCCCCCAAAAAGACCCTTGTCCGGGCCAAGGCGTTAACCGGGTGGTGTGATGCACATTCATGACGAATGGTGTTTTGTAGTCCATGCACAACACTCAACACAGGTGCCAATGGTGGTGGTATATTTGTTGAAGAGCACATGGCCCCCAGTCCGTTTTGGCCACAATTTTTTAGCGCGCCACCCTGGCCTCCCATTGGCACCATTTCTTTTCTTATGGTATTACCCTGACATCTCAGACTCACCGCTGGAGTCTGAATCTAACAAAGTGGGTCCCCGCAATAAAGGAGGGACTTCAAAGAGAGGGGCACTCACAAATGAAAAGGGTTGATTGCATCTTCATTCTCCAAACCAGACCTGGTTGGAAGGGAGGAGGAGGGGGGGGGGGGGGGTTGCATTCTCTAAAAGCGAAGCAAGGGGCAGAATGAGGTAAAATGCAGGGATAGTTAAGGGTAACCCTACAACCAATGTTCCCCTCCTTAGTACTGCGCAGTCACGGGAGCCCCCTTTCCCCACCAACCGCCCCCCCCACTATTTTGGGGGGCACGAGTGACCCCCCCCCCCCCGCAAATGAATTTGTCACCTGCCAAGGGTAGACAGTAAATACACACTACACTCACACACCCGGTGCAGCAATGTATGTACACACAGGACACACACATTGGGAATTGTGGCATGCACACGCTCGGGAACCACAGCACTCACATTTTAGAAATGTTAGGGACACACACAAACTCCAAATCTGCCACCAGAGCACCCCTCCTCCCCTGGCATGAACTTTTCACTTGCAAACCGCACCCAAAGGCGGCAGTAGACCTGGCCATTGTATAGCTGCCTTGACCCGTCGGGCAGGTCAAGGGTCCCGTCCGTGTGCTGAATCATCTTGTTGGGGAGCTGGTACGAGCCGTCGTCGTACACAATGGAGCCGGGCGGGGCCTTGGGGCTCGAGAACAGCGGCGACAGCAGCTTCGGGGCGGGCCAGCCCGGGGGATACACAGTGCCGTCCGAGGTGATCACGGAGCCATCGCGGCACCGCGTCGAGCCGTCCAGCTGCAGGATTGTGCCGTCGGGGCGCTTGATGCTGCCGTCGGGGTACAGGAGTGACTTGTCGGACAAACGGTAGCTGCCATCCGGCATTTTCTGGGCGGCGGTGTTGTTGGGCAATATGATGCGGCCATCAGTCAACTTGACGGAGCTGTCCGGGAGCTTCACATTACCATCGGGGTACTGGATCATGCCATTGCCGAGCTTCATGGAGCCGTCCGGCAGCCTCTGCCACTCCACCACCGGGACGAAGGAACGAGGGTCTCGATGGCGGGGATCCTGCAGTTCAGTACACGGTGTGTCACACCAAACGAAACATATCTCATGAACTCGGTTCCAATCAAGACATCCGAGTAACACTGCAGGCAACTAGAAACTTGAACTCAAATCTACGCCATCGCAGCACACGTCACAGCACAACACGAGATACCACAACACAACACAACACAACACAACACAACACAACACAACACAACACAACACAACACAACACAACACAACACAACACAACACAACACAACACAACACAACACAACACAACACAACACAAAACACAGCACAACACAACACAAAACACAGCACAACACAACACAACGCAGGACAACAGAACAGAACAGAACACAACACAACACATAGCCGGGTAGGCCCGCGGTCAGGGTCACCCCACGAGGACCGCTTGTCCTAGTCGGTGGGGGCCAGCAGGCACCATGAGGCTGGTGAGCAGGGGCACACTACCGGGGGACCGCATCTCCTCCTCATCATCCTTGTGTTGTGTTGTGCTGTGTTGTGCTGTGCTGTGTTGTGTTGTGTTGTGTAGTGTTGTGTTGCATTGTGTAGTGCAGTGTTTGTAGTGTTTGTGTTTGCGTTTGTGTTGCATTGTGATCAGCATCATGGCTGCGGCTCTCCTCTTTGTCTCCTCCCCATGGTCACCTGATCCACTCAACACCCCGGCCATGCGTTGCAGGTACCACTCAGGCTCGTTGGAGGGGGGCTTGGCAGGAGCCGGCTCAGCCCGGCTGGCAGCCAACCCCCCAAGGCGCGTGGACATGCGCGCCGGGTGTGAGCCCTGAGCCCGCCAGGTACTACCGAAGGGCGGCGTCTGGCTGGCGGGTCACGGGGGCCTGGTCTGACGCTCGATCGCACCGCCTCCCGCACGCAGGCCCCGGGCCTACGGCCTACGGCCACAGCGCCCACGTGCGGCCTTGACTGCGACGTCAGCGAGCGCTGAGACATCCCTCCCAAACAAGAACACGCCTCACCATGAGAACACGCACTCCGGGTCCCTCCACTTGCAGGCACTCTTGAGCGAACTGACGCCGGGCAAACTAGACACGAGCACTGGGCTCTCTCTTGGACAAGGGCGTGGCTGGAACAAACGGGGGGTTGCTCCAGGATGTGCATTCAGGGGAGGGGGGGTTCCTTTGAGCCTGTGACAGGCGGCAGTGCCCATCGCCCCCCCCCCCTCCCCCTAGGCAAGTGCAGCCTTGTTGAGTTGAAGCACGACGACCCCACGGCACTCTCATTGGAGAGACCTGGAGTGCGCGTTCTCATGGTGAGGCGTGTTCTTGTAGGGAGGGATGTCTCAGCACTCGCTGACGCTGCATTTCGGCTCCAGATATGGGGTGCACCATGCGCTGTGCTCGCGCTGTGCGAAAAGTAGGCCTGTTTTCGCAGATGGCCAAAGTGACCGCAATAACTACTGTGCTCCCAGACACCGGACTGCTCAGATTCGTACTCAGTCCCAAAAACTCAGATAATGAGTTGAACTATATTTTCCACTAAAAGTGCCAGATTGCTGTCTAGATCTGCTGCTGTTTTTGCCCTGTGGACGTAGCTCCCCCGGTGGTGGGGGGTGTTCGGGGTGGTCACAGGAAAGCTAACTTACTGTTGGGCACTGCGCAGCAACACACCCGTAGATAGTGCCAGAGAGATATAGCTCCAGATTGTCTTACAGATGAGGCACATTCTACGCCAAAAAAGCAACTCGCCGCGTGCGTTCGTGCGCGCAAAGCGCCCCTGTACCCCTCAAGCACGTCAGAAGTGCTCGTGGCGAATGACTCTGCACCCTCCGTACGTACGGGGGCCCTCATTTTGGGGCCCCTGGTGCGATAGTCCCCAATGCAAGTGAACTATCATTCTGATGTCATTGCAGCGGCAGAGAGGGGGTCTCAAAGGATGCCTTTGTGGGTCAACTCAACGGTGGGGGGGATTTCTAGGGTGAGATGCGCGCCAGAAGAATACCCGGGGGGGGGGGGGGGGGATTCCGTGTCCAGGAAAATCTGAAGCTCTGAATTCTGGTGCGACAAAACCCGTGCCATTTCTTAAAAATGAACGACAAATTACGCGGGGTTGGCAAAAGTTGCTCATGAGAAACAGTGGACGGTTGCTGCTATTTCCCGGAGGACGTTCCAACCAGCACTCGTGTCTGCACCCCATTGAATGCCACAGGAACACTACAAATGAATACAGACCACTTCAGCACTCCTGGGACTTCCATGGAAAATCAATCATATTTAGCCAAATTCTTTGGCATGGCACAAGTGAGCAAAAGCACAGCCTAACGTACACCCCTGCAAGTCCTTCAAAACACCGAACAAATTGCGCACAAAAACTTCGCACACAGTTTGTGACACCGAAATTCCACCCCGTACAGCCCCCCTCCCCCCCCCTCCCCCTGGTACGTGCATCTCCTTGTTTTGGGCAGGGGTGTAAACCCAAGGCACAGCAGCAGCGGCAACACACGTGGCCGGGGTGCCGTGCGGAGGCCTTGTTGGCCTCGGCGTGCGTCGACCCGTTCGGCAACCGGACCTGGCCGTTGGGGAACTGGATGCTCATGTCCGGGAGGATCACGTTGCCGTTGGACAGCCGCATGGTCCCGTCGGGGTACCGCAGCGAGCCGTCGACCAGCTGCTCCGTGCCGTCGGGCATCAGCACGGACCCGTCGGCGCGGTGCACAGTCCCGTCGGCCAGCTTCAGTGAGTCGTCGTGCATGAGGGTCGACCCGTCGCTCAGGAGGAAGTTGCCCTGGATCACGGGGACAACGGAGTTGGCATGGCTGAGGAGGGGAACGCCACTTGGGACGGCTTTGCGCCAGACCTGCCACTGCCGACTCAGACACAATCACAAAGAGCCGTGTCGCACTGAGTTGCGTGTTGGTTCTTCCGGAGCCGTGGGTGTTTCTTACTGAGTTCTGGGTGTGGCGGTGTGGCAGGAGCAGGTACTGCTGAGTGGGAACTGGTACAGGGCTGACTCATAGAACAAATCGGTGACACGAGGGGCAAAGTCTGCTTGTGGCTGAGGACGGTGCCGTTCCTGTAAGGCCGTCCCTCCCCCACATCAAAGCACCATTGGTGCCCCTGCCATCACAAGACAACAACCCCACGCCACAGTGTAGTCAGTCCAAAAAAAAAAATCTTTGACGGAGGAAAAAAAGTCGTTGGGCCACAGACCCTTGGGTCGCATCCCTCCCACTGTCCATTTCAAGCGCATCCCTGGGGCACCCGTATTCATTGGTCGACCTCTGGAAAAGATTGCAGGACTCAACGCCTCCAGCTCGTCATCTTCTTGGGGGCCGGCACCCAAAGCGGACTTCGATACAACCCGCATAGGCGTGGGGCGCGTGCGTGGGGCGCCCGTGCGCACAAAGCCACAGCTTTTTTGAGATGGGCAGGGGCAGGAAAACATTGGTACACTTCAACTTGTTCAAAGGAGAGAACAGGCGACACACCATGTGGAACACCATGCTGCACAGACTTGGAGGTCGTGGATTACCACCCCGCACAGTGGAAGGTTTGGCTGGTTCCCTGGACTTCGCTCCCTCAAGACACGGGCACAGTATAAATCGAACAACCATCTGACGGGTGGGAGCGCGCGGGGAAACCTGGGGTCGGGAATGCACGGCTCTCCTAGGCACTAGGGTGTCCGAGACCCTGCGAGCCGGAGGGGACGCTGCGAGGGATGAAGGGTAGGTACGCTGGCAGCTGGGGGTCGGCGGTTTCTCACCTCACCTCACCTCACCTCACCTCACCTCACCTCACCTCACCTCACCTCACCTCACCTCACCTCACCTCACCTCACCTCACCTACTTCTGCATCTGCATTGTGTGGGCCCCGAAGTGATGATCCGCAAAGTGATTGCCGCTCCAGCGGTTCTTGCGTTGCTTGGTGTGACTTTGGCAATCATCGATGGGGATCCACTCTGTTGCAGAAGCACCGATCAGGGTGGCCGGCGAACCGCCCCTCGGGATGCGGACGCAAGACTCCTGTCCCGGGGTGCGGGCCAGTCTTAGGGATGGAAACTCTTGGACCGGGCGCACGGGACCCGGCAGTTTCTTCCTCGGGTCCTAGACCAGCCAACCGGGCGGGGGGGCTATGTGCACAGGGAAGGCACGCCGCGCTGGCGGATGCACATGCCTTCATAGTGGCACAAGATTTCCAATTATCAACAGCATCACAACGATCGCACCATTCGGACATGCCATTCCGGCATACCGCCCCCCCGCCACTTCAAAATGGTCCATGACCAAGACTGCGAAACACTCCCACTCTCCAGCGCCGACTCCATGATTGAAAGCATTCTTGGGGCAAACATGTCCGTGAACCTCTTGTAGACAGAGGCAGGGACCGAGTCCAAGCCTGGGGACGAATGTGGTTTCATTTTCTCCAAATGCCTGTCGAACCAAAGGCTCAGACAAAGGCTTGCACCCCCGAGTTCGGGCCCTCCCACACAAGGGAGCGGGATATGCAAACGACCACTCACTCGAGGGCCATTTCCGCTATCTCCAGAGCTTGTTGTGCGAATAAATAGTGTATCAATGAGGGACGGCTCTCACACACCTCGTGGTCCGGCAGGGCAGTTGTGCCGTTGGTCCTCTGCAGCCGGTCGTCCAGCAGCCGGATGCTGCCATCCGGGCAGTGGATGGTCCCGTCGGGACTCAAGATCAGTCCGTTGGGGAACCTCCAAGAATCATCTGCAAGTTGTGTTGAGCCCTCCGGGATGGGCATGATCATGTCTGGATTCTCGTGCGGGTCGTAGTTGGGCTCCCGGCGCGGGTTCTCCAGCAACACGCCATCGTCGCGGAGGAGAGAGCCATCCGGGTATCTCAAGTTGCCGTCGCGCAGCTTGAGCACACCGTTCGGCAGCAGCTTCCGTCCGTCGTACAGGTCATAGGAGCCGTCCTGGTTCGGGAGGCCGATGGTGCCGTCAGGATGCATGAGCCGGCCGTCGGTGAGCTGCACGGAGCCGTCGGACATATGTATGCTGCCATCCGGCATCTCGATCATGCCGTTGGGCAGGATGATTACATCCTGCAGAGAGACAGAAAGTCTGTGTGTGTGTTATTCCCACCCGGAGTCCTCTCTCAGCATTTGGGGACTCTGTGATTCGTAACATTCACTGCATTGAATACTTCCCTTTCTCTTTGGTGCTGGAGCCTCTTTCTTCTGTGGGTCGGCGTGTGTGCCGCCCACTCATTAAGTCCGATTATAGCGTTCGCTATCATACACCACTTCTACAGCTCTGTGTGTGTGCCAAGGTGTCAATTCCATTCAAATTGCGAGGTTCAACATTCCTACGTCCCACCACTACTGCAAACCATCAGTTCTGAGTTCGGCCCATGCAGGGGGGCAGCCCTGTAAGGCTTCGGATCTCCATATGTACAGGGTGCTGCCAACATACTGCAGCTCCTGGCCCTTAGACCCTGCCACAGTGCAGCAAGACACAAATTGCATGCACGTGTGCCTGTGCCCTACCTCTCGCCACATCCCCATGCATCCCTGTGGAAGTCGTAGCCCTCACCCGGGACCACAAGGCCCTGGTTGCGGTTACATATCCCATTCGGCATAAGAGCGGACATGAGCCCTGCTGGCCGGTCTCCGAGCCGCCATCCAGCCAACCATAGAGGAGAGGAGGGAGGGAGGCGATCAACAGTAGGAAATAGAAGGAAATACAGAAACACTGCAACGAACAAACTCTGTATGTTCGTATGTGTCTTTATGCACCAAGACCGTCATTCACTCATGCGCAGGCTGCAAGGGTCAACATTCCTATGATCCTACCACCCGCATGTGTTCCGTGTTTGAAGGTCCTACAGAGGCCACCCCTGCCGGGGTCCACGGTCGCCATATGGACAGCGTGCCGCCAACAAACTGCGACTCCTGCCCTTGGTTCCCACCCACGGAGCACCAAGACACACATGCATGACCGTGTGCCCTGCCACCTCACCCGGTGCCCGCCCATGCATCCTTGGCTGCCAACGCCCCAAGGGTGAGGTCAGGACTGACAGTGAGGCCTGCTTGGCTGGATTGGGTGCAGGGGGCATCAAATCTCGCACCGTCTCGGACGACTGGATGGCAGGTTAAGTCCACCATCACCAGGCGAAAGTCTCTGTTGGGGCGTTGAGTAGCGCCAGTGTGTGCCTGCCTTGTGCTTGTCCCCCAGGCCAACCCCCTGCCTCGCACAAACCTCGTTGGGGTTGCCGCGTGCTTTCTCATCGCCGCCGACCTCGAACTCCCCGTCGCTCTTCTGGATGCGGCCGTCCTTGTACTTGATGGAGTTGTCGCGCATGACGATGGTCCCGTCCATGAGGCGGTACGACCCGTCCCGCAGCTCCAGCGCCTCGCGACCGTCCGGATACATCAGCTGACCCCCGGGCAGCATCGTGGACCCGTCCGGCATGCGCTTGCTGCCGTCCGGGTGCACGATGATGCCGTTGGGGTACCGCACCCCGCCATCAGCGAGCTGCGAAGCGCCCGCCGGCAGCTTGACAGGGCTCGCCAGGGCGCTGCCCGGGACTACACGCGTCACCGATCCCGCTGGCGATGCATGCGGGGTGTAGTATGCGGACGCAGATGCCGGCCGCACAACAGACCGCACAACAGACGGCGTGGCAACCGGTGCGGGGACGTAGGAGCCCGCGGTCGCATCGACATGGCCATCGGGGTAAATCCTACTGCCGTCGGTGAAGATGAGGCTCATGTCGGGCAGCAATCGTGTGCCGTCGGTATCGACCAACATGGAGCCGTCGGCCTCCGGGTTCATGACGGTGCCGTCGGCGCGCACGACGTACTGCCCCGGGTACAGCGTGGCGCCATCCGGGAATTGAATTGTTCCCCCGTGGCGCACGCAGGCGAAGGGCACTTTGTCTGCGGTCCACACGCGATCCTCCACATTGGGTTTGGTGTAGCTGGCGGAGTTTGAGAGGTATGTGGGTGTGGCCGCTGGCGTGTACAGCGATGGGTACGGGTACGAGGACGTGTACGGCGGCATAACAATGCAACAAACCGAGAATGATCAACACTGCAATGGAAGCGATTGCAAGGAAGGAAGGAAGAGAGAGAGTGCATTTGTTCATGGAGCATAGGCCTTGGGCTTGAAGACTATTGGGTCTTTATCCCTGTGTCCCAGTGGGAGCACGTGGCAAAGAGCCTTCGGCACTGACAGAGCTAGAGGCTCCACCGCTGACCCACTGACCGTGGTTATGTTTGCTCTGTGGTTGCCTGGCCATGCTCTCTGCTTCTGGGTGGCAGTTGCGGGTTAGGTAGCATGCTGTACACCATGGTGTGATGTTGCAAGGAAGGAAGGAAGGCGGAAGGAAAGCATGTCAAGGAGCATAGGTCGTTTTTTTTTTACTCGTGACCGAAATTCCACCAAAATGTCCACAGGGCAGCGGCGCCCTGGGGGAATCCTTGCACTGCGCGCTACTTTTAGACTATGTTCCCCCCGAAGAGCCCCTAGGCACGCCCCTTGGAAACACCCTTAGAACTAGGCGACCCAAACTGGACTGGAGGGGACGATGCCCAAAGTACCATAAAGTATGGGTTTCTACTACGGCCAGACGCCCAAATAGTTGCACTGCGCGCGCACTGCACGCTTAAGGCGCCCCCCCCCCGCGGCGGGACATGGGGCCGGTTTCAGGTGTGGGTTGGGTATGACCTACCCCTACCTAGCCTGCGGCGGGGCGGCGGGAGGAATGAGTCTTGCGCCTTGCCCCACCCCTGTCGCCCCATTTGCACGGGTGTGCTCGTCCTCCTGGACCTCTCGGGGGAGTTACAATCCAGTCAAAACCAAGGAGCATAGGTCCTGGGCTTGGGGGCTGCGATGTAAGCGATCGGCTGAGCAGTTATCGTGAGGCGGTGGGTGGCAAACGTGTGGTGCTGAGTGGTCCTCGGTGACAGTTGTGTGGTGCTGAACAGCGGTGGTTGCCAAACAGCCGGTGTGACAGGCATTCAACGATCTGCCGTGAGCCGGTGCCAAGAACTTTTGAGCCATAAATGCATCAGCTGCAGTCCTTGGGATGTACCCCCCCCCCCTTGTATAAGGTACGCCAAAGTACCAACTTAATACGGTCCCTACGCCTACTGTAGCTTGGACATGGGCGTAGCTTGCGCGAGACACATACGGCCACCGACACACACGAAAGTGAGCGCATAGTATGAGCGCACCTCAATCTCCACCCATGTTCCCAAAGGCATGCAAACGCAAGAAAGTGTCTGAAACATGGAAATTCAGGTTCACACCCATGTTTTCACAAGCAATGAAGCATGAGAAACCTACAAATGTTCGGCTTGGAAACCCTTCTTGCAATCATACACCATGCGGAAAAACTGCATATGCTCACCACTTGAAGACACCTTTGAAGATGTCTTTGCCTGAGGTTTAGGGGCTGGTTTGGGCTGAGGCAACTTCAAATTCTTGGGAATGAAATTGCCTTGCATGTGGTCTCTTGTAAAATACAACTTCCCATCAAAGACATGGGCCATTCCTCACACACCTCATGGCTGCACTACATTTGGTACCGAATTAAAATTAGGTACCAAATGAATACGGTCCCTACGCCTACTGTAGCTTGGACAAGGGCGTAGCTTATACAAGGGGGGGAGGGTACAACACAGGACGCTTTTTCATTGAAGACAAAGTGGTGGTCACAGAACACTGTGGTCTGTCCACTTGGCATCCACCGAAGGCTGATGATGGCCTTTCTGAGCCATCCGGTGGTGGCTGTGAGGCAATCGATAGGAGTTGGACTAGACGCTTGTTTAAAGCAAAAAAAAAAGGTTGGCTATAAAAAAACGCCATGGGACAGGACAGACTCCCCACACCATGGTGCTCATGGTGGATGTGGTGCTAAGGAGTCTGCTCAGGGGGGGGGGGGTCCCCCCCCAAATTCAGACCTAAAATTTGAAGGAAATCTAAATGTAGATTAAATGTGAATTAAACCAAAATTTAAAGAACAGGTTTAGGCTATGCACCTTGCACTGAGACATGCACTGCACCACTGGACCATGTCACTGTATGCCTCCTCTCAGTCCCATCAACTCGGGGTTCAGGTCCATGCCCCTACCCGGGGGCAGGGCATGTGCAGCCAGGTAGGCTGCTTCCAGTAGACAGTGTTTGCAAAGCAGAAGCGGCAGAGCTGACTGTACTGAGGCACAGGCGCTGGGTGCATTCAGCGACCTGGAGGGGGGGGGTGGGTGGGGGCAGGCCACTGGCCGGTGGGATGGGTGGGTGGAAACAGGATCCGGGCCAGGTGGGGTGGGTGGGTGGGGGACCCAACCATCAGTGCAAAGAACACACTATGCAACACAGTCGGGTTCCTAAACTATAGTTTATATCCATAAACTAAGGTTTAGGTTATGCACCCTGCACTGAGACATGCACTGCACCACTGGACCATGTCACTGTATGCCTCCTCTCAGTCCCATCAACTCGGGGTTCAGGTCCATGCCCCTACCCGATGAAAGCGCTGTGCGGCTCCCCCCCCCATCTCAGCCTCTGTAACGCACTGTACCTACGTGCAGGGGTGTGTGCACGCGTTCGAGGTCCAGGCGTGCCTGCGTGCATAGTGCAGCGACTAGCATGTCGTCTGGGGTGTCATACATCTTCCAGCGGGATGGCACATCCGCCGGGTTCAGCTCTCCTTTGACCCACAAGAGTTCAACCACCACCCCAGACCAACGCAATACGTGTTGCAGCTGACGCAACAGCCTGTTCTGTGCAGCACAGGCCGTGGCTGCCCTGCCCTTCATGGCAGAGAACAGGGAAGACATGTTATCACCATAAACCCGCAAGTACTGTACCCGTCTATATGCCCCCATGCGCACTGTCTCGACAATACTCGCCAGCTCCGCTGCTTGCTGTGTAGCCACCCATTGAGGTAGCATCTTTATACGCATCCCCAGTGTATCTCCCCACAGACCAACAAAATAATCCTGGCCCTGTCGGGCCGCGTCGCAGTAAATGGTTTCGGTGGATCCCAGAGTGCCGTGGGGCACCCATGGGACCAACGCACAGGCAATGCCTTCCAGGAGGCCTCGCAGTACCTTGGGTGGGGTACACTTTGCAGTGCTGGGTCCCTGGTTGAGCCAACGGTAAGCACCAGCCAAAAATGGATGTGCCCCCCTCCCTGGCCGCACTGCCCACTGTAGCTTCCCCAGCATGTGCCTCAGCGCTTTTTCCGTATATCCGGTGGTGGCTAGTCGAAGCCAACAGCAGATGAGGTGTGCCTGCAGTGCTGGGGGACTCTGCACTCCGCCCTGGTCCCCCCCGACTACCTTTCCCATCCACTTCACACGATTGCTGGGGTCCAGGGAGGACTTTGGGCTGACCACCCAGCCGGCCCTTTCGAGGTCCGCCTTCGTGCGCAGTGCCTGTTGTTGGACCGAGCCGGAGTGCCTGCCTGCCACCAACACATCGTCTGCATATTGGATCACCACCACCGACCCTGGGAAATACTCTACAAGAAAGGCTGCCAAAATGGCTTGCGCCATGGAGGGGCTGTGCTTCCAACCGAAAGGCAGGGACTGCGGTGCGTACACCCGCCCCCCCCACCCCCACCCTGATGCTGTCCCGCTGCGCTAGGGGCAGTCGGCAGCTCCAGAAATGGTTGCTTATATCGAGGATGCAGTAAAACAATTGCTCCCCTCGCAGTGCGCACAACTGCAGCAGGTGCGCCAGCCCATCCAACGTGGGCAATTTAAATGGCAGGGGGTCCACGCAGCGGGCATTCAAGTCCAGCATTGGTAGGATCAAGGAGCACTTGTGCTCATTCTTGTGCTGGACATACGCCCCTGCATTCGGTGGCTTTTGCGACGGGGAAACTGCAACAAGCTGCTGCCCCAACAAGGTGTGAACTAGTGCAACTAATGGCGGGTCCGACGAAAATGGCTTGGGGGGGGGTGCCCTCAGACGCCCACAAGAAATTTGCTGGTGCCATGGCATCCCAAACACCGTTCGGTATGTCAATAGCTCCTGTGTCCCCCAGACCCTTCTCGGCCACCTCCACCGGCACCACCAGCTTAGAACCATGTCTCCGCGAGGAAGACGTGTTGATGTCTGGCGGTGAGATGTCCGTGGCCGCCTCCACATTGGTGGCCAGTTCATGCATGACCGCTCCCAGGTGATGGCTGACTGGTCCCGCCTCCTCGTTCCATCGGCACATAGTAGTCATCATGTAATCCCTCAGTAGGTCCTTCACCGTCTGCTCCTTTACCCGGATCGTCTCCGCCACCTTCTTGGAGGCCTGTATCCAGTGATCCGTCACCAGGTCCCCGCATTCCGGGCACTTCATGTGAGCCAGTGTGGTGCACCTGCACAGGTCTCCACAGCTGGTACTGTGGACCGCGCCGAGCCGCTGTGACCACATACCCAAAGTGTGGGGCTGTGTCGGATTCGGGTTCCCGCACAAGCGGATCACTCCCGTCTTCGCGTTCCCTTGTGCACACTTGCTTGGCGCTGTCGGGCAGATCGTCATCATCACGTTGTCGCTTGCGTCTAACATCCATGTCGTGCGCCGTCGCTGGTGCTGCTGCGCCCGTCCCCAGGTCGTCAACTGGGTCACCAGCATCATCTGAGTCATCCACCACAACGTGTACCACATGTTCCTCAGCAGGTCCACTGTCGCTCGCTGCAGTAGCAGGGCCGTCAGAAGTTGGCTCCACCCCGGTGTCCCCAACCTCAGCACCCATACCAATCGGGACCTGCGGCTCTCCCTCTGCCTGCGCGACAGTGTCGAATTTCTCGAGCAACTCCACCGGCTCTGTCGTTGGTGTCTCCTCGTCTTCTACTTCTGGCTCCTCATCTGACGTGCAGGCACTGGATGTGTCGGAGTCTTCCCCCTGCGGTTCAGGGTCGTCCCTATCGCCCCTAGTGAACATGGCCGCTGGGATCTTCGGCACTGGTAACCATGCATCCGTGGGCCAGAGTGACTTGGGCTTGACCAGCCGCCCCTCCACATCTCTGGCCAACCATCCGCTGGCCAACACCGGCCAGGGCACATGGATTTCTGCTGGCAATGTCCATCCTGGCGGTGTCTTCCAATAATGTCTGGGCTGGGCCTGTGTCCACCAGCGACCCCAGACTTGCAATCCCCGTAACTTTCCGCCTTGGTGTCCCCAGGATACGGCCCCCAGCTTCTTGAGGCCGTGCCAGGCGGCTTTCGCGAGGTCTCGATGTTGCACCACTTGCTGGAGCACCGTTTGTAGCACGGATCTTCCCCCTGGGACCAGCGGCTGTCGTAATCGTACGTGTCCAGGTTTGTGTTTCCAGAGGTACGCCCTCCATGCCTCGAGGAAGGGTGAGAGGGCGTATGTGGTGACCTTCTTGTTGCGCTTCCCGTCCCAGAAGGTGACGAACCCTGGTACTGATATCCACTCCCACGTGACGCTGGCCGCGTCGCCCACCCTCCAGAGGTACACGATGCTGCAGATGGCCAAGAAAACCAGTCGTCCCCAGGCCCAGTGGCCCCGGCTGGTAGTAATCGCCTCGATGTGGTCCCATGTGGTGACTGGCTTGGGTTGTGCCCTGCGCGCCCATCCCTTACCAATCGCCCTGGCTTGCATCTAGTGGACTTGGGTAACCACCGCTTTGATGATGCGCAACTTCTCCAGTAATCGCACCCCCGAGATGAGTCCGTTCGCGCTGGACCCGCTCTTTCCCTTGGCCGCCAAGACATTGAGTCTCCTCTCCACGGCGTCCACCAAGAGCTCGTCGGGCGAGCTGGCCGGTAATGCTTGTCGAAGTGCACTGGTGTACGTGTCCACCGACCCGGGTTCCACGACCCGGATGGCTGTCGCTCCCGTGCTCGACCCCGAATCGGTGTGCGTGAGCATCTGGATATGCTGTAACGCCTCCCATGCATCGCGGACTGTGGGGGCCCCGGTGGGGACCTCCGGGCCCCCTCCGCCCCTTCACTGACCCTCCCCAGTCGGGCAGGGGTCCTTGGACCAGTGCATGTGGCCACATTTTATGCACGGCGTGGGGGGCGGTTTGCTGGTGTCGTACGCAACTCCTTTGGCCGATACCCAGAGCCTGGTGTCGCCGACCTGCTGGAAACCTCCAGTGCACCCCTTCTTACCGCAGTCCGCAGCCCAGTGCCCGTCCTCGCCACACCGGAAACACCTGCCTGGCTTGGCAGGTCGTCCCTCGCCATTGGCGCTCGTCTGCTGCCTTGGTGTTTGCGGTGTCTGCGCATTTTGCTGTTGGACCGTCGCTCTACCATTTTGTTTTGCCAGGATCTCTTGGTGCAGTACGTTCCACACCGCTAGCACGAACTTGTCCTCACGCCAATTCTCCGCATTCAGGGGCCTGGTCTGCAGCTCAGCCACCGCGGACACCAGTGTGGTCATCCACTGATATGGCAGCGCCCTGCTCAGCATCTTCGCGATTTCTTCGTCGGTGAGCGCCGGCGCCGCCCGTGCCTTGGCTTTTTCCATCTCAAGTGATGCGCTGGCCAACTTCGCCTCCAGCTCGGCTATCCGCTGTTTGTCCGGCGTCTTGTCTGCCCCCACGATGGCGTAAGCGTCCTTCACGAACACTCCCGCCTCGAAGTCTGGCCGCATGTACTTGCGGCCGTGGTACACCCCCATCGCTCTGATCAAGTCCGCCTTATCGGTGAAGTCGCCTCCGACCGCGTCCATGAACTGCTGTAGCATTTCATCCGACACGTCCTCCACTGCCAGCCACTCATGCATGCTGATTTCCCATTCCGCCACGTTCATCTTGTACGCCTCGCTTTGTAGCAGTACCCTGTATGGCCCTGCTGTCCACTTCTTCCAGTCTCACCGCACTTGGTCCACTGCCTCAGTGATGATGTCCGCGGCTCTCTGATCCTGGACCACCTCTGCTGAAGATGCGCTCGTTGCGGGACTGGCCCCCCCTTGTCCTGTACCCCCATTTGCATTGGACCCAACCATCAGTGCAAAGAACACACTATGCAACACAGTCGGGTTCCTAAACTATAGTTTATATCCATAAACTAAGGTTTTTTTTTGGGGGGGGTTCATGGGGGGGTTTTCGCTGCGCAAGGTCTAATCAGTAGGTTTAGGGAATAACCGAATGGTGTCGCAGAGTGACATGCGGGCAAGGCAAATTTGACCCCCTCCCCAGCCCCTCGGGGCATGACCCCCGGGTCTTGGAAGAATCCTAACCAAAGATCCAAAATTTGTCGCCCTCGGCATCCTTTAGAAAAAAAGAGGGTTTGTGCCGTATAATGTCCCTAAGCCCCCCCAAGAGGAAGGGGAATGAAACTCCGGATACTTAGCTAATGCATACCCCTGGGTCACAGGCATACAATCATCACTCCAAACCACTACCAAATGTTGGCTTGAGTTCACTGCTGCACCACAGCCATCGAATGTCTCTTGGGTTGGTTGGTCAGCTCACCCCCACCCTTAGCGCTGGTTAGACAAGCCTCACGACATCTAAGAGCCCCCTCAGAGCAAGTGGGGGATCAATGGTCGGTACCAATCGACTGAATGTCCCCGCCATAGACACTTTCAACCATTGGTTTGGTGGTTCTTGCGCAGCAATATGTGTCCCCTTCTTGGTTGGGGTGCTCCACTATCGAATGTACAGCAAGAGGTCTTGGTTTTGAAGTCGGATAAGGATGGTGGCAATGTTCTCATGTCGGTTCGTGCATATTTGTTTGAGGTGAATAGACATCTTTCGGATTCCAAGGTGAATGGAAATTTGGTGTATGCTAAATTGGCGCCCCATTCTGACGAAAATGTATCCCTATGGTTGTCACAAGCGAACCAATGGCGCACATGCATTTTTGAATACTTGGAAGCTAACTCCCATGATTTATCGGAAGAGTTGAGATATTTATTGGATGGTTTCTTCTCATTCTCACCCCCATTGTCTATGCCGAATTTCTATATGTTGGTGAAGACCCACAAATGTAGTAAAATTTCTTGGGATATGCATGGTGGGTGGGCGAGTAGACCGATTACGGCTCTCCGGAGCTGGTATACTTCCGTGCCGGCAACGCTACTCACATTCGTTGGGTTAACTTTTCTCAAGTGTGATCGCATGGCCCATCCATTGACTTCGGTTCTAGTGGATACGTTTGATGTGGTGCAACGTTTACCATTAATCCTTGAACGCTTTGCCTTTGAGAGCCCGGTCCTTACATCCTTTGATTTTTCAAACCTGTACACGCGTATCCAATGGCCCGACGTGTCGTTTGCATATAGATATTGGCGCAATAAGTTTGTGAATGATCGGACATTTTCCGCCTCCATTACTGATAGTGAACGTGAATTAATGCTTTGGTTGTTGCAGCCGATGAATGTGGCCCATTTCCATTTTTTGGCGTGCACTTTACCATTCGTTACCATTTCACATGATGCTGGGTTGTCCCTTGGGGAATTCCTTCTCTATCTTGTCTTCACGACGAATTTATTTGTTGCACCTGCAGTAGGCATCTACCGTCAAGTGTTGGGTTTCGCTATGGGGGCACGATGTGCTCCACCGTGGGCAAATCTAATTTTGAGGGCCTTTGTCCTCAAGGCATGTGCCTCCTTCCCCTCTGCCACCTTGCAATTTATTGACGATGTGCTTTTGGTGCATGATGCGTCATCTACACCACACGTGTTGTCGTGGTTGCATAAAGTATACCCGAGCCATTTAACTTTCGATGTTTTGGCGCTTGGTAGCCCAGGGGGTGTGCCATTCATGGATCTCTTTGTCTTATCATTATCCCCACTTCGGCATTGTGCATTTTTCAAGCCCACGCATGCGGCGGCATACATACCGTGGTGTAGCGACCATCCACGAAAGTATCGGACCTCATGGATAAAGGGTGAGTGTGCACGCTTCTTGCGTTTGTGTTCACATCATTTTTACTTTCGCCTTTGTGTGCGTCGGTTGACGTTGGCGTGTGCACGCTTGGGGTATCCCACCCACACGTTCTCACCACTGCCGCTCAATTGGGAAGACAAAAATCGATATGCTTGTAGAAAATGTCGCCACACGACTGGTGTGTTCCACGCATTCCGTTCGTTTTGTAGTCGCTCTTTGCCTATAAGATGGAGTGCATTGGTGGGTCCATTGAAGTCTAATTTGAGCAGCCCTATACCGGGTTTGAAGCTTTTCCATACGCCTAAGCCTTCGTTGTCTTTGGGGAGGAGATGGCACAAGCTAATGTTTCGGTCTTTGAATGCCTTTGCGAAAAAATCCCATGGGGAATGCCATTCACAAGAGTCGGTGGACCTACTTTGTGACCTATATGAGTCGTAAGCATGGATGTCCCTCTCCTAAGGGAGGGCAAGCCAGTATCCCGGACAGAGATCGCGCGCAAGTCGCAAAAACACGTCGCGCGCACAGCCTGCTTTTGATTTTTTATGAAGACGTGAATTTGTCGCCTTATCGCTGTGATTTTGATTGTTTATCTCTATTCTTTTAACACTCTGTCTGTTGTGTGATTTGTTCATTCATTACAGTACTTTGGACTGATGAGGGCTCATTTCGAGCCGAAACTGGTCTCCATGCTTCATTGCTGATTTCCGAATTGGATTGTGTATCGCCGGTCACACATTGGTTGAGGCTTCATTTTGCTTGCTTCCCATTGTTTATCCGAGGACAATTGCATAGCTCACACTTCCTACTGCCTATCACTGCTGCACCACAGCCATCGAATGTCTCTTGCAGGCTTCGTTTATAAGAGGGGGGGGGTATTTTGGACAAGACCCACCCACCCAACTTTGGACCCACCCACCCGACTTTGGACCCACCCAGACCCCCCCCCCCTTATAATTCTGTGGGGAGCATTTTTTGCAAACCAAATTGAAGCCAAGGCGCTCTCCCGGGTTAGGCATCCCAGCCCCAAAGGGTGACACATATAGCAAAAAGGAAACCATCAATATGCAAGTCACCCATTGATGCTGCCGTACATGCCAAGAAATGTACGACCCCGCCGGTAGCTTCGTGTCTGGTGCAGTCTTATGCAGCGGCGACGCAAACTCCTGTGCCTTGTTGTGGCGCTCACAGTTGGGAATGGCGGACATGTCTGCCAAAACCTTGATTGCCTTCACGATGGCAGCGTACGATGGTTTTTTGGTTGTGGGAGTCTGTGGGGTGGCTGGGGTTGTTGGTGTCAAGAGTGCACTGGGTGTCATGGTACGTGCTTTGTCTTTCATCGGTGTGGTGGTTGTGTTGGGGCTGGGTTGTGCTGTTGTGTGTGCTGTGGCCTTGTTGTTGGCGTTGTTGTTGGTGTTGGCTGGCTGTGTCCCTCCTGTGACACCTTGAGGACGGTTAGCACCCTCAGAGGGATTGCTGCTCTGTGCACAACTCTTGCCCTTTGCAGCACTGCTGCTCTGTTCTGGACACTGTGGCGCACTATTGCTCTGTGCAGGGCTGCTGGACTGTACAGAACTGCCACTCTCTGCAGCACTGTTGGTCTGTGCAGCACTGCCACTCTGTGCTGCACTGTTGCTCTGTGCAGAACTGCCACTCTCTGCAGCACTGTTGGTCTGTGCAACACTGCCACTCTGTGCTGCACTGTTGCTCTGTGCAGAACTGCCACTCTCTGCAGCACTGTTGGTCTGTGCAGCACTGCCACTCTGTGCACTGCTCTGTGCAGAACTTGCACTTTGTGCAGCACTGTGGGTCTGTGCAGAACTGCCACTCTGTGCTGCATTGTTACACTGCTGAGAGCTGTTGCTGCTGCTGCTAGAACTGGATGATGAAGCTTCTGTTGGCTGCACAGGAGTCACCTTGGGAAAATTGAGTGGGCGCTGGGTTTTCTTGGCTTTCTCCCATTGCTTGTGCCTGTCACTCTTCAGGTGCTCCCTTTTGGCCTGCTCAGAGGCTCCAACCAGTGCCCCACAACCACCAGAAGATTTTGGCATGGTGCCTGCACAAAACAAAGCGGAAGGGGGCACCAGCAAACCGCCAGACAAGGCACCTGTGAGCAAAGAAAGAAGGGGTGGCAGGACCCCAACCCAGGAGACCCTCAGAATTATAAGGGGGGGGGGGTCCAGAGCTTCAGACCCACCCACCCAGCTGAAGACCCACCCACCCAGACCCCCCCCCCCCATTGCAAAATAGCTCTTATAAACGAAGCCTGGTCTCTTGGGTTGGTTGGTCAGCTCACCCCCACCCTTAGCGCTGGTTAGACAAGCCTCACGACATCTAAGAGCCCCCTCAGAGCAAGTGGGGGATCAATGGTCGGTACCAATCGACTGAATGTCCCCGCCATAGACACTTTCAACCATTGGTTTGGTGGTTCTTGCGCAGCAATATGTGTCCCCTTCTTGGTTGGGGTGCTCCACTATCGAATGTACAGCCATATGTACAGGTGAATATGGTAAACCGGGCGGGATCACAGTGGGTACTGCCAACCACACTATACAACCATTGGTAAATCGAGACCTGTTGTGACCAATATAGTTTATACTTGACCGCAGACCTAAGAGCAAGGGGAGGGGGGGGTGGTTGCAAAGCTCCTCATGGTATTCAGCTTCTCAGGAACTCCCCTCCCCTTTGAGTCGGATGTGCCCGACATACCATGGCTTATGTGGGTGAATCCTATCACCTCCAAACTTAATCTGCCACAGGGCTGAGTGCCCACCCCAGAAACCCCCACAATCAAGGTGGCAGACGGGTCTAACAGGCTCGAAAACCATACCAAAAGGGCCAACGATATTGTTCTCAGGGGGAATCCTTGCACTGCGCGCTACTTTGAGACTAGATTCCCCCTGAAGAGCCCCCAAGCACGCCCCTTCCAAACTCCCTTGAAGTTCGGCAACCCCGACTACCCTCGGCTTGGGGGTGCAAAGTCTCCAAGGGGTGTAAAAATTGCAATCTGACATGGAATTTTTTCCCATTTTTTTCACTGAAAACTGTTGCATCCAAAATTGATGGGTTTTACTCCGGTGAAACTTGTGTGTGTGTGTGTGTGTGTGTGTGTGTTGGAATTCCTTGTACCTTAACATTGTGTACTGACGCAATATCGGACACAATATCACACAATCATGTCAAGACATCTCACATCAACGTCGCGCGTAAGATGTCTAACATACCACATACTCTTCATCTTCTCCTCAGAATCCCTGCTTGATGAGCAGTGCGGGGACGGACAGAATATGTGTCAATGTGGCTATAACCCCTGCCTTCTTGGGGTCCCCATGGTGGGGAGAAATCAATCTAGAAAGTCGTGGGTGTGGTGGAAATGAGCACAAAATGTGTGAAGAGAGGTGGAAATGGGTGAAGCTGTGTGAAAATGCCACATCCCCAGTGTGGAAGAAGCATCAAAACTTGCCGTCAAACAACAACGATGCCCAGGGCATTACAAAGTATGGGTTTCTAGTCCGGCTAGACGCCCAAATAGTCGCACTGTGCTGCCGCCCCCCCTCAGGTGGCAAGTTTTGGGTAGAAACAACACGAAATTCGGACAATGAATTCCATCAGTAGGGCTGTCCTGAATGCTCTCCTGAATGCTCTCTCGGTTGTTTAACCGATAACCTCAGGTCATCCTTGCTGCAGAAAAAAAATAGAAATATTCTGTTACTCAAACAACAGAACAGCCCAGGTCCGAAGTGGTGCAACATTTTCTCCCCACGATCAAACCCCGCTTCCAAACCAGATGAATTGCGAAGGGGGAGTATTGTGCAGTGTGTGCAGGTTGCACTTACCATTTTGGTTCTTTGAGCATAGTTTGTAGTTTGGTTTTTTTTCCCCTTGGCTCAGACCAAGATGAGCTGGCGTAGCCTGCTCACTTCACAGTACTCGAGGTAACCCCTCGGAATCAAGGTTCAGAGCTGTCCAGTGCTACGATGATCCCACAAATGACTGTGGCAGCGGGTCTGACACGTAGTGGGGATTAGCTGAGTCTGAAACCAGGTTATGCAGTGGGAGACTGCCACGCCCGTAGGCTTCCCAGGCATGGTTTGTAGTTTGGTTTTGTTTTACCATTTGTGTGTATCAAGGCTCACTACTGGAGAATTTTGTCAGCACCATAGTCTCATGCATGACGCCTTCCCATGCTTTCTGTATTGCCGCTGCACTGAAAGTTGCATAATCCCCATTGTTTGCTGTCCCATGGGACTTTCAGTCATCATTTGTTCGTTCATTCATTCCATCATTTTGCAATGTAAACCCGTCTGAGGGTGCCAGAGATGTTGGCAGATGAGGATTAGCTAGGGTACATAGTGCCTTGGATCCGCATGGGCTATACTTACGCCATTCAGTGTATCAGGCTGCACAACAACGGGCCCCATCAGAGTTTTCTCGAGGGAGCATCCGCACCGTGCGCAACCCGTGCCTACTACTCCCCCTTCAGCCTCACTGAAGACACTGCAAAGGCACATGCAAAGCTTCAGCACAGCCAAGCTTGACGGAGTATCTTGTCTTTGTTTTGCAACTCAGAGGAGCCTCCATCCTTGAGTGTGCTTTTTGTGAGTAATAATGCCCACTCCATCTTCGTTTCATGGGGGGTAACAAGACTGGTGCTGACAACACGCTTCACCTGCTGACAACATGCTTCACCTCATTGTGCAGGTACCAGGCCCAGGTAGGTTGCTTGTTCAGGCTTTGAAATGACAGTGGAAGACACTTGGCACACAACGCAACAAAGACCCAGCAGAAATGGGGGCCGGAACGAAAAATGCCCGGAATCAAATTTGCATGGAAAGGAGCCCGGTGGGGCCTTCAACATCTGCAAATGCCACGCAAATTGACATGCCACCCCAAAAAAGGATGGTGTGCCACGCAAAGTGCATCAAGGGCAGGTTCTTGCGAGGTTTGCACTTCAAAAGGAATAAAGTGTGGTCTCCGCCTTCTCAGCTCTCCAAGAGACGTTGACATCATCACCACATCTCATCGGGCCACCCTACCAAGAGACGGCACTCTGCCCAGGTCAGGAAGCCAGCAAGACAGGTAAGGTAACAGGTAAGGTAGGTAAAACTGAATGCATGTTGGACATATGCAGCCTCAGGGCGGGCTGGTACCCAGGCCCAGTCAATGACTGAACGGTTACGAATGTTGTTGTTGTTGTTGTTGTTGTTGGTACTCTGCTCATCCCTTGCGAGTGCCGCGGTAAAATTCCAAAATAGTTCATCATCATGGGCGACCAAAACATGGAACCACCAAATTCGATGGTTCCAAAAGATGCCAAAACCGCACCTCCTGTGGTACTGACAAGGGCGCGGTTCTCACACAGAAGGGGGGGGGAGGGGTAAAGAATGTTTTGTCGTGGGAGGCAAAAGTGACATCAAGGGTAGCCCCTTGTGAGGTATGCACTTCGAAAACATGAAGCGCGGTCTCCGTCTTCTCAGCTCTTCAATGGACGGCGACATCATCACTGCATCTGGAGGGGGCCACCCGACCAAGAGAAGGCATGTAGTGTTTCGTTCTGGGGGGCCAAAGAATGCACAAAGACAAGGACACCTTCATCCCTTCATCAGCAACAGAGGTATAGGCTGACGCTTCCTGATACAACAGAAAAAAAAAGGCAAGTGGGGGGCCATACACTCAGTCATATTCGGGCGGTAACCGGCGGCGGTTGAGCGATTGTTTTGGGCGCTCCCTCAGGGCCGCTCTGCAGCGCAAAGAAAAGAAAGATGACAGATGAGCACTCCGAACGGAACCCCCAGACCCGTCTGGACTGCAGAGGGCAGGATTGTGCCGGTTGTTATCTCTTCTTTGCAGCACAGAACAGAAGGTGACGAGGGCGAGAGGAGCGCACGCTGTGGTGCTCCAACATGGGCCTCTCCTTTTGGTAAGCATGTTCAAAGGTGTCTGCCCCCCCCAACCAAGCGATCTGCCCCCAAGAACGCAGCGGTTATGTAGTCAATCCGCCCATTTTTGGACCCCCGAGAAGGCAGGGGTGATGGAGCCACTTCTGACTTCGTCCCCTGTTATTGGGAAGCGAGTATGGGATACTGGGATGGAGTCTGCGATACTGTCCAAATGCTGATCGGCGTAGCATCAGTTCCAGTTCCTGCGTACCTTTTTTTTTATGCGACCCGCATTCAATTTTTGTTAATGTTGATGTCACCCGCATTAATGTTTTATTAATTTTTGATGTCACCCCCATTCACTTTGTTTTCCCGCTGGAACACACGGACCCATGGTCCTGCATTTCCAGCATGAACCAGCGGGTTTGCATCACTGCAGCGACCCTAGAATGCACACACGTTCAGCCCAGCCCCCCCCCCCCCCCCGGCCCCACCACACACACCCTCAATCCACAGCAAGATACTTGGCCTGATGCAGCACCGGGCACCACTACAACTGAGCAAACAGCAGCGCTCACATGCGCAGGTGCACAGAAAGGGGTGTGCAACGTCTGGGGAAACCTACCCCAGCTCCTGGGGCAGGCGGGAGGGAAGTTGGAATGCTCTCCAGCGGCACGGGGTGGTTGAACCAGAAGCACGACGGGGCCTCCAGAGTCGAGCACTAATCCGTCCTGTGCCAATCACCTCAGGGCGCCTTTCTGATACAACAGAAAAAAAAAAAGGCAAGTGGGGGGCCATACACTCAGTCATATTCGGGCGGTAACCGGCGGCGGTTGAGCGGTTGTTTTGGGCGCTCCCTCAGGGCCGCTCTGCAGCGCAAAGAAAAGAAAGATGACAGATGAGCACTCCGAACAGAACCCCCAGACCCGCCCAGACCGCAAAGGGCAGAGCCCCACCTTGGCTCTACCCGCAAACCACGTAGTTCAAAGCCAGACCCCCGACTGCTCGATGTGTTGCGGTCCGGACGTGCTCCACCTCAGACACGGGGGGGGCGCATGTACAGGATTCATTTGGGGCCTGGCCGTATCTGAAATGAAGGGGGGGGGGGGCTTTCTGAGTGTCCATTTTTCTTCGACCTGCTTGCGAAGGAGGTCTGGGGTCGGCTGTCGGCCCTTGACAAGGCTCTCTTTCTGTGTGGCCTGCATGTGCTGCCTGTTGTGCTGCCAATGTCCCCAACACCACACACATGACCGTCCATCGGGGATGCATTCGAAGGGAAGGGACCTCAGAGGCGGCCCCAGAAGCGGTGAGACAGGCGGTTGCAGGAGGTTGCGAAAGTGGCTGGGGGCGGTTACTGTCGGTTACAAATGCCATTGAGGCTGGCACTTGGCGTCAGGGGGACAGTGGCTGGGCCTAGGCTGGGCGCCCTGGAGGAAGGGGGGGCGGGCTACCTCCCGCCCCCTTCCAACGCCAACACACAACACCCAACACCACACACGTGACCGTCCACACGGCACCCTACCTTCAGTTTCCCTGGGTTTTTTTCTTTCAGTCTCCTTTCCTTATGTCTGTTGATAGATGGCCCACAACCAATTTTCAGCTCGACTTTCTGCATGTGATGGCCAGTGTGTGCAGACAGATAGGCAGCTCAGAAGTACAGATTGCGACTAGATTGCGGCTGTCCACTGCAAGTCGCGACAATGACAGAAATATTGAATCATTGATCAAATGTTGACGATGCATCAAAATGAGTCAGAGCAGAGTTCATTCCGAGTTACAGAATACTGATTGCAGAATGTCGAATGCCGAGTCCTGTTGAATGGAATAGATAAGACTGTAGATCAGAAGCTTTTGTCCGCGTTCAAGTTTGTATATCCGTTTCGCCTTGCAGGAGGACTGATACAGCTGCGTCACTGGTGCAATTCCTGCTGCGCTGCGCTTCTGCGGCGTGCTGTGAGCGGCTGCGGTCCAGCCATGCCTGAACGCCACAACACTGATAATGCCCCTCTCACCCCTTTCCATCGACACCCCTGTCCCAGGTACAGTAGGTGCCCGGACCGCATCCATGTGGGTCCCCGGACTGACCGTCCCTCACCCATTTGGCGACCAACGGCGATGAAACACAAGGGGCCTTGGTGCCGGTCCAAGTGCCTCGATGGTGCCGCTTTGATTGCCGCGCGCAGTTTACGCACCGTAGCTTGGGCGTGGGGTCGGGTGACCGCAGGGCGCGGAGCGGGGCACACCGCCATGCATCAGACTGTGGACCCTTGCTGAAGGGCCCAATCCCAACTCAGCAGCGCCCACGTCAATGGTACACTTGGGTGCACTTTCGGGGCGGTTCTGCACAGCGCGCGCACAACGCCCAGTAGCACCATAGCATGACCACCCTGAACACCCCCCCCCCCCCCCCACCGGGGGAGCCACGTCCACAGGGCAACCACAGCAGATCTGGACAGCAATCTGGCATTGTTAGTGGGAAAGATAGTTTGTTTTAACTCGTTACCCGAGTTTCTGGACTGAGTAAGAATCTGAGTCGTCCCGTGCATCGTATCACAGGGGTCACTGCGGTCACTTGGCCATTGGGGAAAATGGGTCCAAAATAGCCTACTTTTGCATAGCGCGGGCACAGTGCACGGTGCTCCCCAGAACAGGGAGAGGCTGAGACCTGGTGGATTACAATGCGTCACAGGACCGCAACCGAGCCGCAGCCCATCAGTAAATCCGTCCCGGACCGACCAGCGGCGGTGGCCATCCTCAGTCAATGCCAAACGCCACACTCCTGCACCGACAGCTAGCCCCCAGAGTTCTCCTTAAGGGGGGAGGGGGGGTGGGGGGGTGGGGGGGTCCGAGGGCGGGGGTGGGGTGGGGGGGGGGGCTGTGGGGGGGACGCCCCCCCCCCACTACCATCCCCCATGTCCACCCGCAATTCTTATTGCCATCCCTGACCGCCATTGTTACCCGACAGCCGAATCCCTGAGGGGGGGGGGTCCGAGGGGGGGGGGGAGTGGGGGGATGTCAGACCCCCCCCCCCCCGGGAGATGCTGAATTGTTAAGGAAAACTCTGCTACCCCCTCCCCCGAAAACGGCCCCACAGCGACACAGAGCGGTGTTGCTGGCGGGACAGGGAACCGCAAGGCAATGGTCCGCGGCAACGCTGTGTGTCGATTGCACACATGCGTCATTTCCCTCAGCGTCCCTTGGCCATTCGCAGCCACGCAGGCCGGCCTTTGGAGGCGCGGCACGGGAAGCACTGCCCAAGAGAGCAACACTGCTGCCACTCCACTCCCAGTCCACTGTGCCTGGGAGGCACCACAAATCACAGAGAGTACGTTAGCGCGCCGGGCGCGCCGGGCAAAGTTTTCCCGCGCTTTGGTGTGGCCCCTCGAGTTGGGGTTAAGGACTCCCACTCTTCGGTGTGGCCACTTGAGTGGTCCGTCACACACAAGAGGGGGATTCTTTGATTTTGAGGTGGGTGGCCATGATGGGGCCCACAAGGGTAGGGTGGAAATTGATCGCCAACAGTCGTACCATGTGCTTGTGCTTAGGGTTCCTGGGCTAGAGGAGGGAGTGATGTTTGGGGGTAAAGCATTGTGATAGATGGCCGGAACGTTCATTTGGATGCCGGGCACGCTGCGCCGGGCGCGCACTGGGCGCGCGCGGGGCAAACCTACCCTCATACTTGAGGTTCTTGTCCAGAATGGGCCAGGTCAACCTCGCTCAGCGCCGAAGCCACGACACCCGGAGGGACATGCCGATGTGGACCGCCAGCAACCGTCGGGCCACCCCGTGACTTGGTAGCGTCGTGCCGCGCAGCCACTGCCTTGGCGTGGGCCACGGCACGAAAGGCGCCATGGTCGTGGTCGGCTGTGAGCGAGAGGTCAATCCCACGGCGCCTCCGCTGCCTCGTACCAGTGAGGAACGCAACACCCGTCCGACCCAACAGGCCAGGCTCCCGGTTGGGGGCCGGGCTTCGCCCTCGGGGCTCTGGTGCCTGCTGCTGGCCATTTCCGGCCCCGGCGGGGGATGCGGGCAGTGCTGCAGCCGCTGCGACAAGGCCTCAGCCTTCGCGCCCCCAAGGCCAGGAGGAGGCAAATGGCAACATCACACGTCCATGTCGGGCCCGGGGGGGGGGGGCAGAGGGCGGCTCCTTGGGTTTGACACCAACTAGCCCCCCCCCCAACTATCTGGGGAGGGGGGGGAGGGGTAATTGGCGTCCTGGGACCCGCAGAGTCCCCCCCGCCCCTCCCTCCCCCGGGGGACGGGGTGTCCATCTTTGGACACAACCGCCGTCGGACATGGGGAGCGGCCGGTGCCCTGTGGGAGCGGCCGGTGCCCTGTGGACGTCCAAGCACCCGCGACAACCCTGCGTCCACCTCGTCAACGTGATGAGGGTGCCGTGTGACTGCGTCACCGGCGCCACGGGGGCGGGGAGGGGTACATCCTACAACCCGCGGAGTCGCCCCCCCTGTGCGACATGAAGTCCATCGGTGGTTTCTTTGCGGGGCCCTGGACAGTCACCCGTTTATTCTTCACCGCATGACGCAGTGTTGACCTTCTCCTGAAGGTCCGCCAAGCCGCTGCCCACCATTTCTGTCTCTCCATCAGCGGCAGGTTGTGCTGGTCAAGACAATAAGGATCTATGCGGCATGAACCCCCCCCCCCCCCGGGATGTCGGGCCTCCCCAAGCATGGAAGAGAATAGGCGACACAACCCCTGCCCCAATACAATGGGGATCATGCGGCCCGTTGTCTCCTCCCGGGATGGGGGACCCGGGACAACGAGGGTCCTGAGGGCTGCGGTGGAGCGCGCGTTGCCAGGCCGGCTAGTGAGCGCCGCTCGAGGCCTCCGTCGCCGTGGTGACGCGGTGGGGCCCGGACTTCGTGCGGGTGGTGCCCTCCAGCGTCACGGGCACCGTCATCTTGTGGCCGGCGCGGATCACCCCGACCTGCACGGTCTGCCCAATGCGCGCGCCCTGCATGAGCTGCTTCCACGTCGACTGCCCCGAGATCGTCCGGCCGTCCCACGTCCGCAGGATGTCGTCCTGCCTCAGCCCGGCCTTGGACGCCGGCGAGTTGATCTCCACTTCGTAGATCTGCGCCAGGTCGTCCCGGCGGCCGGTCTCGATATCATCCACAAACTTCATGACTGCCCCGAACCAGGGCCGCATGTTTGCGTTGGAGCTGGACGTCCGATTCACTGCAGCCGCGCCGCCTCCGGCAGCCATGCCGCCTGCGGCAGCCCCGCCGCTTCCCGGATATCCCGCGCTCTCTTGACGCTGGACTTGTGGTTGGGAGGGGGCTTCGTTGGGTCGTGCCGGGTACTGCTGCTGCGGCAGCGAACTCGTCCTCTGCGGGGCCGGGCTGGGGACGCTGCTGCCGGCCTGCGCCCCCGAGTCGCCCAACGTCGGCCGCTGGGCGGCCGGGTCCGAGACGCTGTCCTTCGGGTCTTTGCAGCAGCCGCACGGGCAGAAGCCGCAGCACGGGCAGAACTTACGGCAGAAGGGGGTCTTCTTCTTGTCCTTGTGACTGTCCTTGCTGTCCTTCTTCTTGTCCTGGGAACGCAACGACCAAAGGGCAAAGCAGGAAGCGGGGCAGCGCGACTCGAGCCTCTCGAGAAATGTGGAGCTGCAAGGAATTCCACCATCGATGATGGCATCGCATTGTTAATGGTGCTCCGAAATGCAGGCGTGGAAATGCAAAATCGGTACCCACCGCCGGGTGCCGGATGCCGGGGAATTTGGAGGCAACTTAGAGTGATGGAAATGAGCGCCAGGCAGCATCCAAAAGGTGCCGCCTGCAGGTTGGAGGAAACTTCATGCTTGACGCATGGGGCTTTCACACGGCGCCGCAGGTTTTCGTATTTACAAATTGTCAACGATGGCAGAAATCGGCGGGATTTCAAAGCCAGCGGCGCATTTCCTTTCCAATTGAACTTGGAAAACGAGCAGCCAGCTCTCATGCTGCAATGTTGCAACAGGTTCGTTCAACCGAGGTCATTCACAGCTTCATGCCACATGTCCAGACCTTGTGCAAGGTGCTGTGCTCATTGCGGCACACGGCGTCCCTGCCCACCGGTGCTGCACGGCTTCCGCAACCAGCCATCCGCACCAGTGCCATCATGGCGGATGCGGGCTCAGGGATGTCCCAAATGCCATTCCAATCGCCTATTTCTGGTCACACTGCTTTGTGTTCTACGGCTGTTTGGCCTCTGTGTACATGTTTTTTGGTGCTTTTGGTGTTTTGGTGGTTGGGCACCAACTGGGCTGGGGGTGGGAGGATCAAAGAGGTGCCGTTTTTCTTATGTTTTGTTGGCCCTTCTTGCCTATGTTGTCTCCTGCATGCATCGCTGTGCCCCACCAGTGTGTTGTCTTGCATCGCTCCGTTCTACCTTCAACCCCCCGTTGCGGTCTTCTTGCCGGCAGAGCGAAGGGAGACATCTGGCCTCTGGTGACGAGACGGACACATGGAGTGGATGGCGGGGCGGGACACACGGCATCACCCTGTACACCCTCCACACCCGCAACCGCGTGGGCCGAGGGAGTAGGGGAGGGGCAGGGGCAGGGGCAAGAGTAGGGTCAGGGAGGGTCAGGGGCAGGGGCACGGGCTGGGGCTGGGGGCACTGGGCAGGGGCACAGGCAGGGGCGGCACCGACCTTCTTGGCGCAGCAGGGGCAGCACTTGGCGAAGAGCGACTTCTTCTCCTTCTTCTCCTCCTTCCCGGCGCTCGACGCCGACTGCTTCTTCTTCTTCTTCGCGCAGCACGGGCAGCACCGGGCGAAGAACCCGCGCTTCTCCTTCTCCGGCGCCGGCTGCGGCGGCTTGGCTACCCCACCCCCGGTCGCGCCTCCCGTCCCCTGGGCCGCACCGGTGCCAGTCCCGGTGGGTGCGCCCCCTCTCACGGTCCCGTCCGGGTATTTCCTGGAGCCGTTGGCGTACAAGAGGCTGCCGTCCGGCAGCAACTTGCTGCCGTCCGTCAGCTCCACGGCCCCGGTGCTGCTGGACAGCACCGTGCGGCCGTCTGACAGGTGCACGCGGCCGTCCGGCTGCAGCACGGAGCCCTCGGGGAGTCGTAGGCTGAAAGAGTCCAAAGGAGAACAGACATGGCAAACGCAGTAAAAGCCGCACTTCATGCAACAGTGTATACGGGTCAAGCAACATGGCGTCATACACGCCGCCCCCCCTCCCCCCAGGGATGCATTGGAAGGGGGGTAGGTGCCCCCCCCCCCCCCCAGCGCCCAGCCTATGCCCAGCCACTGTCTCCCTGACGGCAAGTGCCAGCCTGAATGGCATTTGTAACCGACAGTAACTGCCCCCAACCGCTTCGGCAACCTCCGGGGGGTCGGCTGGAGGGTGTTGGGGGGGGGGGTTCGGTGTGGGGGGGGGGGTCCCAGGGTGGGGGGGCCTACGAGCGACCCACTACTACCAAATGCATACCTCCAGGGGGGATGCGTGTCTGGGGCGGGTTTGGGGAAGCTGCTGGTGGCTGTTGTGAAGCAGGGGCTGCAGATGGGCAGGTGTGTCCACAGATGGGCAGGTGTGTCCACAGATGGGCAGGTGTGTCCACAGATGGGCAGGTGTGTCCACAGATGGGCAGGTGTGTCCACAGATGGGCAGGTGTGTCCACAGTGGTTGTGGTGATCTTTCACTTCGCAACAAACGACATTTGTTGAGCGCCTCGCCTTGCTAATGTGGCGCTCAAACCATGGATGGTTTGATGAAAGGGAAGCATGCACAAAAAAAAGTTGAGCACCATTGGTGCCATGGCCCCAACACCACTATCTCTCCAACCCCGGGGGGGGGGGGGGGGGCGGGGGGGCTGGGGGGTGTCGCATACAAGGACCAGGCCCGGCCGCCCCCCCCCCCCCCGCGCTGTGACACAAGATATGCCCCGGGGTTCAGTGCAATGGGGTCTCAACTGCACCACACATTGCAAACCCAACCAACAGAACGTCGGGCACACTGCCGGACCCCGCTGGAATGTTGAGCTATTGCACATGGGCACGGTGCGCAGCCAGCACAAAAGCGCAGAGCCCCCCCCCCCCCCCCGGCAGGGAACTAGTAGAAGGGGTGGGAGGGGGTGGGGTTTGGGACCCAAAAGTTTGTGCACCAAAAATGGCGTGACAAGGTTTTCCCAATGGTACACTTCGTTTTCCGCACGATGGTCGGGTTCGTTGGGGGGGAGGGGTCTAGGGGAGGGCAGGGGGGGTCCCTCCTACGGTGTACCGCCATTCTAATACTCCCCTGCCCCCCGGCTAAGGGAAAGGGATGCATACACATGATCCCGGGCCGGCATACAAAAAGGGAGGTCACACAACAGATGCAAAGAAAGACGAGATATTGTGACGCGTGACACGTCAATAGGCACTGTTCACTGCAATGCACAAAAGTGCACACGACGGAAGCTTGTTCACCACACCTAAAGCCCTATGAGCTGTGGGCTGGCGGGCAGCCCCAGCCCCCCCCCCCCCGGCGCCCTGTTTGGCCTAAATCTAAGCTACCATAAGGTGATGGTGGGTGCCAGACAATCGCAGGAGGTGGACCACGCGCCCTTGCCCCACAAAGGCCCAAAGAAGGGAGGTCCTAGAAACACCCCCCCCCCCCGTATGGTGACGTGTGAGCTGTCACGTGTGTGGTGTTGGTTGAGGCGAGGTCAGCACAACAGGTAGCACATGCAGTTCGCAAGAAGGAAGAAAAGCTTGTCAAGAGCCGAGAAAACGGCCCTAGGCGCCTTTCGCAAAAGGTCTGTGAGAGTAGTTTGGAATGAGGACCTTTTGCGGGAGAAGGGAGGCAGCATCAATGTCAAGCTGCAGCTAACATACATGCAGGGCATACAACATTGTACAAACACAGCATGGAGCGCTGGGCAGTGGGAGGTTTGCTACACGCTGAAGTATGATCCAGTCAGTGCTCCAGTCACCGCACCATTCATTGTGGTCACCAGCCCCCCCCCCCCCCCATCGTAGCAGTGCTGCCCATCCCACACCACCCACCTGGCATGGGGTGCAGCAAACTATCATACATGGCATTGGTTTTGAGGCCAGCCCATCAATAGAAGCTGGAGGACTTTTTCTCTCCTGTGAATTTGCTTCACTGGATCGTGGAAAAGCAGCTGTTTGTTTGGTTCCTAATGTGCATGTGACTTTATCTTCTCATGTGCTCCTAGGCCCAGTTGGCTGGGATATTGCTTTTGAGGAATGTTCCCCGAGCTGTCGAAAACAGAGACAAGGAATGGCGTATCCCCCACCTCCGCATTGCAGCTCTGCAAGAACTTACCACATGAGCCTACGGTGAGGCCGTGCTCCCAAGGGGCCTAAGTATACAACAGACCGGGGGAGGTGGCCCCTGCTGGCCAGGCTAGGTGGTTCGCACAGCACTACAGCCTGTCTCTCCAACATCATGTTACCCCAGAGCATGCGACCCATGCACCAGCAACCGCACCCAAACCCACACACTCGATCCATCCAGGTCCACAATGGTCCACCATCGCCGCATCGCCATCGGAGCCCTCAGCGTCTGCCCCCCCCCCCCCCCCGTGCGGTGACACGTGGTTGTGTCAAGTGATGATTGCGATCAAGGAGATTGCGAAAGCACCAACATGCACAGCCAAAGAAAAGAGATCAAGGCTGATCACGGACCGGAGCGACCGGCCCTAGGCGCCTTTCACCAAAGTCTGTAACCAAAGTCGTGCGTCGGGACAATCTGCATATGCGCAGTGAAATGTTGCCCGCTCAGACTGGGCCAGCCATGCCATGAGTTGCAGACTATCTTAACGCACTGAAAGGAATCGACTGTGGTGTCTCTTACAGACATACACCAGGTCTCAAACGTCAAACAGGCCCCCTCCCCCCGGCCCCCTGATTGGGGGCTCATGGTGGCACCGCTGCAGGTGGACCAGTCACCACACCAGTCAGTATGAGGTCCCCCCCCCCCCCCGGGCCTCACCCGAACGCCACACGCCCCGACAGAAAGACATCATACCTTCCGTCCGAAAAGTAGACCATGCCGTTGGGAAGTTTGTGGGAGCCGTCCCGGAGCTTGACCGTCCCCTTGGGGAAGTCGGGGAACTGCCCCGGCGGCAGCGGATCGCTGGGCGCGAAGCCGGCGATCGCGGTGCACGGCGGCGAGGAGCCCACGGGGAGCACGCGGCCGTCCGTGAGGTGGAGCTCGCCGGTGGCGGCCTTGACCGAGCCGTCGGGGAACACCACGCGGCCGTCCGGGCGCTTCAGTGAGCCGTCGGAGAGCAGGCGGGTGTCGTCGGACAAGATGTAGGCCCCGTCGCGGTCTTGCGGCGCACGGTCGCCGGTCGGCAGGAAAACCTGCGCGGGGGGGGGGGGAGAGGAGGAGGAGCGGGTGCAGGGGGGGGGGGGGGGTTGGAGCAAAGTGCGCGGAGTGGCGCGGGCAGCCCCCGCCCTCCGACGTGCCTCAATGGCCTGCCTCATTGGAACTGGAGCCCAGGATGGGGCAGGGGGGCAGGACAACGATGCGTAGGGGAGGGGGCTCTGGGGTCTGCACCCGACGGTGGTGTCCTCCCCCCCCCTCGGGCGTGGAATTCCGCCCCGTCTATCGAACACACCCCGCACTCTGATGACGCCTCTGACATCTCTGCCTCAAACGTGAAGGAGCGCTCCGTTTGTTTTATGGGCCGCTCACTTTTTATTATTATTATTATTTTTTACTTTTTTAATTATTTTTCATTTTCACAGCTCCTTCGCATCACGCCTCTGTCTAACAGTGGGGAGGGGGGGCTGACATTGACAGAGTCCGCTCGTAGGGCTGCGACCCATTTGGAGCCGCATTCGTGGGTTCAAGACCGGGAATCCTCGGCCACGAGCCGAGCGGGCGGATGAAGACGTGGGGCGGGTTGGTCTCTGCGCGCGGCCGGCGTGGGCCCACGTGTTCGCAGTCCAATACGGCGCTGCCGGGGACGGTCCTGCAAGGCCACCTTTCGCGTCGACGGAGGGACAAGACGACACATGTCCGCAGACGCAAGGGCCCACTGCGCAGTATCCCCCCGCCCCCCCCCCCCCCTTGTCCGACACAGTACACCCGCCCCGTCTCTAAGACAGGGCACGTCAGGTGCGCGGCCTAAGACTATACTTTCGAGGCACTGGGACGCAAGCGGCTCCACTGCATCGCCATCAACCCACAATCAAATGAATGGCGAGTCCAATGGGCCAAGCAGCAGTCAGCCAACCCATAACAGTGCCACTTGGACCAGGGCTGTGCTTAAAGCGGGTGTTGGGGGGGGAGGTCTGGGACCCAAAAGTTTTGCGTACCAAAAATGGCCCGACCAGATTTTCCCGATTGTAATTTTTGTTGTTTCCCACCGTGGTCCCTTTGGGCGGGGGGGGGGGGGGGGTCCGGGCCAGGGATGCATTAGAAGGGAAGTTGCCTCAGAGGCGGCCCCAGAGGCGGTTAGGCAGGCGGTTGGAGGAGGTTGCCAAAGCGGTTGCGGGCGGTTACTGTCGGTTACAAATGCTATCGAAGCCGGCGCTTGCCGTCAGGGGGATAGTGGCTGGGCATAGGCTGGGCGCTCTGAAGTGGGAGGGGATATCCCCCCTCGCTCGGCAGTGATGGGCCCAACGCGCCTGCGGTGGTCATAACCAGCCCTTCCAATGTTCATCATGACTGCCCCCCCCCCCCCCCCTGTGTGACATTCCGTCGGGTTGTTGTTCCTTTATGGGGCCCTGGACAGTCACCCGTTCTTCCCTTCGCATGTTGCGTCGGGTCGCTGAGCTTGGTCGGCTGCTGCGGCCTGTGCTCTTGCTGGTGTCGTTTCCGCGTTCGCGGAGCCCAGCGGTTGGTGTGCCGGGGCTGTGCCGGTTGTGGTGGGTGCCGTTTGTGCGTTAGCGTCGCCCAGTAGTTGGCGTACCGGGGGTTGTGCTGGTTGTTGCGGGGGTCGTTTGACGGTTTTCGCTGCCCCCCCACCTCCCCACCTCCATAGGGAGTGCGATGCCATGGTGCCAGTCTGCCAGTCAAGCTGGAGCCCTGGAAGCAGGGATGCATTGGAAGGGGGGGGAGGTAACCCCCCCCCCCCCCTCCAGGGCGCCCAGATGCCAAGTGCCAGTTTCAATGGCATTTGTAACCGACAGTAACCGTCCCCAACCGCTTCGGCAACCTCCTCCAACCGTCTGTCTCACCACTCCTGGGGCCACCTCTGAGGCCCCTTCCCTTCCAATGCATCCCTGCCCGGAAGGCAGAGGTCCAACCTGGCCACTGCGATGCCGCCACGACCCGTCCGGCAGGTCGATGGTCCCGTCCGTGCGCTGGATCATCTTGTTGGGGAGCTGGTACGAGCCGTCGTTGTACACGGTGGAGCCGGGCGGGGCCTTGGGGCTCGAGAATAGCGGCGACAGCAGCTTCGGGGCGGGCCAGCCCGGGGGATACACGGTGCCGTCCGAGGTGATCACGGAGCCATCGCGGCACCGCGTCGAGCCGTCCAGCTGCAGGATTGTGCCGTCGGGGCGCTTGATGCTGCCGTCGGGGTACAGGAGTGACTTGTCGGACAAACGGTAGCTGCCGTCCGGCAGCTTCTGGGCGGCGGTGTTGTTGGGCAATATGATGCGGCCGTCGGTCAACTTGACGGAGCCGTCCGGGAGCTTCACAGTGCCATTGGGGTATTGGATCATGCCGTTGCGGATCTTCATGGAGCCGTCCGGCAGCCTCTGCCACTCCTCCACCGGGACGAAGGAGCGCGGGTCTCGATGGCGGGGATCCTGCAGCGCAGACGTCACACAGCGCACCACACATCCCTTCCGCACCGGAATCAGCAGGTGTCACTAAATGTTTTCTTGGCGGGTGTCGGCAGTTTGACAGATCATCCCCCCCCCCACCCACCCACGATGAATGTGACAAACAGGCACTACAAAGGCGCTGAGTGGAAGTATTCTCGTCAGACCGACACGACAGTCAAAGAAGAAGCGTGACCCTCGGCGGCTAGGCGCCTTTATGTGGGTACAGCGTGCAAGAGATGTCCAGCAGCAGCGCCGCAGCGTCAGCTTTGAAGAATGTGGGCGTCAGCACTGCCGACAGCAGTGCAACAGGCATTACATCTCCAGCCCCCCCCCCCCCCCCCCCGCACACACGCACGATTGATGCGAGATGAACAAGCAACAAGAAACACAGCATAGCCGCTCAACGAATGTCGTCGTGGCGGAAGCATCACGTTGAAGAAGTCAAAGAAAGAGCATGGTTTGGCCAGGCGCCTTTCAACGGTACACCAGGCACGCGGTGAATGTGGTCAGGAGCCATGGAGCGGTCCACTTCAAGCAGCCACCCGGGAGGTCAAAATGACATTGTGCAGCACAAGGTTAGTGCAGACACTGGTGCAGTCAGAAGGCAGGCTGGTCCCTGTAGTTCGCTTTAGCCTCTTTGTTCTTTCACTACCTCAACGCACCCATTTCCTGCTGCCCACCCAAGAGTGAGTCATAAACCAGGAAAAACCCAGACCACATGTACCGTCGGGATACACACATACAATCTGCCCCGTCGTGGCAGCATTGCATTCTCAGAAACTTGAGAGCTGGCTAAACCCCCCCCCTCGTTTTGACCGAACCCCCCCCACTACAACGAACCCCCCCATATACACCGAACCCTGGGACCTGAGACAGCGTGCACTCGAATACGCCAGACCATTGCACAGATTTCTGTTTGGAAGAGGGCACAGATGGGGGCACGGTAACGCACGCTTTTTACTGCAGTTCACTGTAGGACCCAAATATGACGAACCCCCCACTATAGCGAACCACGCCACAAAAAACACCATCACAAAAGTTATACCGAACGGTCCGGTGTATACGAGGGGGGGGTTTAGTCTATATTCCACACTATGTTCCGATATTGTATGATGCTCAGGATGAATGGATGGACGGGCTATCTTTAGGGGGGCCATCCCAGGGGCACAGGCTGCCAGGCATGACTGCCGGCGACTCTGACCGATATCTGGCCCATAAAGCCCAATAGATCGCGATCATGATCCTGAGGCAAGAGACGAGAACCAAAGGGAGGGCGAGGGTGCAGGGAGAGGAGGACCACCTGCCGGGTACCTACCGGGTCCCGGTTCCCCGTGCCGTCTGGGGGAGGCGGACCGCCTTGCATTGGCAGGGGCCCCAGGCCGCCGGTATTATATGATGCTCAGAGCACGTGCTGAACCTGTCCCCTCGGCGCCTTCCATGGGAACTAGCGGGCGATGTGCCCTCAACCCCCGCAGAAGTAGTAGCTGGTGCCTAAACGGGTAGCCATCATTTGGGGCTGCAGTGGCGCCATATGCCTTGCTGGCCCAGGTGGGCCATCATCGCCAGGGCCGACGGCCCGCCTTGTCTCTTTGTGCGGAGTTCCTCATTGAGTATGCACCCTAGTGCTGCATGGCCTTTTGGTGTCCATGAAATGTACCTCGCACCCTCCTGGTGTGTGCTTCCCTTTAGCCACCACTGCACCCCCCGGTAATACAGCACAGTTTCGTGTTCAGAGGCTGTATGGTAGACTAACCAAGGCCTTGATGATTGCCTGCACAAAGTGTTGTGACCCGGCAGATGCTTTGTGTAGTGCCCTATGCACGGCTTTGATCACACCTAACCTACTATAGCCCACCAACATTGCGGCTTGCAGCCATGCTAATGCACTGACCATCTGACCGGCTCAGGTTGATGTCCCTGATTTACCATTTGCCAGTGCCCCCAAATGAAAACGCCCAGTCCCCAGTTTCCAGACGCCGAGTTTCCCTCGGCATTTCACGGCTGACCCATATTCCCTTTCCATCCCGCCTGCCACTCAGCCATGAGCATTTGAGGGATGTTCCTGGGCCAAGGAGTCATTGGGTCCCTCACGTGCAAGTGCCATCAAGGAAGGTCCCAGGCATGGCCGCGCAGCAGCAACACACGTGGCTGTAGCATATTGGCACATCGGCCACAGACATGTGGCTGTAGTTGTTTCGGGCGGACGCCTTGTTTGCCCCGGCGTGCGTCGACCCGTTCGGCAACCGGACCTGGCCGCTGGGGAACTGGATGCTCATGTCCGGGAGGATCACGTTGCCGTTGGACAGCCGCATGGTCCCGTCGGGGTACCGCAGCGAGCCGTCGACCAGCTGCTCCGTGCCGTCGGGCATCAGCACGGACCCGTCGGCGCGGTGCACAGTCCCGTCGGCCAGCTTCAGTGAGTTGTCGTGCATGAGGGTCGACCCGTCGCTCAGGAGGAAGTTGCCCTGGATCACGGGGACAACGGAGTTGGCATGGCTGAGGAGGGGAACGCCACTTGGGACGGCTTTGCGCCAGACCTACCACTGCCGACTCAGACACAATCACAAAGAGCCGTGTCGCACGGAGACCTTTGGGGTCCGCTTGAAGTGTTACCAATTTGGGGCAGGAGAGTAATGGGACGGGATGTGGTTTTTTTTATTGATGAAAGACGCGACGAAGAGCGCAGTAGAATACCACCGATGGACACATGAAGTGACTCAGTTGGGTCCATAGTACATTGACGGTTTTGTCGGAGGGGGTGGGATGGAGTCCAGCCTTGCTTCTTTTACTTCTGTCACTACGAAGGACGGCCGTGATCCCCTTCCTCAGCCACCAGCTGACTTTGCCCCTGGTGTCCAGCAGAGCCACAGAATGTTTCTATGAATCAGCCCTGTACCATTTCCCACTCAGCAGTACCTGCTCCTGCCACACCCGCCACACCCAGAACTCAGTAATAAACACCTACGGCCCCATAAGAACCCACACACAACTGAAAGAGAACTCACTGTGCAAAGCAGCAGCAACACGGGGCAACACTCGTCCACGCGGCACCAGCCCTCTCCCGGGGATGCTGGTCCCCATGCTGGGCACCCCTCGTCAACGCGGCACCAGCCCTCTGCGGGGCACCCAGGTCATCAGCCTTCTGCGGGGCAACCCGTTCTCTTGGCATGCTCGAGGGGACATGTGGGCATGCCGCTCCAGCTGCCCAACTGGGTTCATGAAACTCTTCCGAGTTCCAGGAGCCGGCACTCCAGACATTGGTGAAAGGCGGGGGGGGGGGGGGGGGGTGCCAGGAAGGCTCAGTAAAGGCGGGTGGGGGGTGCCATCAAGGGTGAGCAAGCATGCCGGTTGGTGCTTCCGGGTGTCCGCACTGTTTGTTCGGTTGGTGTTGCACTTCGCATCTCCGCTTTCCTCGGGGTGCTGCGGGGTCACGCAGCTGTCGGCCCGCCGTCATGCGTGTCATTGCTTGCATGACGTTCCTTTTCTGCTTTTGTCCGAACCACCGCAGAGGCTTCGCCAATGGTTTGATCTGAACAAGAGGACTGAGATGGACAACAAATGAAAGGAGAAACACATACAAGAAACAGAAAATATGTTCTGCGCCGCCCCCTGGTTCTGCACGGAAGGTCCCAGGCCCAGTGGAGTGTCCGCAAACAGTGCGACTTTTCAGAAATTGTTCACATTGCCTGCCTCTGGGGGAACGTAATTGGGGTGGGCGAGAGTGGGACACTGGTCCCTCCGCTCACAAGTGCTGCCTCTGCCCCTTGGCGTCCCTCCCACGCCGGTCAGCGGGGGGTACAGTAACACTGCTGCGCTCACGCACCTCGTGGTCCGGCAGGGCAGTCGTGCCGTTGGTCCTCTGCAGCCGGTCGTCCAGCAGCCGGATGCTGCCATCCGGGCAGTGGATGGTCCCGTCGCGGCTCCAGACCAGTCCGTTGGGGAACCTCCACGCATCGTTTGACAGCGGCGTCGAGCCCTCCGGGATGGGCTGGATCGCGTGCGGGTCGTAGTTGGGCTCCCGGCGCGGGTTCTCCAGCAACACGCCATCGTCGCGGAGGAGGGAGCCATCCGGGTATCTCAAGTTGCCGTCGCGCAGCTTGAGCACACCGTTCGGCAGCAGCTTCCGTCCGTCGTACAGGTCATAGGAGCCGTCCTGGTTCGGGAGGCCGATGGTGCCGTCGGGATGCATGAGCCGGCCGTCGGTGAGCTGCACGGAGCCGTCGGACATGTGTATGCTGCCATCCGGCATTTCGGTCATGCCGTTGGGCAGGATGATGGCGTCCTGCAGAGGATGGGAGACGGGAAATTTCCCACATGAGAAACTCGCACAAACCCATTTCCTGGGATCCTGCACCTGCATGCCCCCCTGCTCATACCCCTGCTCATACCCCTGCTCATACCCCTGCTCATACCCCTGCTCATACCCCTGCTCATACCCCTGCTCATACCCCTGCTCATACCCCTGCTCATACCCCTGCTCATACCCCTGCTCATACCCCTGCTCATATCCCTGCTCATATCCCTGCTCATATCCCTGCTCATACCCCTGCTCATACCCCTGCTCATATCCCTGCTCATATCCCTGCTCATATCCCTGCTCATACCCCTGCTCATATCCCTGCTCATATCCCTGCTCATATCCCTGCTCATACCCCTGCTCATACCCCTGCTCATATCCCTGCTCATACCCCTGCTCATACCCCTGCTCATATCCCAATCTGCACTGTCCCTGTCCTGCCCTGCACGTAAATTCTGCACTGCACTCTCACAATTCATCGTCGCACACTGTCGGGTAGGCTTGGTGGCTGGGCTGTGTGCCATGCCGACCACTTAAATGTGTGGGTTTGTACCAACAGTTGGGGCAACAATACGCGGCGTTGTTGCGACGCGGGCGTTGTTCCCGCAGGGGGGGAGGGGGGGGACACAGTTGGTAGCCCACCTCCGTCAGGGGCCCTGGTTTGCCACCCGCGCATGCAGCACAGTGCCAGGGAGCATTCGGGAGCACCAAATTGCCAGCAGCTACACTCTCTGGGGGCGTTTTCGCACAGTGCGGGCACAGCGCCAATCATTACGTTGTTTATCCCGGGAACACCCTTGACAACCACCCCCCTACAGAAGGATGTATGATCCATTCAAAACCGCATCGGGGGTGCAGAGCTCAGGACCCTGGGACCCGTGGCTACCGGGGGTGGAAACCAGCCGACTTTTCGCACAGCGCGGGCGCACAGCGCCCGGTGCGCCCCATCTGTGATCATTGCAAGGAATCAGGGTCATTCATCGGTGTTCACCATTTTGGCTGCGGGTGGGGGAAGTCTGATTTTTTCTGTAGGACTGTGCGATGCTGTTAGAGACAGCCTGAGACTGTGACCGGACCTTCAGATGTATCATCCGAGCGACTTTCACAGTTGGCCCGAACCGCGTCCCTACTGTCCTCGCATGGAGAGGGCATAAGGCCTGGAAAAATTCAATCACAAATGTTGCCCCTCCCCATGAGGCCACTCCCACCAGTCGCGGGATCAGGGAAAACAGTTATGTCGAGTTGGAAAATCCACGGGGAACCGGTTCTGACCACCCCGATACTGCTCGAGGCGCTGCAGGTGCCTGCGAGGACGGTAGTGGGGTCGGAACTCCCTGTGCTGCCCCTGCATCAAGAGCCCGGGGCTCCTGCGAGTCCATGGGTCCGTGGATAGTTTCCATGCCACTACAAAGGTCACTAACTATTGTGGTTTGCGTCTTGACGTAGGAAACACGAGTAGAGGCATGGGCTAGAATCCAAATGTTCCATGCAACCAACACACATCAAAACTGAATGACAAGCGACAGAGAACACTTCAACAACCAACCCGCGACCAACAGCAAGAATAAGGGCCAAAGCACCGAAAATGGTGGAAATGACGCCTGCTGTCGGTCTGACAGGGGCGTTCGGTACGCGCAACAAGCATCCCCCTCAACAGTTGCTGTAACGGCACCGCGTGTCGTCTTGACAGGGGCGCTGTTCTCGCAACAAGATTGGGGGGGGGGGGGGGGCTCCTGCAGACTGTTCACAATGGGCGACAGAGAAACAGCGCCCTGGCCAACCCCCCGCCCTTGCACAAACCTCATTCCGGTTCACATGTGCGCTCTCCCCGCCGCCGACCTCGAACTCCCCGTCGCTCTTCTGGATGCGGCCGTCCCTGTACTTGATGGAGTTGTCACGCATGACGATGGTCCCGTCCATGAGGCGGTACGACCCGTCCCGCAGCTCCAGCGCCTCCCGACCGTCCGGATACATCAGCTGACCCCCGGGCAGCATCGTGGACCCGTCCGGCATGCGCTTGCTGCCGTCGGGGCGCACGACGATGCCGTTGGGGTACCGCACCCCGCCATCGGCGAGCTGCGAAGCGCCCGCCGGCAGCTTGACAGGGCTCGCCAGGGCGCTGCCCGGGACTACACGCGTCACCGATCCCGGTGGCGCTGCATGCGGGCTGTAGTATGCGGACGCAGATGCCGGCCGCACAACGGTGGGTGCGGGGGCGTAGGAGCCCGCGGTCTGACCAGTGTGGCCATCGGGGTAAATCCTACTGCCGTCGGTGAAGATGAGGCTCATGTCGGGCAGCAGCCGTGTGCCGTCAGTATCGACCAACATGGAGCCGTCGGCCTCCGGGTTCATGACGGTGCCGTCGGCGCGCACGACGTACTGCCCCGGGTACAGCGTGGCGCCATCCGGGAATCGAATCGTTCCCCCGTGGCGCACGCAGGCGAAGGGCACCACTTGTTCGGTCCACACGGTGTTGTCAAACTGGGTAATGGGTTTGGTGTAGCTGGGGTATGTGGGTGTGGTCGCTGGCGTGTACGACGACAGGTACGAGGACGTGTACGGCGGCATTGTACGGCGACCCACCCCCACCGCCAAGAAATGTGGACACTGAGATGGAAGCGGACGGCTGGTGCGGGGGTCAGACTGGCATTGCACTGTGCAGCATTCGCGTGGCCCTCAGTGGTGTTGGTTTGGCGCCCGGTGACGGGTGTGTGTGGTTCTGAATAGCGCTGCATGGTGTGTGTCGCGTGTGCCACATACTGATGGGGTTCCCATGTAGCTGGGTCGTGGTTGCACTGGAGCCACATTTTAGCATCCCGCAGCACCACGCAGCTCCTGTGGTGCAGAAAATGTTTTTTCTGACACCAACACAGTCTGGAACGGTCCAGTGACGGGTATAGGGGGCGTTTTCGCACAGCGCGCGCACAGCACGGGCACAGCGCGCGCACAGCGCCAATTATTACGGTGATCATCCAGGTAACAACCCTGAAAACCACCCACCTGCGGAATCATGCACAATCAATTCTAAACTCAAAAATTCAAACATCTGATGCTTGCCATGGGTCCCAGGGACCTAAATTCTGCCCCCTATAGCCCCGTCCACTGCAGCAGCCATTCAATGACGTCCTTTCAATCTTCTGAACTTACCGAACTCCCGGTGGTGGAGAACAGCCAACTTTTCGCACAGCGCACGGTACGCCCCCATAGACAGCAAGGCCCAGAAATCCTGTCCAGCATAAACGGCTGGGCCACCTGCTTCATGCATGCGAGGCATGGCCCCGTCTAGACGAGGACGCCACTGTGGGCCGTGTGGTGCAGAATGTGTGCGGTTCTGGTGCTGGGTAATGAATGGCACTGAGTAGCTGCTGAGCTTGACTGCAAACCCTGTGGTCAATCAACGGATGGTAGCACGGGATCACCGTGCTCAGACACGGCCGCGCTTTGTGCGGGAGGAGGGTAGGGGGGTGGCCATTAAGGCTGAAGGAGGATGCCGGTTGGTACTTCCAGGTGTGCGCACATGCGCGCCTTTTGAGGAGCCAATCCTCCGCGAGTGGACAGGTGCGTTGGCTGTCCACCCGTTCGGTTGGGGGTTTGGGGGGCGCTCATTGAGTGACAAAAAGTGTCCCTCGCAAGAGCTCAATGAGGCCCTTGATTTTTGACAAGAGGGTTTCCTATTTTCACCGTGTTTTTCTTCGATCAAATGGGCCAACAATAAAGTGCCAAGGGCCACAAGGGCAAGTTCAAGCTAAGTACAGATTTCGGCAGTGCCTGGGTGTGCCTCTGGGAAGCAGCTCATGACTGATTTCCCTGGGACCTTGGGACCTGTGACCCTCTGACACTGGGGCCCCAATCAATGGGAGATCCAGATCGACTGACTCCGTTTTCTAATTTCACAATGCCTTTCTCGATTCGGACCCAACCAAAGGAATTGAAGTGCAAATTGAAGTGGGGAAGTGGCAAAGAGCCAGAGGGAGGCGCAACATCTGATGGCCGGTGAAGCAATGATGATGGAAGGAACCCATTGTGAGTGGTGTGAGGGGTGAGGGGGGGGGGGGGGGGGGGGGCTACGTGGGACACATTCTGATGGTGGGCCGAAAAGGGGGGGGGGTAAGGCTTGTGCGGCTTGGAGCCTTGGACCACAGAGTGCCAAGCTACACGGTGCTCCGCCCTGCCAATCTAAGAGAAGAATGGATGAAGGAGGACATATGTGATTGCTAGTTGTAGGGGCTTCGTGTCAGACAAGCCACAAGGAGGGAAATGACGATTGTGCGGGCCACTCACAAGGCCTCTTTTCACACAAGCCATCAAGGGTATCATGCCTTTGTGGTTTGCATCTTGCTGGTGCAGCCATGCTATCCCTGCACAAAGGACTACGAACGGGCCATTTGCCCACTAGCGCTTTGGCCTTTCCCTTCTGCTTTCTGGTTACTGTCTTCTTTTTAGGTTCTTCCACTTACAGACCATTGGAGGAAGATGAAGTTGAGTTGCCATCCTGAGATGACATAGAGAGATCAGTAGGGGGGGGGGGGGGCAGAAAAAAAGTCTGCGGAGGAGGAAAATATTAAGCGTGACTGTTGTCCCTCCCCCCCGCCGTACGACCCAGATTTCTCCCCAGTGGGAACTTTTTCAACCCCCCACCCACAACCAGCCCCACCCCGCTCACCACTAACCTCACCCCCCCCTGCCTTCATGCCGTGGAACTGAGCCTCAGCGCATTTTCTTGGGAGGGCAACGCTCTAGCCTTGTTAGCTATTGCCTTGTCATTTATTGCTTCATTGTTTGTTACCGAGACACGCCTCCAGAAGGTGTCAATGTACTTGACAATTTGCCAGTTCCCTTGCAGCCCTCAACCTCACGCCCCGAGCCTTCATGTCCCCGTACCACCCGCCCCCCCCCCCCCCTCACCCTAATTTCCTCCTCCTCCTAGGGTTTTTCACTGATTCGTACTTTTGAGAAAAAATGTCATTTGTACATATTCGTACATTTTTGTACATATTCGTACAGATTCGTACATTTTCGTACTGCAAAAAAAGCCTAGTCCAGGTGACCTTCGGCACCCAAAATTGTTGCTTAGCACACAAACACAGCACTCAACGGCACACACACGGTTTGGTAATTCAGAACTGCAAGTGCTTGCGTCTATTCCATGGTGAACCTTTCCACCACATCACCGTTACAAAACATTGCCACAGCAGTGGCCCTGAAAGCAGGGCTCATCTTTTGCCTATTTTATTCAATGAGCCCTGCCAAGCTGAAGGAACGCTCCACAAGTGCAGCAGTGGTTGGAAACCATATGTTTAGTGCAACTGCTGGCGAATTGCGCCCATATGTAGTTGGCCCACTCGGTCAGAATTGCGGTACAAAGTTGCCCGCCTGCCAAAGGAGCCGTGGACCTTAGTGTACTTCCGAATCAGGCCCCTATTAGTGGTATCAGTGGTACTAGACATGAGTGTTGTGCAAGGACTGCACAATGGACAAGGGGCTGAAAATGTTCTTTACATTAGCCTGCTTCGCGCATGACGGGGACCTACAAGGAACACAGTGTCAATTGACACCGTGCTCACTAACTCTTCATGGCTAAGGTCATGGTGTTGGTTGAAACACACAACAGGGTATAGTCAAACGCACGCCCACCCCCTTCTCATCAGGTGTCCCAGAATCCCAAAAAACCAACAAACCAGAGGGCACTGAATACCCCAATGACCACCCCTCAAAACCCCAATGAGTCGGCAGTTCAAATCGGCAAAATCACCATATCCATCATTCCCACTATTCGTACATATTCGCACATTTTCATACCTATTCGTAATTCCCGGTTCTCCTCTGATTCGCACTTATTGGTACTTTTTCGTACCTTTTCATGTACCAATGGGCGAAAAACCTTGCTCCTCCACGACCTTCGGCATTCACACACGCCCTCCCTCTAACCTCAGGTGCCAAATCCTACAACGCAGATGTCGAGGTGTGGCGGAGCCTCCCACGTCTTCAGTATCCTCCCGGGACACTAACAGACCAGTGTGCACCTGCTGGTCCAAGCGCCTAGTGGCGCTTGTCTCCCGCAACAACGGCTTTTTCTTGGACGCACTGAACGTGGCCTCTTGTACATGGGAGACTGTCGGCATTGAGCTGCCTCGTGCCCTTGGAACAGCGTTGGCTGTCAGCGACGGGTCCAGTCACTGTGTTCAGGGCATCAGTCCCATACATGGGGACCGGTGGCCAACACAGACGCATGCAGACGCATGCGGCATGACAAGCGCAGCAAAACGAGTCGCACCCGGAGGAGGATGACCCTCAGATTGGAACGCTGCCCGGTCAGTCCCCCCTCAAAATCGTGATGCCCCCCCCCCCCCTTCTATGGATTGCAAGAGGGGGTGGGGGGGCTCAAGGGTGGCGTAAAGTACTTGAGCCCTGCATGCATCCGGCCAGCGCAGGGCTCAATGTCGGCCCTTTGGCCATAGATCGACGATGGTCGTCGGCCTCCAGAATCACTCTGGCATCCTCAACAGCACGACAGGTCTCGACACAGGCAGTTCCAACAGCCCAGCACGGCGCCGTCACATATCGTTTTAGATGTCCCCACTGGTTGGGTTTCAGGTCAGAGCCAAGCCTTTAGGCTCCGTCAGGATTACTCCTGTTTTTTTTTTTGAGTTTTTGATGCTCAAAGTGTCATTGAGTGCACTGGGGAGAATCCCGGGAAGCAGAAGGTCCATTGATGTATAGTACGGGTGCACCCAGAATCTGAGTGGACCTGAGGTCCTGGCAATGTACAGGCATAACATGCGTCGGCCCTTCATACAACAGTGCAGTCGGTCTGCCGGTTGGCTGGTTAGGCTCCGTCAGGATTGCTCTTGATTACCTTGCCTGCCCCTCTTCCTCCTGGTCTCGCTGACATCTCCGCTAAGCCCATCACTATCACTGCTCGCCCCCCGCCATCCCGGGACCTTTGGCTGACGGGGTGGCCGCTGCAATCACTCAATCGGGGTCTCATCGGTAGTTGCTGGGGTGAACAGGGCATCCGTGCAATATGCGAGCCTTCTGGTCGACCTTCAGCGACTGCGGCTGAATGCTGGTCTCAGACGGGATGGGTGCCACAGGAAGTGAAGAATCCCACAATCTGATTCCCTGTGACTGTGCAAGAGGCATGTTCCTGTGGCCCAGCTAGCCACTCACAGTGCCCAGGTTGGGGGGGGGGGGGGGTCGATGGGCTGAGTGGCCAGTGCGTGCAGGCTGCGGCCACTCCATCATAGACCACCAAAAGGGTGGGTTTGTGGCGGTCTCTTCGCACAGCCAAAGTCTATCAGCCAAAGTCTATTGCACCAATGATGCGTGGACGTAGGCCCAACGCAGGGCCAGGGCTGCGCTTGAGCGGGACGGAGGCCGGAGGGAGATATCAAGAGCGGCTGCAACAGCGGTTACGGGCGGTTGGGAGTGGGTTTAGTAGCCGTGTGGGCGGTTGTAAAACGATCGGGGGGTAATAGGGGGGCAAACAGAAGCGGTTGGGGCGTGACCGACAGTCATACCCGAAGGGGGGGCGGGGGGGGGGGGGCTACAACACCCCCTTCAAGCGGAGGCCTGGGCAGTGCTTTCCTGGTGGCGCTTTCCTTCAGCCATTACTCAAGCCAGTCCCGTCCCCTCACCCATCAGAACAACCCTTGCATCCACCCCGTTATCGGGAATGCAAAAAGACACGGACTGCCAGATACGTGCTGGTACAGGGGAGGGGATAATTTCGCCACCCTTGAAATCCCCAAAGCTCCAAGTGCCATACGCCCAAATGACTGCAAGAACACAACAAGACATGCCCCAGACAGAGACTCCAAAATTGCAACACATCCCCACAACAAAGAGGGCCAGTACCTCCAGCACCAGTTGCCGGATCGGCAGCACCAGATTTCATACATCTGCGCAAGAAACGGTTGGCTCAGGCGCGTTCGTCAGCGTGTGGCTCCTCTTAGAAAACACAATCCCTCTGCAGCGGTGGCGAAATATAGAACTGTTCCACCAAAATTTCGGCGGGGGGAAATTTCACCATTGTTCTTCCCGGCGAACTTTCCCTCCCCCTGCAACAGGTCAAAGCGCCCCGGAGGATGTCTCTTACGTACGGACTGGATCGTCGTACAAAGTTCCGGCGCACGCGTCCGTCCTAAAGCGGACCGTTCAGCTCCTCGATCACCCAAGCACCATCCAAGACCCGTGCAGGGCCTCGTTCTCGGCTTTTCCGGCCGCCGCGATTCCCCCAAAACGGTTTCCGGGTGGGATTTGAGGTGGCAATCCCGTGGCCTGGGCCGCACCACCGGCCCTGACCCGCCGCCCGCGCACGGGGCCGCCTCCGTCAGAGCTCCACCACCGCCGCCAGCGCCGCCCCCAGGCCGGCCTCGACCTTCTTTACGGCCGCGGGGGTGCCCCCGCATTTGCAGAGCTGGACGGCCGTCCAGCCCCCGGGCCTCTCCCGGTCCCGCGCCTCCACCGCCTCCACCAGCGCCCCCACTCCCCCGACTCCGAGTCTCTTGTTGTGTCCGATGCGCAGCTCCCGCAGCGAGCGGCTCCGGCGCACGGCCGCCGCCAGGGCCCGCGCCGCCGCGCCGTTCAAGTCGTTCCCGACGAGCGACAGCGACGCCAGCGGCAGCGCCTCCAGCAGCCGGCAGACCGGCGCCGCGTCCGCGACCTGCGCCGCGTCGAGGGCCAGCTCCGCGAGGCCGCCGGGCCCGGCCCCCTCCGCCACCAGCGTCTCCGCGAGCGCCGTGAGGCCGGCGTCGCCCAGGGCCGTGTGCGCGACGCGGAGGCGCCGCAGCGCGCCGCTCCGGCAGGAGCGCGCGACCAGCGCCCGCAGCGCCGCGAGGCCCTCGGCGCCGCCCCAGTCCACGCAGCCCAGCGCCAGGCTCTGCAGCGGCGGGACGCTGTCCCACGCCTCCGCGGGCATAGGGCTCACCAGCGTCAGGTCCAGGGCGCGGAGCGCAGGCGCGCGCGACATCAGCTCCGCGAACGCCGCGACCCCCGCCGCGTCCGCGAGGTAACCGGAGAGCTTCAGTTCCGCGGTGCCCGGCAGCGCCGCCTCCGCAAGCGCCTTCCGCGAATTCTGCAGCGGCGCGGAGGAGTCGAAGCCCCACGGCCAGCGAATGCTCAGTTTGATGGGACAGCGCGGGCACAGCGCGCACACAGCGCCAATTATTACAGTGTTTATCCCGGGAACACCCCTGCAAACCACCCCCCTACAGAAACATGCATGTTCCATTCAAAACCGCATCGGGGGTGCAGAACTCAGGGCCCTGGGGCCCGGGGCTACCGGGGGTGGAAAACAGCCGACTTTCCGCACAGCGCACGGTGCGCTCCCAGCACACATAGCACTCAGGAGGGCCGAGTGAAAAACGCACTCCCCAAATCCACGGTGCGAAACTTGGCGGTACCACCGCCTGCTGTGGCTTGGACATGGGCATTGCTTGGCCATAGAACGGCGATGGTCATCACCCTCCAGAATCACTTTGGCACTCCCACAGCACTTCAAAGCGTTAAGGGGGAGTGCGGGGGTAAGGCTCCCGAAAAATTTACTTGGGGGTGGGGGGGGGAGGCTTGGAGCCCCTTTTCCACCCCCCCCCCCTTTGGAGGGGGGCTCCAAGGGCTGGCTCTCTTTTTCCCATATTTTTCATGCATGTTTCAAATCTCGACAACCCCCCCCCCCTTTGGGGGGCTCGAATGACCCCCCCCCCCCCCCCTGCATGACATTCCGTCTGGTTGTTGTTTCTTTACGGGGGGCTGGACAGTCACCCGTTCTTCCCTTCGCATGTTGTGTCGGGTCGCTGCGTTCTGTCGGCCACTGCGGCCGGTGCTCCTGCTGGTGTCGTTTCCGCGTTCGCGGAGCCCAGTGGTTGGTGTGTTGGGGCTGTGCTGAATGTGGCATGGTGTGCCGTTTGCGCGTCAGCGGCGCCCAGTAGTTGGCGTATTGAGGATGCCCCCCCCCCCCCTTTGGAGGGGAGCTCCAAGGGCTGGCTCTCTTTTTTCCATATTTTTCATGCATATTTCAAATCTCGACCGCCCCCCCCCCCACCAGTAAAAGGCCCCCATGCAACAAGACACCAAAGGCAATTGTTATCACTGAAGAACATTGAGCCTCACAGAATCGCAATGTTCTGGCAAATCGTTCCGGCATTTCCGGCGACCGGAACGGGGGTGGGGGTGGGGGGGGATGCCCTGTGAATATGCAGCCCCCCACCCCCCCTTTGAAATTGTTGGACGTAACATTTCAGACAATTGCATTGAGAAAATAAGCGTGTGGCCCTTGGAGCCCCTTTCTGCACCCCCCCCCCCTCCCCAAGATTTGCGGGGCCTCCAAGGGCCCCACTCCCCCCCCAAAAAAAGTAAAACTATCACCCGCCCAATGCAATGGCCCCATGTGTGTGGCAACCCACGCCGTTGAGAAGTCAACCCGTGCAGGAGGCGGGGGCCGTGGTAACGTGCCCTCACGCCACTGAACTTTGCCCCACTTTGCCAGTGGCCCTGAAGACATGCCGCTTTGATGGGAGCTTCGGGGGGTGACTGGGGGTTGATGCGGCGAGGCGAGGGTTGTGGATGGTCTGGGGTGGATGGGCGAGGGTTGTGGATGGTCTGCCATGGATTGGCGGGGGTTCATCCCCAAGAAAGTTCCACACGGTCCCCATCGCAGCAGCCGCCCCCATCGGCGATCTGGTCGGCTTGAGGCTGCCCTCCTCACGGAGTACTACGGGGGCGTTGTCGCACAGCGCGCGCACAGCGCCAATCATTACGCTGTTCATCCCGGGAACACCCCTGACGACCACCCCTCTGCAGAAGGATGCATGATCCATTCAAAACCGCATCGGGGATGCAGAGCTCAGGACCCTGGGGCCCGTGGCTACCAGGGGTGGAAAACAGCCGACTTTTCGCACAGCGCACGGTGCACCCCCTACCCCCCCCCCCTCCTCCCTCACAGCACAAGCCCCCCCCCCCCCTTCGTCTGTGTTGGGGTCCTCGTGCTGCCCCAGTCCGGGCCCTTTACCAGCAGCTCCTCTGTGGAGCCTTCGCGTGTCCTCGGCGGTCGGGTACTGGCGACCGCTGCAAACACGGCCTTGAAACGCAGTCACGCAGGCATTCGCATGAAAATGGTCCGTCGAAACCAAATCCGGAGCGTAATCCCGGGGAAACGTGCGAGATCGATGGGGCACTGCATCGCCCAAGGCCATGGCATTGCCCGTGCGGGGCCCAGAGCGCCGCGAGCGCTCCGCTTGGGGAACACGTCGTGCGTCGAACCGGACCCAAGATCCGGGGACGAGGCCCAAGGAGGCGCGAGCGCCGCTGCGACACCTCCGCTGTGCTAATGGCAGCCCCGGGTCTTGCCTGAAACCAGTGGGCACCGGAAGGAGAGGGGGTGGGGCGGTTACGACGGTGGTTAGGGTTGGCGCTCGGAGCGGTTTCCGACGGTTGATTCGGCGGGTGCGCAATCCGTGTGCGTGTAAGAAGGCGGTGGGGGCAGCACCGGAGCCCTCATTTTGTTGCGGGAGAAGACCGTTCCCGGACCGAAAACGCAGCAGAGCCTTTACTCGGGCTGTTAGACTTCGGTGTTTGCGGTGCGTCCCGCGCGCGACTGCACCACGCCTGCGGGCGTTAGCGCCGCGCCGGTGCCGGTGCTGGTCGACGGTCCGGAAGGGGGGGGCACTGGAACACCCCCTGGCGCCTCTGTGTCCCTGGCACGTCTACGGCGGTGGCCGCAGCCAAAAGCCACATCGGTCGGCACAGCAGACGATGGGGCCACTGGGCACGTGCAAGTTCGAAAGGGCTGGCTTTGAGGGGGGGGGGGGGCAGCCCAGGCGGTCCGTAAGAGCAACAACGTGGGGGCGTCTGGCAAACGCAGCTCAACGGTTGGGCGGTTGGAGGGTGACCGACGGCGGTTGGAGGGTGACCGACGGCGGTTGGAGGGTAACTGACGGCGGTTGGAGGGTAACCGACGGTGGTTGGAGGGTAACCGACGGCGGTTGGACGGTAGCTAGAGGGTCCCTGCGGGTGCCTCATGCAGAAAAACAAAGGAACCCGTGGGCGTCCTTAAGGACACCCCTGAGACAACTTCGGTTTTGGAACGGGCTGTGCGGGAGTGCCGTTCCACAGCCACAATCCATCCCACCTCAACACCCGAGCGGGTGCCCCACAGAGCGGCCCGCGCGAGAGGAACACACAGAACCATCCGGGGGGGGGGGGTGTTCTGAAGGAGGTGGATGGCGGCCGAATTGCGATGGGACACCAACACCGGCAGCGACGGGGAGGACAACATACCCCCCACCCCTCCCAAATTTAGTACCCCGGGGTACTAAACTCGGCTGCATGTTCAATAAGGCCAGGGGAGGGGGGGACTAATTTTGGGAAGTAGGCCACGCGTGAGTTTCACGTTTGCAGCTCTGGAAGGTGTACCCTTGATTCGTTCATGTTGTGTTTGCTTGGGAGGCTCAAGGGGGTACTGATTTTGGCAGATTGCTCAATAGGGCCAGGGGGGTACTAAATTTGGGGGGGGGACTAAATGGGGGGGGGGGGGGGGCTTTATATCGATTTCTCGATCCGGTTGTGTTCTTCAACACCGACCCGGTGTGTCTTTATAATAATAATAACTCATAGGCTGTGGAGTACCAGGACCAGGACGTTGTGGACGTTGAAGTTGCACTGCTCCGAGGCGTCTACTGTTCAGCTCTTGGCCGTCGCATGTGGTCTGGAGGTTGGATCCGGGAAAGTCGCCCCGGTAACGGGGTCGACGCGCGGGCGCTCTGCGGAAAAACACGCCCCCGAAATGCCTGGGGTAATGGGCGGTTGGGGGATGAGCGCATCCGCCAGCAGCCGAGCTCTGCTGGGGAAGCGAAGGAGGGGCGTAAGGGGGATCCAAAACAATGAGACTGAACTCCGGGTGGAATGGGGATTGGGGGCCGGCGCGGCGATGCCTCCCGGGCCGCCGCCACTGCACAGGACGGACGCTTTGACGTGCCACTGCGGACCATCGCGCACCGAAGGCCCGGGCCCCCGTGCGTACGTGTGTACGTGACGAGGCGTGCCCCGCGAGCAGCGCATACCCGGAGTGCCTGGGACGTACCCCCCCCCCCCCCCTGTGTGACATTCCGTCGGGTTGTTGTTTCTTTACGGGGCCCTGGACAGTCACCCGTTCTTCCCTTCGCATGTTGCGTCGGGTCGCTGCGTTCTGTCGGCCGCTGCGGCCGGTGCTCCTGCTGGTGTCGTTTCCGCATTCGCGGAGCCCAGTCGTTGTTGTGTTGGGGCTGTGCTGAATGTGGCGGGATGTGCCGTTTGCGCGTCAGCGGCGCCCAGTAGTTGGCGTATTGGGGGTTGTGCTGGTTGTTGCCAGGGTCGTTTGACTGTTTTCGCTGCCCACGCCCCTCCGCCCTCCGGTCGTCCACCACCTGCCTCACCGCGTTTCCGTGTGCGTGAGGCGCCCCCCACTGTCAAACCCATGGGCCCGTGTCCGTGTCCAGGTCTGGGAACAGTGGACAGGTGCACAGTGCGGGTCTGGTGAGGGGCGTGCACGGCCCCGAGTTGGGGGGGGGCGTGGGGGTCATCGGGGGGCATTTGCTTGGCGGAGGCGGGGGAGGAGGGGGGTCCCTTTGGGGGGGCGCATCCTGAAAGCGGCGGGGCAGTGGTGCATTGGAAGGGAAGGGACCTCAGAGGCGGCCCCAGAAGCGGTTAGGCAGGCGGTTGGAGGAGGTTGCCGAAGCGGTTGGGGGCGGTTGCTGTCGGTTACAAATGCCATTGACTAGCCCTCCCGCCACCCCCCGAGATGCATTGGAAGGGAAGGGACCTCAGAGGCGGCCCCAGAAGCGGTTAGACAGGCGGTTGGAGGAGGTTGCCGAAGCGGTTGGGGGCGGTTACTGTCGGTTACAAATGCCATTGACTAGCCCTCCCGCCACCCCCCGAGATGCATTGGAAGGGCAGGGACCTCAGAGGCGGCCCCAGAAGCGGTTAGACAGGCGGTTGGGGGCGGTTACTGTCGGTTACAAATGCCACTGACTAGCCCTCCCGCCACCCCCCGAGATGCATTGGAAGGGAAGGGACCTCAGAGGCGGCCCCAGAAGCGGTTAGACAGGCGGTTGGAGGAGGTTGCCGAAGCGGTTGGGGGCGGTTACTGTCGGTTACAAATGCCATTGACTAGCCCTCCCGCCACCCCCCGAGATGCATTGGAAGGGAAGGGACCTCAGAGGCGGCCCCAGAAGCGGTTAGACAGGCGGTTGGAGGAGGTTGCCGAAGCGGTTGGGGGCGGTTACTGTCGGTTACAAATGCCATTGACTAGCCCTCCCGCCACCCCCCGAGATGCATTGGAAGGGAAGGGACCTCAGAGGCGGCCCCAGAGGCGGTTAGACAGGCGGTGGGAGGAGGTTGCCGAAGCGGTTGGGGGCGGTTACTGTCGGTTACAAATGCCATTGACTAGCCCTCCCGCCACCCCCCGAGATGCATTGGAAGGGAAGGGACCTCAGAGGCGGCCCCAGAAGCGGTTAGACAGGTGGTTGGGGGCGGTTACTGTCGGTTACAAATGCCATTGACTAGCCCTCCCGCCACCCCCCGAGATGCATTGGAAGGGAAGGGACCTCAGAGGCGGCCCCAGAAGCGGTTAGACAGGCGGTGGGAGGAGGTTGCCGAAGCGGTTGGGGGCGGTTACTGTCGGTTACAAATGCCATTGACTAGCCCTCCCGCCACCCCCCGAGATGCATTGGAAGGGAAGGGACCTCAGAGGCGGCCCCAGAAGCGGTTAGACAGGCGGTTGGAGGAGGTTGCCGAAGCGGTTGGGGGCGGTTACTGTCGGTTACAAATGCCATTGACTAGCCCTCCCGCCACCCCCCGAGATGCATTGGAAGGGCAGGGACCTCAGAGGCGGCCCCAGAAGCGGTTAGACAGGTGGTTGGGGGCGGTTACTGTCGGTTACAAATGCCATTGACTAGCCCTCCCGCCACCCCCCGAGATGCATTGGAAGGGAAGGGACCTCAGAGGCGGCCCCAGAGGCGGTTAGACAGGCGGTTGGAGGAGGTTGCCGAAGCGGTTGGGGGCGGTTACTGTCGGTTACAAATGCCATTGACTAGCCCTCCCGCCACCCCCCGAGATGCATTGGAAGGGAAGGGACCTCAGAGGCGGCCCCAGAAGCGGTTAGACAGGCGGTTGGAGGAGGTTGCCGAAGCGGTTGGGGGCGGTTACTGTCGGTTACAAATGCCATTGACTAGCCCTCCCGCCACCCCCCGAGATGCATTGGAAGGGAAGGGACCTCAGAGGCGGCCCCAGAGGCGGTTAGACAGGCGGTGGGAGGAGGTTGCCGAAGCGGTTGGGGGCGGTTACTGTCGGTTACAAATGCCATTGACTAGCCCTCCCGCCACCCCCGAAGATGCATTGGAAGGGAAGGGACCTCAGAAGCGGCCCCAGAAGCGGTTAAATGGGCGGTTGGAGGTTGGAGGAGGTTGCCGAGGCTGTTAGGGGCGGTTACTGTCGGTTACAAATGCCACTGACTAGCCCTCCCGCCACCCCCCGAGATGCATTGGAAGGGAAGGGACCTCAGAGGCGGCCCCAGAAGCGGTTAAATCGGCGGTTGGAGGAGGTTGCCGAGGCTGTTGGGGGCGGTTGCTGTCGGTTACAAATGCCATTGACTAGCCCTCCCGCCACCCCCCGAGATGCATTGGAAGGGAAGGGACCTCAGAGGCGGCCCCAGAAGCGGTTAGACAGGCGGTTGGAGGAGGTTGCCGAGGCTGTTGGGGGCGGTTGCTGTCGGTTATCAACGTTATTGAAGCTGCCGCTTGCCGACAGGGAGACATTTGGTGGAAGGGGAGCGCGCGGAGTGGAAGGCATGGGTCCGAAGGTAAAAAACCCCCTCCGATATGGAAGGGGGCATACGGCCACAAAAACTGCATTGGCATGTGGGTGCAGCAGGAGCAATCGGCACTTGTCTGTGTGCCCCTGATACCGCAGGGCCAGTGTCTTGGAGGAGAGGGGGGGGGAGGGTTGGGGGGTTCGAATCCCAAAGGTTTGTGTCCCCAAAAAGGACCTGAATCAAATTTTCCACTTGTAAATTGAAAAAAAAATCCTTCCCGCCACAAAATCTGGGTCCAGGGGGGGGGGGGACCCCCCCCCTCCCCCCGCCCGGTCACCAACAGCAGTTGCCGGGCAAGTCGCGGCGGTTGGCAATCAACCGACAGCAGCGAGTGGTTGACTGACCACATTTACCCGGCAACTGCCAAGGGGGTGGCGGTTAACCGACAACACGCAGCCGGTAACCGCCGACGTTGGAGCCCTTCCGGGCGGTCCCAGCACACCGTTGAGCAAGGACCGCCCTGGGCCAAGGATCCCCCCCGCCCCATCCTTCATCAGGAAATCAACCGCTTCCGTTTCCCTGTCCGCGGGTCGCCCCCCCGCTCCCCCCCCGTGTGACATGTAGTCCATCGGTGGTTTCTTTACGGGGCCCTGGACAGTCACCCGTTCATTCTTCACCGCATGACGCAGTGTCGACCTTCTCCTGAAGGTCCGCCAAACCGCTGTCTTGACCCCCCCATTTCTGTTGCTCCATCGGCGGCGGGTTGTGGTGGTCAAGACGTTCAGGATCCGTGCGGCATGTAACCTTCGCTCAGCCCCCCCGACCGGTGGTGTGGCGCGCGCGCTGCAGGCCCCCGGTGGCGGTCGCGGCGATCACCCCCCGCCGGTTCGCTCAAGCGAAGTCTGGCACTCACCACCAGAGGTCTGCTAAGCCCTATCAGCCCCCCCCCCCCCCCTCCCTCCGCCCCCCCTCCCACCGTCTGCCACACGGCCCCGCCACGTCAGAGTGCAGAGTGCTGTCGAGTTGCGCTCAGCGCTGCCCTCGGGCCAAAGGCTCGGCGGTGCGCAGCGAGGGCCCGCGGGGCGGCGGCCCTACGCTGCTGCTCCGGGCAGGAGAGGGGCTTGCACGACGCCGTGCAGGTAGAGCCCCAGGAGGGAGCCCAGGACCAGCCCCGAGTTCAGAGCGAACGCCGTGAGCATTCCGCAGACGGCCTGAGGAGACGCGGAGCAGGGGGGCACTCCCTTGAGTCAGAAAAAAAGTGGGTGATCACACACGCCGGACCGATGCGGGCCGCAACCGACGGCGGTTGGAGGGTGGCCGGAGGCGATGGAACGGTTATCGACGGCGGTTGGAGGGTAACCGGAGGCGATGGGACGGTTATCGACGGCGGTTGGAGGGTAACCGGAGGCGATGGGACGGTTATCGACGGCGGTTGGAGGGTAACCGGAGGCGATGGGACGGTTATCGACGGCGGTTGGAGGGTAACCGGAGGCGATGGGACGATTATCGCCGGCGGTTGGAGGGTGACCGGAGGCGATGGGACGGTTATCGACGGCGGTTGGAGGGTAACCGGAGGCGATGGGACGATTATCGACGGCGGTTGGAGGGTGACCGGAGGCGATGGGACGGTTATCGACGGCGGTTAGAGAGTAACCGGAGGCGATGGGACGGTTATCGACGGCGGTTGGTTGGCATTTGGGGGCATGTGTCCCACCTCTGCGAAGCACTCGCCGACACGATAGGGCATGATTCGCGGTGTTGCCAGCCAGCGCTGACCCCGCGTGTGAGCCCTCGACCGGGGTGCGTCTTGGAGTGCGTTCAGAGGCGTGGCTTTGCCCCTGGTGCCGGTAAATCTTCGGTTCCTGGGATTCGAACCCGGGACTACGGGTGCGGGAGTCGCGTGGTCTGACCTCTCGAGCAACTGAAGTCTTTGGGCGGTTGCAGGGTAACCAACAACCGTTGAGCGGGGGCGCAGAGAGAGAGAGAGAGAGAGAGAGTCAGCCGTCCGGTGGCTTCTCACGAGCGTATCCCTTCGCCCACGGAGGGCCAAGGGGCAGGGACACGGGCGGGGGACGGACCTTTTCCGTGGGCTGCACCAGACCGTTGCACAGGATGATGCACAGGGTCCCTGTGGAGACAAACAGGGCGGTCGGCACCGGCTGCCACCCCAGCGCTGCCGAGCGCGGCCCGGGGCTGTGGCGATGCGCGTACCCCCCGGTCCACATGGATGACCCCCTCAAGGGACTGAAAGGGAGGATTCCAGAGGCATGCAGGCGTCCAGAGGGGGGGGGGGGTTGGCACGAGGCCTCGGTATTCGGTTGTGTGCCTTTGGCGCCGCCTATTGGCCTCTCGCCACTGCTCATTCTGACCCTCTGTGGGTCGGAACATGTTTTGGTTGTGTCACCGGAGCCCCCGGATGACTTGTCCTGTTTGACTACTCCGGGGGTCGGCCGTCCCGGAGACGGGCTGTTGCCCGTGCCGGTGACCGGGGGGGGGGGGGGTTA
>OZ038380.1:172129700-172180466 GCA_964036045.1 Eutreptiella sp. 'Long Island Sound 2002'
GGGCCTCCGGCCAACAGTTAGTTGGGGGGGTAGTTGGCGTCCAAAACCGAGGGGTCGCCCCCCCCCCGGGAGAGCATCTCCTCCGACAATCCCAAAGCAGTGCATATGAGGCACAGGGCGTGGGCCGGTAGACACCGAAGTAGCCGTTGCCGAAGCCCAACGTCCCCACGAACAGGGCGTCCCAGAGGTCGTTGTGGAACCAGACGTCCTTCGCCGCGAGCACCACCAGCGGGATCAACGCGGTCCGCAGCGCCACCGGGATCCAGATGTTGTCCACGGTCAGTCCAAACCGATGACTGCGAGGCGGCCGAGAGCACGCGCAAGAGGGGGCACCAAGGTTTCTTCGGGTGGCATCGACTGGAGCCGGACGGCGGCCGTTCACTTTCCAGTCGTTGGACGCCACGCCGTGCTAAGCCGGGCGACGTGATCATTCGTACCGCACCGATCTCAACGATTCGCGGAATGGTCATTTTCGCGTTGAATGTTTGGAATTTTGCAAATTTTTTTTGGGTGCGGACGGACCGAAAAAATGGAAACATTTTTCTGCAATTTTTTTTCTGCGGAATTCATTTTCGCGGGGCTGTTTTTGGTTGACTGAGAAAATTTTTTTAGTTTGAGCTTTTTTTTGTGCGTTTGGCCTCCTTTTTTGCGGTCTTGTTTCATTCATTTTGGCGCTTCTGGTACCAAATGAACGCCATTTTGCGATAAGTTCCGGAGGCATCATTCAGGTGCCCCCTCCAGAGAGGCGGCCGCAGGGCCCCCACACCGTGGCATGCCGGTGATCCTGCGTGGAAGTGTAGCCGGAGCGCCGGCGGTCGTAGGGGGGCGCGCATGCGCACGCCCACCCAACAGCCCACAACCACCGCAGTCGAGTTCCTACCGCTGCTTGACCCCTGATGCACTCCCCTTGGGCCCCTGCGTCCCAACAGCGACAGGACGGTGTTGGGTACCAAACCCCCGCGCCATTCGCGGAACTAGTGAGACCCCCTTGCCGTCCCCCCCAAATTTAGTACCCCGGGGTACTAAACTCGGCTGCATGTTCAATAAGGCCAGGGGGGGGGACTAATTTTGGGAAGTAGGCCACGTGTGAGTTTCACGTTTGCAGCTCTGGAAGGTGTACCCTTGATTCGTTCATGTTCCGTTTGCTGGGGAGGCTCAAGGGGGTACTGATTTTGGCAGATTGCTCAATAGGGCAGGCCTGAATTAGGAGGGGGTGTTGGCGGGAGGCGGGGGGGTCTGGGACCCAAAAGTTTGTGTACCAAAAATGGCCCAACCAGAGTTTCCCAATGGTAAATTTCGTTGTTTCCCACGATGGTCCCTTGGGTCTTGGGGGGGGGGTTGGGTTGGGTTGGGCTGGCGGCCTCATGCAGGAGCAGGCCCTCGGGTGTGGGCTTCCTTCCCTGCCCCACCACGAGGCTGAACAACCTGACTGTCCGGTTCCAAGGCCGAGCGGACTATCGACAGCCACCAGACCCCACCGAAGCGCAGGTGGGCGGAAGATGCCGTCGTCCTGTGTGTAGGCGCGCGCGCGGGCAGGGGTGTGGGCGGGGGCTGGGCCTTGCGTGTGGGGGGCAAGTGTGGCCTGGTGCTCCAGGCCCGGTGGGGCAGGCCATGGGAGCCTGACGCTGAGCCCACCGGGGAGTAGTGGGCCAGGGCATCGCATCCTCCTGGTCACAGAGACACGCTGCCCGCCCGTCCCACGACTGCGTACGCACGGGGACGGGTGTGCGCCGGGCACGACTGGGGGGGACCCGCGCTCCTTGACTGCCTGTTGGCACAGGTGGCGCTGCTGTACTAGCTGGGTCCCGCACTCCCACGGCCTGGGGCGCTGGTGGCAGGTGGAGGGGTCCCTGGGCGCGCTGAGCGCTTCCCTGCCCTGGGACCTGCCCGGGAAGGTTCCCGGGTGCGGCGCTGCTGCCCCGTTAGTCCTAGGGGCCCGTAGGGCACACCACCGGACTGGCCCCTCCAAGGGAAGGGGGGGGTAGGGGGCAGGGGTCGGCAGGTGGCTGTCTGGCCTCCAGGGGTCGCCCACAACTGCACTGCAGTGCACGGGGCTGTGCTGGCCTAGGCGTCTGTGATGAGGTTGGAGGGGCGCGTGCACACCTGGAGGTTCCCTGGGCAGGTCGCCCTAGGGATGCCCACAGCGGTCAAGCTGTGAGCCCTTCACAGCCTCCACTTTTCAGGCCCTGAGGGCGCCGACTCCGTGCACCCCTCCCGTCGGGGGCGCAGGCTGGGGGGGTTGAGTGGTGGATGGGTCTACCTGTCCGTTCATTGGCCCATGGTGTTCACTTGTTTGGGAGAGGAGGACCACCTGCTGGGTTACCATGCGGGTCCCAGATCCCGACATACTCGTCATTCAGCGTCCGCCCCTTTTCCGCGAGGGGAGGGACCTCGTTCACCATGTGCCGGCCTGCAGTGAGGGTGCGAGGGCATGCTGGGGGCGGGGGGGGGCGGGTCTCCTTTTGGTCCCGCCCCATTTCTGTTGGGGGGGGGGGGTAGGGGCAGCAAAAAGTCTGCTCCCCAGTTTCCTGGTCCCCAAGGGGAACCAGCCCACGGCCTGCACCCTCGCTTTGTGGTGGCTGAAATTTGGGCCGACTGAGTCTTGGGGGGGGGGGGAGGGGGTTCAGAGGGGGGGGATTGCCAAGAAAGACATTCCAATTCAGGCCTGCCCCTTGGTGAGACCCCTTCTGTGGGACCCTCCTCATGCGACCCCATCATGAGACTGCTCACAAAACACACCGCACCCCCTCAACACCCCATCCTTTCCGGCCACCCACACACCGTACCTACCGTATTCCGCAGCCATAACCAGCGCCTCACCCCCGTCACCACCCCACATTCCGCGCGCACACACACACACATGTTGAGAACCGCGAGACAAGAACGAAGGAAGAAAAGCGGTGAAAGAAAACTCCTCAGGAACAGCAGAGCTGTCCTAGACGTCTTTCGGTCTGTTGGTAGAGAATGGGCAAATGCAGTTCTGGACAGTGAACCTCACCTTCTCCCGCGTTCAGTTCACACACACACACACACACTCTCTCTCTCTCTGCACCCCCTCCCGACCCCGAATTCCATGGCCACAGTGATCTGGTGCTGCCCTTCTCTGGGGAGGGGGAGGACAAGGCTGTGGGTTCCACTGCGCTTGTGCCGCCCACGACACTTGGGAATGGGTGCAGCGGGGGGTACTCCGGGGACGGCGGTGCGATGCAGTGAAACGAACGCGGGCGCGGTCGGCGAAGGGTGTGCAGTGCGGCAAAGGCAGGTCCTCCCCGAAGCCCCGAGCCCCGAAGAGCGGGCCCCACGCTCTCCAACCGTTTCGACCGGCTCTTTGCCCCCACCCGTTTTCCCCATCTAAAAGGTGCTCCATGTTGGCTTCGTGCACACATCTACGCTCTGGCAGAGTGTAAAAGGGAGCCACCGTGTGAACCCCTCGCACGGTGACGCTGACTTGAGCGGTGAAACCCCAAAATAGTTAACAAAAAAACCCAAAATGTGCACCAGCAGATCCCCTCGGCTCTTACAAAGAAAACCAATATCTTACCAAATTTTCCGTCTTCTGCTGATTACCAAATAAACCCCCAATTCTTACGTGAAAAACGAAAGTCGTGTACAAAAAAATCGTCTAGTCGTGTAACTTTTTTTTGCGGTAAATGCGTGTATTTTTTTTTTGCGGTAAGTCCTGTGAATTATAAAAATAAAATTATTACACAATTCTTACCGACCGCGGAAATTCGGACACTCGTGCGGTCGCGCGCGCGCACGGTCAAGGGGGCATACATGGTGCAGGTCCTGCCGACAATGTCCATGACGGCAAACAACGTCAGCAGGATCAATGGGGCCCACTCTGCAGAGCAGCAGCGGCCGATGCGGCAGGGAATCGGGCATGCAAACTGCGAAGGCCGCCCCCCAGCCCAACACTGGGACCATGGGCAGGCATCCATTAGAAGGTGTGCACCGCCGGGTGAGGCAGCCCGGAGTTTGGCACGCCGTACGCAAGCCCCCCCCCTCCCCCCCCAGGGATGCCTTGGGATGGGGGTACCCCCCCCCCCCGGTCCAGGGCGCCCAGCCTATGCCCAGCCACTGTCCCCCTGATGGCAAATGCCACCCTCAATGGCATTTGTAACCACCAGTGACCGCCCCCAACCGCTTTGGCAACCGCCCCCAACCGCCCGTCAACAACACACGGCGGCACCAGCCCATTGCGGACACAACACAAGCCCAGGAGCTTCAATCGACTCCCCATCCGCCCAGTGCACCCACAAAGCGGACCATGGAGGCCCCACCTTTGACCTTTGAACCTTGGCGCGGAGTACCGAAGCCCCATGCCCGCGTACCGAGGGAGCGGAAATTGAAAACGTGCGACATTCGGAATGGCGAACTGTGGAAAAGCGAAATTTGGTGCGGAGCAATTGGGCACCAAATCTGAAAATATCACTTCAAAATTTGGTTCAAATTCCCCGGGTTTTCGTTTCCGGGGGGGGGGGGGTCGATAAGCCCTCCGGCCGGACCCCCCCCTCCCCCAAAAAGGGCTCAATTGACAGGACCCCCAAAATCCTACCGAGTCTGACCCCCAGGCCTTGGAGGTGACCCAGACCCAAAAATCGGGAAAAAAAGAAAATGGGATTTTTGGGATCAGCGCGTCGAGGGGGTTCAGAAAAGTCATCATTTGCCATATATTTGGTGAAAAAAAAATCGACCAATTTTAGTGCTCGAAAAAATTTTCGGCGCCTTTGGCGCCAGACTTCATAATGACTGATTAATGGTGCCTGTCAATTGAGCCCTGTTCCCGAACCCCCCCCCCCCAGTTTTGGGGGGCTCTATTGCCCCCCCCCCCCCCCCCCGGAAGTGAAAACCCGACATGCCCGGGCTGTGGCACAAGAACAAGCACAGACCGTGAACGGTGGTTGTTATTTGGCCCTTGATTGGTTGCTGCCACTTCCTGGAGGCTGTTGGGCACACTGCATGCCAAGAGAGCTGAAAGTGACACCTAGAAAAACGGCGTCGCCTTCCATTTATAAACCATGGCATAATTTGGTTGCCATTCCAAGTCTTGCCTGTTCCTAATTTCCCCCTCTGGGGAACATCGTGGTGCAGAGGGGGGGCGGGGGGGGAAGGCATACTACACCTCCCACACATGATCACCCGCCACGCAGAGGCCCACTCCGCTAGCGGTAGCCAAGAAGCACCGGGGGGAGGGGCCTTGCCGCAGCCTCAGGTAGGCAGGGCTTGAAAGTGGAGGCAACCCCCCCTGTCCCCCCTCCGATTGCATGGCACTATCCCCCCCCCCCCTTGTAACAGCTACGGAAAAATCCCAAATCAATACGGCACTAAACCCCCCCCCCCTTTTAATATCACGCGCGTGATATTATTTCGGTGCGTGATATTATTTTGGGCGTGATATTATTTTGACCACCCCCTGCCTGTCCACCAGATTTTTGTTGTGATCATTCCTGACTCTGAAGTTCCATTTCTTGCTGATGTTATTGAGGCCCGGCAGCACGATGAGCTTGTTGTTGAACATGTTTTTGAAGCTGTGACTGATGATGAGGTGTCGGACATTGAGGAGTACTCCACTGGGGATGACGCTGACAGCGATGTTGAAAACGCAAGCCGAAACCCAAGGCAGGAGCACGCCAGCTATCTATGGCCACTTTTCTCGCACCAAAATGACTATGTGTTTTGGCTGACAATCACGTTTCCCACAGTGTTTTGCCTTGCTGTCCGCGATGTGCCCAGGTGGCCAAAATGCATGCGTGATATTATTTTAGTGGTCCAAAATATTATCATGCATGCGTGATATTATTTCGGTGCGTGATAATAAAGGGGGGGGGGTTTACGCCTACTGCAGCTTGGACAAGGGCGTAGCTTGCACGTACCACATACACGGTGAGCTGGTGCAAGAAAGGGGACTATAATGCACAAACATCCCCAAAATCAGAGGTCAGTGGGTTCAAGTGGGCAAACACTCACAACAAATGTGTCCATGACCCTGTGTAACTGGCAAATTGACCACCAAATCCATGTCTTGTGTGGCTGCACCACATTTGGTACCGCATCAAATTAGGTCCCAAATTAATACGGTCCCTACGCCCGCTGTGGCTTGGACAGGGGCGTGGCTATTACAAAGGGGGGGGGGGGTACTTTCACTGAAAAACAAACCAGTTTGGGGTCACTGAAGGCCCCAAAGCCGTGAGAGTCGCAGGTTTGGACGTGCATTCGTGCAGACGGATGGCACCGAATCAGTGAATACGTTCCGGCCGCCGAACCCCCCATCCCCCGCCCGCCCCCCCGAACACACAGCAAAGCGCTGATCCGCAAATCCAAAGGGTGGCGGTCCTGACGGTCCACCGTGTCCCCGAGGGGGGGGTCCATCACAGGGCACTGGGCCCCCGGACGGAAGGTGCAGAGGGGCTATGGACTGCGTCGGGCTGTGCACATAGCACGGGCCAAGAAATCCACTTGCAGCCAAGTGGTCTGCCTTGTGGAAGTCCGTGCGAAGTCCCACTGCCCACCAACGCCGTCCGTGAGGGACATCACCAAAACAAATTCCTTCTTCACACTGACCGCCGTCGGTTAACCCCCCCCCAACACTGCCTCCGCTCTGTGAACAGCAGAGTCGTCCGTCACGATCCACCTGTTTTAAAACCAATTATCTCTCTCTGGGACAGGGATTATGGAGGACGCCCTGTTGACGGGTGCCCGACGGCGGTTGAAGGGTGACCAACGGCGGTTGGAGGGTGACCGACGGCGGTTGGAGGGTGACCGACGGCGGTCGGAGAGTGACCGACGGCGGTCGGAGAGTGACCGACGGCGGTTGGAGCGCCACCGACGGCGGCTGGAGGACGACCGACGGCGGTTGGAGGACGACCGACGGCGGTTGGAGGGCGACCGACGGCGGTTGGAGGGCAACCGACGGCGGTTGGATGGTAACCGACGGCGGTTGGGGGGCGACCGACGGCGGTTGGAGGGCGACCGACGGCGGTTGGAGGGTGACCGACGGCGGTTGGAGCGCAACCGACGGCGGTTGGAGGGCGACCGACGGCGGTTGGAGGGTGACCGACGGCGGTTGGAGCGCAACCGACGGCGGTTGGAGGGCGACCGACGGCGGTTGGAGGGTAACCGACGGCGGTTGGAGGGCGACCGACGGCGGTTGGAGGGTAACCGACGGAGGTTTGAGGGCGACCGACGACGGTTGGAGGGCGACCGACGGCGGTTGGAGCGCAACCGACGGCGGTTGGAGGGCGACCGACGGCGGTTGGAGGGTAACCGACGGCGGTTGGAGGGCGACCGACGGCGGTTGGAGGGCAACCGACGGCGGTTGGAGAGGAGCCGCGCCGGGGAGGCGGTGCACCATCGCACACCCGTCGTGTTCAGCACCGGAAACGATCTGCTGCGCATGTCGGTCACGACGCCGGGCCACAGGCTGAGCGACACCACGAAAGTGAACACGATGCACACGTGCATCCGCCACGTCTTCTTCAGAATGCCGACTTTGGAGATGTGGGTGTTCGTGAGGCTGGGGTCCAGCAGCGGCTTCCCCTCGTCCTCTGGAGGCGCGGAACGATGACCCAAGGCGGAGCGCGGCGACCGCGGGCCTTCCCGCATCCCCTGGCCAGGCAGGCTATTGCTTGGGGACCCCCCCCCCCCGGGGGGGGGGGAGGGGCGTTTGGGGGGCCTCAAGGGCTGGAGGTGACCCACCCACCCTTTGACCTCCCCACCCACCCCCACCCCCCACGGGGGGTCCATGCCTCCCAAAAACCACTGAAAAGGCCTTTGACACCCCCCCCCCCCCGGCAGGAGATGCTGCGTTGTTAAGCAAACCTCTGAACCCGAACCCCCGAGCTCCCGTTTTGCGTCTCACACACCCAGTCCCCGGGGGGTCCCTACCCACCCAATCCCCCCCTCCCGTCACCCCTTCCCGTTCGAACACTGCCCCTGGGGGATGCTCCGCTCCGCCGAATCCACACGCTGCACTTCGACCCCACGGCTCCCACGGGCGCGAAAGAGGGGCTTTGTCACGACGAGCGATGGTGTGGGCAGATCGACGGGATGGCAGTCGGCACCACGCGATGCGGGGGGGGGGGGGGGGTCCAGCCACTTGGAGGCGTATCGAGGCGCCGCTGGGGGGGGCCGGCCCGAACGGCTGCACAACCCCTGCGGCATGGGTCTGTTCCGGTCTGGCTGGGCCTGTGTGTTGGAGGCGCTTTCCCCGGAGCGTTCCGGGGGTCTCCCACCTCGGCACTGAGGCCACATAATGCGCCTTAACCTCTGAAATCGGTGAGAATCGTAGGTCAGTCCCGGAGTACCACCAGCCTTTGACGTACCGTGTGGGGGTTCCCGGGAGCAGGACGGCGCAAACTGGGAATAGCACCGGGGTTCCCTTACCCAGGGATTCATTGGAAGGCGGGAAGGTACGCCCCTGTGTGACATTCCGTCTGGTTGTTGTTTCTTTACGGGGCCCTGGTAGGTACCCCCCCCCCCTCCAGGGCGCCCAGCCCATGCTCAGCCACTGTCCCCCTGACGCCAAGTGCCAGCCTGAATGGCATTTATAACCGACAGTAACCGCCCCCAACCGCTTTGGCAACCTCCTCCAACCGCTTCTGGGGCCGCCCCTGAGGTGCCTTCCCTTCTAATGCACCCCTGCCCTTACCTTCCAAGGGCATGCACGCCACCGCACACCCCCGCTCCCTCCACAAACCTCTGTGCCAGTCCCCGGAGTCAGATCTTTGGGTCAGCAGCGTGCCGCTGAGGGTCCGCTTGGAAAGGGTGGGCGTGCTGGGCGAGTGCGGGGGTTCGGGCTCCTCTTGATCTTTCAGATCCAGCAACTCCCCCGTGGACGCGTGTTGCATTGCCCTCTTCGTGATTTCCATGGACAAAAGGTGCAGAAAGCAGCCCTGAAGGTGCGTGTGCAGGGCGGCGGGAACGGTGGAAGGAGCAACGGCTGAGGTAGCAGGCCATCGCTTTGGGGATTTGGGCAGAGTTGCATTCGAGGGAAAGGACCTCAGAGGGAGCCCCAGAGGCGATTGGATCGGCGGTTGGAGGAGGTTGTCAAAGTGGTTGCAGGCGGTTACTGTCGGTTACAAAGGCCATCAAAGCTGGCACTTGCCATTGCCGGGGACAGTAGCTGGGCATAGGCTGGGCGCCCTGGAGGGAGAGGGAGGGGTAAACCCCTGGAGTTGGGGTGCGCTGCCAGCCACCAGCCAACCCACCCACCCACATCAGCAAACTGGTCCTCAGGAAAATTTTTCCTGAAAATGCAACTATCAAAGGGCCCTGAAGTTGGAGGCCACGTCCGGGGGCGCAAAATTTCTTCGACACGGCCCTTCGCCGCCCCCAGTGGGGCCAGGGCGACCAGAGAGTACGCCCCCTCACAAAGTCCGCGGCGGCCCCAGGCACGCATTGGAGGAGGTGCCGGGGGGTGGGGGGGGTTTGGTGTGGTCGGCGACCGGCCCGTGGTCCCATCGTCTCATCGTCTCATCGTCCCATCGTCTCAAGGGGTCTGAAGGCCTAAGGACTGGGGCCCAAAGAGACTCTATCCCCGGAGCTACCTCTCTCCCCTGGCGATTACCGGCACATGGGAGCTGCCCACGCCGCATTTGGTACGCTCCAGGAATCGAACCAGCGATCCCTCGCTTGCTCTTCAGCTGCTCTTCCGTCGGGGGGGGGGGGGGGGGTTGACCCTCCTCCTTGCCAACAGGACTCCCAACCATCTTCGGCGCCGAACGCGCCGGACATTTTTTTTTGGCATAATAAGAGCCCACACTTGGTTGACCCTGGTCAACAAAGGTCGCAGTGCAAAGCTAACCTCAGGGCAATAACTTTGTGGCAAAGTCTGTGTCCACAACACGACGGTATGAACTCATGACGGTCCATTTTCACAGAGGCATGCTATTCAATGTGAACGGCTGACTCACACCCTGAACATGACCCTGGGTAACACACAGTACATTGGCGCCGAAGAAAAGTTGTCTGGTGACTTGGAAGGGGAGGAAGGGGGGGGGGGGGGGCTGGACCCCGGGGGGTACCTCGTCCTTACATTGTTCTTGTTCTGATGCGTCCCTGGGCGGCCCCCAAACTCGGAGACACAACCGCCACGAAGCCCGGCTGCGGCTGCCGCTGCCCCTCTTTGGGTGCACTGGATGGGGATGACCCTTCCCCTGGGCGAGGGGGAGCGGCAAGCCCAAAAGAGCACCCACTCCCCAACAAACCACCGCTGCCGCAACCCACTGCGCTGCGGGGGGCACGGACATACGATGCAGAACAGGAGGGGGACATACGATGCAGAACAGGAGGGGGACATACGATGCAGAACAGGAGGGTGACATACGATGCAGAACAGGAGGGGGACATACGATGCAGAACAGGAGGGGGACATACAATGCAGAACAGGAGGGGGACATACGATGCAGAACAGGAGGGGGACATACGATGCAGAACAGGAGGGTGACATACGATGCAGAACAGGAGGGGGGCATACGATGCAGAACAGGAGGGGGACATACGATGCAGAACAGGAGGGGGACATACGATGCAGAACAGGAGGGGGACATATGATGCAGAACAGGAGGGGGACATACGATGCAGAACAGGAGGGGGGCATACGATGCAGAACAGGAGGGGGACATACGATGCAGAACAGGAGGGGGGCATACGATGCAGAACAGGAGGGGGACATACGATGCAGAACAGGAGGGGGACATACGATGCAGAACAGGAGGGTGACATACGATGCAGAACAGGAGGGGGACATACGATGCAGAACAGGAGGGGGACATACAATGCAGAACAGGAGGGGGACATACGATGCAGAACAGGAGGGGGACATACGATGCAGAACAGGAGGGTGACATACGATGCAGAACAGGAGGGGGGCATACGATGCAGAACAGGAGGGGGACATACGATGCAGAACAGGAGGGGGACATACGATGCAGAACAGGAGGGGGACATATGATGCAGAACAGGAGGGGGACATACGATGCAGAACAGGAGGGGGACATACGATGCAGAACAGGAGGGGGACATACGATGCAGAACAGGAGGGGGACATACGATGCAGAACAGGAGGGGGACATATGATGCAGAACAGGAGGGGGACATACGATGCAGAACAGGAGGGGGGCATACGATGCAGAACAGGAGGGGGACATACGATGCAGAACAGGAGGGGGGCATACGATGCAGAACAGGAGGGGGACATACGATGCAGAACAGGAGGGGGACATACGATGCAGAACAGGAGGGGGACATACGATGCAGAACAGGAGGGGGGCATACGATGCAGAACAGGAGGGGGACATACGATGCAGAACAGGAGGGTGACATACGATGCAGAACAGGAGGGTGACATACGATGCAGAACAGGAGGGGGACATACGATGCAGAACAGGAGGGGGACATATGATGCAGAACAGGAGGGTGACATACGATGCAGAACAGGAGGGGGACATACGATGCAGAACAGGAGGGGGACATACGATGCAGAACAGGAGGGTGACATACGATGCAGAACAGGAGGGGGGCATACGATGCAGAACAGGAGGGGGGCATACGATGCAGAACAGGAGGGTGACATACGATGCAGAACAGGAGGGGGGCATACGATGCAGAACAGGAGGGGGACATACGATGCAGAACAGGAGGGGGACATACGATGCAGAACAGGAGGGGGACATATGATGCAGAACAGGAGGGGGACATACGATGCAGAACAGGAGGGGGACATACGATGCAGAACAGGAGGGGGACATACGATGCAGAACAGGAGGGTGACATACGATGCAGAACAGGAGGGGGACATACGATGCAGAACAGGAGGGTGACATACGATGCAGAACAGGAGGGGGACATACGATGCAGAACAGGAGGGGGACATACAATGCAGAACAGGAGGGGGACATACGATGCAGAACAGGAGGGGGACATACGATGCAGAACAGGAGGGTGACATACGATGCAGAACAGGAGGGGGGCATACGATGCAGAACAGGAGGGGGACATACGATGCAGAACAGGAGGGGGACATACGATGCAGAACAGGAGGGGGACATATGATGCAGAACAGGAGGGGGACATACGATGCAGAACAGGAGGGGGACATACGATGCAGAACAGGAGGGGGGCATACGATGCAGAACAGGAGGGGGACATACGATGCAGAACAGGAGGGGGACATATGATGCAGAACAGGAGGGGGACATACGATGCAGAACAGGAGGGGGGCATACGATGCAGAACAGGAGGGGGACATACGATGCAGAACAGGAGGGGGACATACGATGCAGAACAGGAGGGGGACATACGATGCAGAACAGGAGGGGGGCATACGATGCAGAACAGGAGGGGGACATACGATGCAGAACAGGAGGGTGACATACGATGCAGAACAGGAGGGTGACATACGATGCAGAACAGGAGGGGGACATACGATGCAGAACAGGAGGGGGACATATGATGCAGAACAGGAGGCTGACATACGATGCAGAACAGGAGGGGGACATACGATGCAGAACAGGAGGGGGACATACGATGCAGAACAGGAGGGTGACATACGATGCAGAACAGGAGGGGGGCATACGATGCAGAACAGGAGGGGGACATACGATGCAGAACAGGAGGGTGACATACGATGCAGAACAGGAGGGGGGCATACGATGCAGAACAGGAGGGGGACATACGATGCAGAACAGGAGGGGGACATACGATGCAGAACAGGAGGGGGACATATGATGCAGAACAGGAGGGGGACATACGATGCAGAACAGGAGGGGGACATACGATGCAGAACAGGAGGGGGACATACGATGCAGAACAGGAGGGTGACATACGATGCAGAACAGGAGGGGGACATACGATGCAGAACAGGAGGGGGACATACGATGCAGAACAGGAGGGGGGCATACGATGCAGAACAGGAGGGGGACATACGATGCAGAACAGGAGGGGGACATATGATGCAGAACAGGAGGGGGACATACGATGCAGAACAGGAGGGGGACATACGATGCAGAACAGGAGGGGGACATACGATGCAGAACAGGAGGGGGACATACGATGCAGAACAGGAGGGGGACATACGATGCAGAACAGGAGGGGGACATACGATGCAGAACAGGAGGGGGACATACGATGCAGAACAGGAGGGGGGCATACGATGCAGAACAGGAGGGGGACATACGATGCAGAACAGGAGGGGGACATACGATGCAGAACAGGAGGGGGACATACGATGCAGAACAGGAGGGGGACATACGATGCAGAACAGGAGGGGGACATACGATGCAGAACAGGAGGGGGACATACGATGCAGAACAGGAGGGGGACATACGATGCAGAACAGGAGGGTGACGGCCCCGATGTAGAAGTAGAGGATCGTGCCGTACTTGAGCTGCGTCTCCGCCGGGACGCTCACGTAGTGGAACGCCAGTTTGGTGAGGTCCCGGTAGAAGAGCCCGATGAGCGTGGAGACCCCTGAGAGACGGTGAGGAAGGGCCGTTCCAGTGCCGCAGGGCCACGGGGTGTGGCTGCAACTGACCCCCCCCCCCCCCCGGGGCCTCTTGCAGCGGTGCCCAGGCCTTGTTGACCTCCAGACTGCCCGCCAAACGCCACAGCGGAGGACGGGGCCCGTGCTTGGGGGGGGGGGTGTTGGGGATTGGGGTGGGGCTGCCAGAAAGGCTGAGTACGTGTGCCGAAGGGCACTTCCGGGTGTATGCACTGGTTGGAGTCTTCGGAGGGAAATGGTACATTGCTTGTCCCAAGCCACCGGGGAGGGCGATTTTCAATGGGTGAGAGTGGGGCGGGAGGACAGCGTAGCTCGTAGGTCGCCTTGTTTTTTATGGCGTAAGGCGCGTAAAAACACTTTTTTGGCGTAAGTCGCGCATGGAAAAAAGGCCCTTTTTTAAAAAAAGGGGGGGGAGGGGACTCGAGAAACGCCAAAAAAAAATCAAAGGACTTACGCCTGACACGTGGGGCGGTTGTCCCTCCGCTCATTGGTGCTGCTTCCGTTGAGCCCTGTGGCGTCCCTCCCCGATTCAGCCAAATTCGTTTTTTAAAAAAAAAATTTGGTTTTTTGTTGGGGGGGGGGTGGCACGAGGCCATGGTGTTGGTTTGGGGAAGCGGGGGGCTAACGCCCATGCCAACAAAACGGTCTACTTCACGCCTGCCGGAGGCTCAACCCCATCCAATCCCCACCTGCACGCCGTTGCATCTCTGTTCAGCACTGCCCACACCACAGTGCCCCCGCAGCCCAGTGGCACCGTGTCTCACATGCATTTGGCTGCGAGTACACATGGGCCCCGCACCTGCTGTACATTGGTCCCCCGAATCGCCCTCCCTGCGCTTTCCTGGCCGTACCTCCACCCTCCGAAGCCCTCCCCAGCGATGTATTAGGAGGCGGGGAGGGGGGGGGGGGGGTCTAGGGGGGGGGGTTTCGGTTTCGGTCTCGGTGTGGCCTGCCCGAGGTCCCGACGGTGCCGATGGTCGGCCACTGCTCCGCGGTGATCTCTCTGCTGCCGGGAAAGTCCTCGGTCCTGCCGAAGCGGGCAGCGAGGGTCCGCATCCCACGCCAACGGGAACGGTCACTGGCCGGGGGGGGGGGGGGGGTTGCTCCGTTGGTGCGGGCCGGGCTGCTGGGGCTGTGCGGCGGTGGCGGGCACACCTGTGTTAACGACGGCGGCGGCGGTCTTGGGGGGGGGGGGGGAGGGGGGGTCCAGGGGGCCGCACGCAGGTCAAAGAGCGCTCCACACATGCACGTCCCGGTATGCATATGCAGCTATGTTCGGCAGTTCCAATCAAATGCTCCTGTCATACATCTCAGACGCAGGCTCTTTGTTCATTGCTTGGCCGTGTTTTGTCAGCCAAAATCTCTGGCTTGCATTCTACTTACAGGGGCACCTTCACCTTGCCTCCAGGTCCTTGCTCTGTGGCTGGCACTCCGTCGGCCAGACCTGTTGGGTACGGTTGGGGTTGGGATGCAGGCAGGGGGAAGGGAGTCCTGGGCCCTCTGGGGGCTCATCAGCAGCCGCGGTGGGCGCCACGCTCATGGCGTAGCCCCATGACATAGCAGCTCAGGGTCCAGGGGGGGGGGGGATACCCCCCCTGTGTGACAGTCCGTCGGGTTGTTGTTTCTTTACGGGGCCCTGGACAGTCACCCGTTCTTCCCTTCGCATGTTGCGTCGGGTCGCTGCGTTCTGTTGGCCGCTGCGGCCGGTGCTCTTGCTGGTGTCGTTTCCGCGTTCGCGGAGCCCAGTCGTTGGTGTGCTGGGGCTGTGCTGAATGTGGCGGGATGTGCCGTTTGCGCGTCAGCGGCGCCCTGCCCCCCCCCCCCCCCCCCCCTTGGGGTCGGGTCCCGGCCGGGACCACCCCCCGTGTGTTTGACGTGGACTTGGCTCGTGCCCAGTGCGCATTCTTCGTGCTGTTGTGCATTGCCGGTGTGCACTTTCATGCCCCGCTGCCGCAGCAGGCCTGTTCCTGTTTGACCAGGGGGGGTGCTCCCAGCCAGACCCCGAGGGGTGTTCAACCGTTTCAGGGGCTGTAGAGGGGGGGGGGGTCCCCCTGTGTGACAGTCCGTCGGGTTGTTGTTTCTTGACGGGGCCCTGGACAGTCACCCGTTCTTCCCTTCGCATGTTGCGTCGGGTCGCTGCGTTCTGTTGGCCGCTGCGGCCGGTGCTCTTGCTGGTGTCGTTTCCGCGTTCGCGGAGCCCAGTCGTTGGTGTGCTGGGGCTGTGCTGAATGTGGCGGGATGTGCCGTTTGCGCGTCAGCGGCGCCCTGCCCCCCCCCCCCCCCCCCCCTTGGGGTCGGGTCCCGGCCGGGACCACCCCCCGTGTGTTTGACGTGGACTTGGCTCGTGCCCAGTGCGCATTCTTCGTGCTGTTGTGCATTGCCGGTGTGCACTTTCATGCCCCGCTGCCGCAGCAGGCCTGTTCCTGTTTGACCAGGGGGGGTGCTCCCAGCCAGACCCCGAGGGGTGTTCAACCGTTTCAGGGGCTGTAGAGGGGGGGGGGGTCCCCCTGTGTGACAGTCCGTCGGGTTGTTGTTTCTTGACGGGGCCCTGGACAGTCACCCGTTCTTCCCTTCGCATGTTGCGTCGGGTCGCTGCGTTCTGTTGGCCGCTGCGGCCAGTGCTCTTGCTGGTGTCGTTTCCGCGTTCGCGGAGCCCAGTCGTTGGTGTACGGGGGCTGTGCTGAATGTGGCGGGATGTGCCGTTTGCGCGTCAGCGGCGCCCAATAATTGGCGTATTGAGGATGTGCTGGTTGTTGCCGGGGTCGTTGGACTGCTTTTGCTGTCCACGGCTAAAGGCCTGTTGGACCGTTGTGCGTAATCGGGCGGTTCCATTTTTCTGGTGGTCCCTGAGGGTGACGTGTTCTCTGTCATTCGGGGCGGGGGGATGGCATTTCGGGGACGCTGCTGCACCCCCAAGCCCCCCCCTCGCGAGCGCAGCACTGACCTTCCCGGCGTTGCTCTAACAGCGGCACTGTTCGCGCGCGCCGTGGGAGGAGACCAGCAGTGAGACATCCCACGACACGTTCTCCAGTGCATCGAGGTCGCAGAGGTCGCGTGGTGGATGGGGGGTCCACTGTCACGCCCTTGGTTGTGTTTCATGGACGTGTGTGTGGGGAGGGCCAGGGATGTGTTAGAACGGCCGTACACCGTAGGAGGAGGGGGGGGTAACCCCCCCTCCTCCTACGACGGCCTGTGGACAGAGGCGCGTCCTTTAGCAAAATCACTTCCGCGCACTTTGCGGGCAGCTGCACGGGCCTGAGGTGCAGCAGAACAATCCGTTTGGCTGGATCCCTCCGTTCCGCCCGCGTCCTGGCACAGGCACAGTACAAGTCGAACAACCATTTGACGGGCGGGAGCGCGCAGCCCCGCTGTAGCACACTGCAGCAAAGAGGCGGCAGTGGAGCCAAACTCGTGTTTCTGGGGGAACCTGGGATTCTGGAATAGGGGGCACGCGGTGGGGGTACTTGGGGCAGGGTGATCGGGGGGGGGGGTGGCAGTGCCCATGTTTTGCATGTGCCTCTCCTCCCCCCCGCTCTGTGGTGTCCTGAGGCAGACCACGACACATACTTCAGCCCTGGCACTCCTCCCTCTCGTCCACTGACACAAAGCAAAGGCAATCTCCTTCACACTACGGCGTGGTCTGTTCCCTCGATGGTGTCCCGTCACCTCCCTTGTCCCTGTCTTGTCCTGTACTGTCACTGCATCTGCTGTGGCAAAACTAAAGTTATTTGCTTAACTTTAGATTCCGAGAGTCGCGGAAACACCACCTCGTCCTGTTGCGACAAGGGCGTTGCTCTCACAAAGTTGCGGGTGGGGGGCGCCGACCGACAAACCAACTCCACCTGTCGACGCACCCCCCCCCCCCCTCCGCATCCCTCTACCCATGCGGCCCTTGGGAGGCGCCTGCTTGGACGGTGCGCACGCGATGTTGTCCGCGCGCGCGCAAAGCGTCAGGCGCACTGGCCCCGGGAGGCGCGCACGGCGCACGAGGCGCCCCCGGGGCCGATCTCCGGCGGCGGGTCCGCGGGACCCACTCGCGAAGGGATGCGGCCCCTGCACCAGCACAACCAGAGGTCGGGGGCGCCCCTGTCACATGGACGAACCACCGGGGCAGCTGCGCTGCAGAGGACCGTACCGCACCGCCTTCGGCCATTCGATCTGCAGTCCCGCACCCGCAGACCTGCCAGAACCCGCCCTCAGGCGCATGGGGGTAGTGCTCGTACCGCGCGCGCCGGGGGGGGGGGGGGGTGCCGTTTGAGGTGGTGACCTCCGGAATCGGAATGCCTGGATCACCTGCCGCTGTCCCTTCCCACGGCTTCACACTTTCCCCCTCTGGTCATCGCCGCCGGGACGCCGCGAGCGGCCCGAATCGCGGTGCCGCGCGCGCGACGCGTCGAGCCGCCTCCCCAAAGCGCGGGCGGCGAGCAGTGCGAAGGCGGGCAACAGACCGATGCCGATTTGGAGGCACTGCTGGATCTCATCGTCGAACAACGCGGCCAACGAGAGCATTGAGTTGTCCAGCAACGAGGTCAGGGCCGACACCACCGCCGTGATGGTCAGCACGAGGGCCTGCGGGAGGCGGAGCATTGGTTCGAAACCATTGGTTCTCCTCAAAAAAGTGAGTATTTTGAGTATAGACACATGGAGTGAAAACCCATTTTTTCACCCTCTGCTAGTTCAAGCAAAATTTCCCTAGGGCGCCTTTGGCGCCCATGGTCCGGCACTTTCCAGCCAATTTCTAGGGAGGGGGGGGGGGAGTCGGCCTAAAGGGTCCGGTCCCGGCGAGCCCCCCGTGTTCAAAACCCTCCAAAAGGCGTTGATGGTCGCGTTTTGTGGACGGCGCACATGTCTCAAATATCCATTTCAAAGACGTTTGGTGCATTTGAAGGGGCGCTGGCTGTCCTGCACCCGAATTTGGCGGCTTTTTTGACGTGCGTCGGTGGAGTTGTGTGGCGCCCGCACCAAAGCGTTGGGCCCCCTCGAGGCCGGTGCTGATAGACTGAGTGCCCCGGCCCTTGAGACACTTTCAGACGCTACTTCTCAGAGCGATGCGCTGTGGGCAGCCAATGTGCAGTACAACTGGAGCGCTGGCGATGTACAGTCTCTGAGAGGGCGACGCTCTCTCTGTTTGTATGAGCGGTTGTTGCTGTTGGGGGGGGTGGGTGGGTGGGGGGGTGGGTGGACAGGGCTCTTTCTAAAGGGGGGGGGGGTGGACCCCCCCCCCCCAAAACTGGTGCTGAGTTTTTAGAGGCGCTGAAGAACATTTTCGGTCTAAACAATTTGGCGGCGAAGGCGCCGGATAAAATTTTTTGGCTGGCCAAAGGCCCGTCAGAAAATTTGGCCCAATCTTTGGGGATAGGGGGTGGGGTGGGGGGGGGGGGGGGGGGGGCAGTGGTGCCGAGTTGTTAACCCCCGTGGGTGGGTGGGTGGGTGGGGGGGGTGGGTTGGTTGGGGGGGGGATCTTCGTTTCAGGGGGGGAGCTGAGTTCCGGGGCCAAGAGGACCAGAGAGGCAGTGGGCAGGGGGCAGGGGGCCGGGCCCTTAACGCGACTCCATTCCCCGGCTGGACGCCGGTGGCGCGGCCGCCCCCCAGCCCTTTGCCACGGGGGGCGGCGGAGGGGGCGCACCTTCATCCGGGCCTCGCCCACCTCCAACCAGCACAGGATCGGCAGCAGGAAGATGCACAGGCACTGGCCCATGAAGCCGACGACGATCCGCGTCCTGTACCCCCAGCGCCCGCTGTACACCGTCAGCAGCGCGAGGACGGTGATCCCGCAGCACATGTACGTGCTGGAGATGCGGGCCTGCGCGGGACGGCAAAGGGGGGGGGGGGATGCGACACGGCCTCTGTTGGCGATTCAGGTGCCCAAGGAGCGGACACGCAATGTGCTGATGCACTGCGCACGGCACACATGGGGGGGGGGGGGGGCAGTAACGGTACCAACAGCAGCAACGCTGCTGAACTACGACGCGCGGACTCTGAAAGACAGCAGCTCGCGAAGTGGCGGTCCGCGCAATACTTTGCGCGCCAACCGGAGGTGTGCGGGGCTGATTCCCCGCCACCCCCCCCTCATGGCCCATTGCGCCGGATCTTCATGTTCATATCGCCGGGTCGGATACTCCGTGAGGCCCGAACGCCTTTTGTGGAGCGCTATTGCTCTTGCGGCCGTGGACACCGCTGCGCGTCAGCCCCTCACTTAGGCTCACGTGCAGGTGTCCATCCTCCACACGCCTGACCCATGCAATGGTCAGGGCCGCCCGATCCCTTGTGCAGAGGAGCCGAACCCCACCCAACCCCTTCGCCGCTGCGGAGCCCAGCGGTGACACCCATGCTCCCGAGGCTGAGAGAGCGTGTTCGCTATGACTTGCTGTCCCCCCTTATGTCCGGGGCAGGTGGGGAGGTCTGACCCCGGCCGTGACTCTGGCTCAATACCGAACACCTCCTCACTGGACCCGGACCCTGTCGTGTGTGCAGCGTGTGCTACACCCACACCCTGAGCCCCCGATGACGTGGACGAAGCAATCGCCCTTCCTTCGCTCGTGACGGCGATGGACGCGGACGGGAGACGGGCATGAAGCGATTCAATGGGGGGTTCAGAATGAGATGAGCTGGCGTAGCCTGCTCGCATCACAGTACTCGAGATGACCCCTCGGGATCAAGGCTCAGAGCTGTCCAGTGCTACGATGGCCGTGGTAGCGGATCTAACACGTAGCGAGGGATTAGCTGAGTCTGAAACCAGGTTATGCAGTGGGAGAATGCCACGCACGAGGCTCAATCACTGCGGGGCTCAATGGGGGAGGACGCCCCTGGGGCACGGGTTGTGCTGCCACAGAATGCTCCGGGTGAAGGTGACAGGCCCTTCAGCGTGAGCACGGGGCCGCGCTGGCACACCTCAATATCCGTGTTGTGGGGCATCTTCAGGCGGTAGTAATCCACCGCTCCCATGAGACATGAGAAGGGGAACAAGTATCCGATGCCAAGGGTGACGAAGCAGAATTTGGAAACCGCATCCGGGCTCATGCCACAAATCCCCTTGTCTTTCACGGCTGCCACGGTCATTGTGTAACGCCTGGAAATGCAAAAACGGGCGGTACCGAGGGGCCGCGCTCGCGCATTGGCCTGGCCAAGGTGTTGCTTTTTTTTTTTTGTGCTCAGACTTACAAGTTCTTCGTAAGTGCTCGGCCAGACGGGTTGGATCAGTAATGACAGTGTAAGTACAACGTATGTTGTCCCGTGCGGTACTTGGCCCGCATATCACACGTGGTGGTGGGTCGTATACTCGAAACTCACCTGTAACCTGTCACCTGGTCTTGCAGCATCAAAAACTGCCACGCCTGGCCACTGTGTTGCGTGGGCTGCTGCAAGCTGTTTTGGTTGTTACTCGTGACCGAAGTTCCACCGAGTGTCCGCCGAGCTTTCACAAAGCAAGTCAAGGGTCAGCGACAGGCCCGGGTTTGGGTTAAGGCCAGGGTGCCCTGTCCTCTTCCTTGTCTGGGGAACCCCCCCCCACAAATTTAGTACCCCTCGCAAATTTAATACGCCAACAAATTTGGTACCCCGTGGCCCTGTTGGGCAGTTTGCCAAAATTTGTGCCTCCTTGGGCCTCCCAACCAAATGGAACATGAACAAATCCAGGGTACACTTTTAGCAGAACTGCAAACGTCACTTCAATGATGAAATCAGTTTCATCTGCTTCTTTGCATAGGAACACGAGCACACTACCTCTTGCAACTCAAAATCAGATTCAGAATCTGAATGTTCCATGCAGACAAGAGAAAGGAAAACTGACCGAAACATGAAAATCTTTTTTTTGGAATGACTCCAGAAGTTCAAAGAGTACTCAAGACAGTTCTTGGAAACATGGGCGACTCCAGCATATGATACAGTGGATCCCCGCAATGCGGGGCACGTGGCAAAGACCCAGAGTTCATATGCGTATACCATAGAGCTCTCTAATGCGGTAGGCGACCGCCACGCTAGTAGGCAACCTATAAAGTAGGTAATTGCTTAGAATATGCGGCCCTTAACCGGGCTGATGGTATAGAGGGGCGCCCTGAGCTGTAAGTGCCGCGAGGGCCATGAGGCAACGGATACTGGGCTCGCATACGCCCCCGTGTCACAGGCGCATGGTCATCACCGCACTCAGTTCAATGTTTTGCCTTGCTGCACTGCACTGGGTGAAGGCCTCACCTGGTCGCCTACCCACGGTCCGCACTGCCTTCCCTGCCGGACCCGACTGGGCGGCTGTACCCGGGTGTCCGGTCACAAGGCCTACCGGACTGTTGACCGCCCCCATACCCCGTGGTGGCGCTCGCGGGCGGGAGATGCCGCCGTGCCTGTGTGTATGTGCCCTTGTGTGTCTGTGGGGGGGGGCCATGAGGCAACGGATACTGGGCTCGCATACGCCCCCGTGTCACAGGCGCATGGTCATCACCACATAGTTCAGCGGTTTGCGTTTGTGCGTTGGCTGCCTACATATCCAGGTCAGCTCGCACCCACCACCCTCCCACTGTGCCGGTTAGTCTCTAACTCTCGCTCTGCGGGTCTCTCCCCCCCCCCCCCCCCTCTCTCTCTCTTTCTCTCTCTCTGGCCCTCCTCCCACTGTGACCCACTCTCTCTCTCTCGCATACAGGGGTTTTCGGGATGTTCGGTGGGTCTCTATCCCCCCCGGGGTTCGAACCCTCCTCCACAGGACAGAAGAGGTGTGTCATACCCACTGAGCTACGAAGAGTTGTTGTCTGCACTGTTGTTCTGACCTATCCTGCTCTCTATCTGTGTCTCCCTCTCTCTCTCTCCGCGTGTCTCGCTCTCTCTCTTCTTCCTCCTCTTTGCCTCCCCTCACCCTCCCCAGGGGTTTTCCTTGTGCCTCTGCCTCATCTTACACCCCCCTGCAAGTTGTCCCCTGTCAAGCATATCGCCGTTCGCACGGCGGTGTGCTCAGCAGCGTGTATAGGAACCGCACGGCATCTCCGGATACCGGGTCCGCTTGCCTGGAAAGCGTTCTCTGGAACAGCCTTAAGAGGTCAGCTCGGCCCGTCAGCCACACATGCATGCAGTCTCCATTCCCGCTCACAGAGGAGGGCACCGCTCTGTGTCCCTCTGCCGTCGGACAGTGGAGGATCGCCTCCCACTGGAACGGGTGCCACTTGCCTGCACTCTTGGGTCGCCACTGGACCTACATGTTCGTCAGAGCCTGGGTCTTCAGGGTCCAGTTGATTTGGACCATCACCGAGTAAAGTTCTTGATTGCTCATCAGCAATGGCTCTCCATGATTGTCCACAATTTCACAATGCATCCTGGTGCTGTGTGGTTGGTCCTGTCGGAGCCAGATCTGTTGATTGCGGGCCCAGGCCATAGTGGTCAGCTCGGCATTGACTGCCCTCAACCCTTCGTTCGCAATGGCGTCCAGCTCGCTTAGTGCTTGCACCTTGAAACGCTGGCGTTCTTGCTGGGGCTTGACCCTCTTTGGGGCTGGCTGAATTTGTGTGTAGGGGCCATGTCGATGCCGATGTGGCCCCTGCTTCTTCCATGGCCTATGGGGGGGGGGGGGGATGTGGCACACCTGCTTGCTCCATTGTTGTTCGGCGTTGGCGCACATGGCGCGGGGAAGTGTGTGCCCGGTGCTCTAGGCCCCGGCAGGGAGGCTGGAGAGCCTGACGCTAAGCCCGCCGGGGGAGATGTGGGCCTGGGCTCGCAACCTCCACGTCACTAGGACAAGCTACCCAACCACTCCAGGACTGCCTGTTGGCACGGGAAGGCGGTGGTACGCGGCGCGACTGGGGGTCAGACCCGCACTCCTTGACTGCCTTCGGCACAGGTGGTGCTGCCACGCGGGCTGGGTCCGGCTCCCCACGGCCGAGGGCGTACCCCGGGCAGCTGGAGGGGCACCAGGGCGCAGAGAGTGCTTCCCTGCCGTGGGTGCCACCGGTGCTAGCTGCACTGGCTGCGGCGCTACAGCCCGCGTAGACGAGGGGGCCTTGCTACGGCGGAAGTGGTGCCAATATCGATGATGCACGTTCCCAATGCACATCATTCGGGGGACAACTTGCCAAGGTGGACTTGTCTAGCACGGCTGACGACATACGAGATGCAGCCGTGGGGCAATGCGGCGGTCAGTCGAACCAGTATTTGTGGATAGATGCGCCCGCTTCGGCTTTTGGCTTGTACAGCAGCGAGTTCGCCACGGGCGAGCCAGACCAACGGGAAGGACCCGGGGAAACGTATTGTGCAATGATTCAAACCAAGCCGCCCTACAAGTGACACGATTTGTGTGGGTCGGGTGGCAGCCATGTGACGGGATTCATATGTAGGTTCAACGACCTTGAAGAAAATGGTTGGGACGCTTGCACCAGCTCGCAGCCATGCCACGAATGCCAGGGTGACTGCGACTCCGACTCTGACTGTGCGGGGATATTGCGGTGCCGCCACCGGAGCGATGGTGAGAACGTGCCAGGATGCATGATTGGCGGATCGGGTGATATTTCCGGCTTAGATTACTGCCACAACCCGATCTCTGCAGTTGTTCTGGGGGTTGCAATCACTGGTTTATGTGCTGATTCTTATGAAGGGGATTTTGTACCTCAAGCAAGGATTGTGTTAGGCTGTTGGTGGTATGAAAATAGTGCGGGTCCAAAATTGTACCAGGACCAGGACTGCAAGGGCAAGGGTGCTGCCCCAAGGTGGATTCTTGACGATTCATCAATATCAATAACAACAGTCAATGACTTGGATGGAGACGGAGGATGCCGCTATCAGGGGCGCATTGAATCGACTGCGCGGGTGCCGCCGTCGGGTACATGGCGCGAGTACTGTGACGGTGCCTGGACCGACCGGGTTTTCATTGTGAGTTCGATGTGTCCCTCTGTTTCCAGCTATACAAGCAAATCGGACAGGGATCACCCCGCAGCGACATTGGAGGATGTTTCGGGTTGAGCAGTTACAGTGTTTCGCAAATTGCGTCCTAGTGCAGTTCCAACTCCAATTGTCTGGGATTCAACATCGACACAGCTCACGGCCGGGGTTGCTTGAAGACAGCGGTGTCATCAACGTCATCCAGCACTGGTGTGTGCATCTACACAAAGATCCCACGAGCTTGTCTAGCTGGTCAAGGACCGTCTGGTGCCAGAATTGGTGTGTCAACCGGCAACTCTGAAAACTCTTGCAGGGCTCAATGCCAGTCCAATTTGAGCTGTGTTGCTTTTGACTTCACTATCAACTCCCAATCAGACTCATGCAGGCTATATGGTCCGAACACACCAAGGCTTGGGGATGGAGGTCGGGACAACAGATTGTATTGTGTTCAACTGAATTGTGGTACCCCAAGCAGCATTGCAAACCCGGTGTTCAGATCATGTAGCACGAAGTCTCAGACCGACTACAATTCTTGGTGCTATGCAACCTGCAATAGAGGATACTATGAGGTGGACAATCCCAGGGTTTACTGTCAAAGCAGTGGGTCTTGGGTGTATTATGGGTCTTGTGCGGTGGTTACATGCATTTGTTCAACGCTTGGAGTTGGGACCGGTGGCCGTAATGGTTACACGTGCACTGACGGAACATCGGCGTATTGCGCTTCCAGCGAAGAATGCTATGCAACAGCCGCATTCAAGAAAGACAATTGGGAGCAAGCTAGTGCGGTCCCTCGGAAAAATTTCTTGTGCTGTGGCATGCTGCGGCATGCTTCTGCCTGCGCATGTGGGTACCTACACTTGGGGCAGGCAGAATGTCTCCCGTGCAAACAGAGCAGGAGCAGACAGACAAGGCAGACAGGCTGATGTGGTCCCCAATACCTTCCCAATACACCAAAAAAGCGAAGATCTATGCAATAATAGAGAGCAACTGACAGGCAAAAAATTGCCCTTTCCGGGAATGGAACCCAGGACCCTTCAAACCGCGACCTATGACATAGACCACTGAGCTACCATCCAGTTCTAAGACATCTGTGCAACAAAGGGTTCACAGGTTCGACATGTTATGAAAAAAAAAGCCCGCCATGTGAAAATTTTGGCTCGCTGCGGCATGCTGCGGCATGCTTCAAAAACCCCGTGTGCAACTCCAAAAAAAAAGTGTTGCGGCATGTTGTGGCATGCTGCGGCATGCTGCGGCTGCACTAGCTTGGTTGGGAGGATAGCTGTCGTGTTGCACCAGATCAAGATTGCGTGTTCACGTGGACCACCCCCAACAAAAATGGGGCCGGACCGAAAGCAGGCCCGGCACCCCCCCCCCCCCCCCTAGCATGCCCTCGCACCCACACTGCAAGCTGACACATGGCGATTGAGGTCCCTCCCCTCGCGGAAAGGGAGTGGACGCCGAACGACGAGTATGTTGGGATCTGGGACCCGGATGGTAACCCAGCAGGTGGTCCTTTGCGGACGTTACCCAAGGGGCGTGCGGCCGGGGCACTTGGGATGCAAAAACAGCCACCTGACTCAGTGGCTTCTCTCATGGGCCGTGCGGCTACCATGCAGAGGACCGTCACGCCGTGCGGCGGCTTCGGCAAGGGCTGGGGAAAATGGGCCGGGGCAAGCTGAAATAACGTCCGGTGAGACCAGGGGCCCATCCCCCCTGCCTCATGGCCATGAATTGACATGGCCCGTTTTAAGTCCCCATGGCTGGATGCCCAGCGTGAGTTCTTTTTGGCAGGCTGTGTGGTCAGCCTGAGCCTGGGAGCCCCGCAACTGTGACGTCGGTCGGCTATGGACAGCTCTGCGGCCCTGGGACCCGCCGTGCGGCGGCTGCTGCTGGGGACAGCCGTGCGGCCGTCCCCCTACAATCCCTGTGTACTGCCCTTCCTGGGCCGGGCCTCGGTGGTGACGAGGCTTGGCCCCTGCTGCGACAACCCTGAGCCCAGGCACACCGCATCTGTGACGCCGGTCGGCTATGGACAGCTCTGCGGCCCTGGGCCCCGCCGTGCGGCGGGTGCAGTGGGAGGCAGCACCCCCCCATAGTCCTTGGATTGGTAACGGGACGGGGGCTGACTGTGTCAAGCTGCAGTGCAGCAGCTGGAGCTCCAGGACTGCTACCCTGCGGCAGCGAAGGAGAGCTGCAATACTTGCAGCAGCTGAGAAGGAGTGCTGCAGTGCTTGCAACATGTGAGAAGGAGTGCTGCAGTGCTTGCGGAACCGGTGCAGCACCCCCCATAGTCCCTGGATTGGTAACGGGATGGGGGCTGGCTGCGTCAAGCAAAGGCGCCACAGCTGCGGCCTGGGCTCTTGCCATGTGGCAGGTGAGGTGCGGGTTGCACCTCCTCCCCATAGTCCCTGGATTGGTAATGGGACGGGGGCTGGCTGCGTCGAGCAGCCGTGTAACGGCTGCGTGTGGCAGCTGAGGTGGGGATTGACGTGTGTCCACCCTCCGCGCCGCTTTTTGGCAGAATTTAAGGCATTGGGTGCCCATGCAGAATTTATTACTTCTGGCAGAAGTGAATGCGTTGGGTGTGCACCCATGCAAAATTTGTTACTTTTGGCTGAACTGAAGTCATTGGGTGTGTGCCCATGCAAAATTTATTACTTTTGGCAGAACTGAAGGCATTGGGTGTGTGCCCATGCAGAATTTATTGCTTTTGGCTGAACTGAATGTGTTGGGTGTGTGCCCATGCAGAATTTATTGCTTTTGGCAGAACTGAAGGCATTGGGTGTGTGCCCATGCAGAATTTATTGCTTTTGGCAGAACCGGAGGCATTGGGTGTGTGCCCATGCAGAATTTATTACCTTTCGCAGAACTGAAGGCATTGGGTGTGTGCCCATGCAGAATTTATTGCTTTTGGCAGAACTGAAGGCATTGGGTGTGTGCCCATGCAGAATTTATTGCTTTTGGCAGAACCGGAGGCATTGGGTGTGTGCCCATGCAGAATTTATTACCTTTCGCAGAACTGAAGGCATTGGGTGTGTGCCCATGCAGAATTTATTGCTTTTGGCAGAAATGAAGGCATTGGGTGTGTGCCCATGCAAAATTTATTACTTTTACAGAACTGAATACATTGGGGGGGCTGTGTACACAGGGACCTGCATGGGGGCCCGGCTGTGTGGTCGGCCCTGTAGCTGCCCATGCCGTGTGGCGTGGACAATGACATTGCGGGGAAGGGGGGAGGGGGTTCGCGGAGCGTCGCACAGGGTGTTGCACTTGCTGCGGTATTGTGCCACTCTGGCCCGGCCGGGACCGCGGGCAACTGCCTCCTGCGGGAGGTGGGACCTGGCGTTGACACCATGACACCATGACACCAGCAGGTGGTCCTCCTCTCCCATACAAGTGAGCACCACGAGCCACTGAACGTACAGGTACCCCCTTCCACCACTCTACCCCCCCCTAAGCCTGCGCCCCCGACGGGAGGGGTGCACAGAGTCGGCGCCCTCAGGGCCTGAAAAGTGTAGGCTGTGAAGGGCTCACAGCTTGACCGCTATGGGTATCCCTTGAGCGGCTTGCCCAGGGAACCTCCAGGTGTGCGCGCGCCCCTCCAACTTCATCACAGACGCCTAGGCCAGCACAGCCCAGTGCACTCCAGTGCAGTTGTGGGCGACCCCTGGAGGCCAGACAGCCACCTGCCGACCCCTGCCCCCCCCCTTCCTCAACGGAGAGGCCATTCGGGTGTGGTGCCCTAGATGAAAAAGACAAGGATTGTGGCCCTGCCATTGGTGGAATATGGGCTTGCCCGCATGGAAGAGAGGCGAAAAAAGAGACACCCAGAAAGTGACTGAAGAATGAAAGTCACATGTAACACACACGTGCCCAAGATTAGTAAGCCCACTCCTAGGTATCCCGCCTCATCCTCTCTCCAACCCTCCCCTGCACTTGTAATGTGAGTGTTGTGTGCAATAGTTGCAAGTGTAATGTGGGTGTACAACACAATTTCAGGAAATAATTGGCAGTGGCAGTCATTCAGTCTTTAGAATTGTGAAAATCTTTGCTGATCATTGCCGTGCTGCAATGTAAGTGTACAAAACAATTCAAGTTATATGGCCCTAACGCCAGAACCACCACAATCAAACCTGAATCGCCACAATCCCCACCCTTTCTCAGTGTTGCCGGTCAATGCGCATTGAGACAAGCTGGTGTCTTCACCCTACGGTTTGATGTAGTCTAGTTGAGCCACGCCCACTGAGGAACTACAACCACAGGGATGTGCATGCCACTGCCTTTGCCTTGACTAGGGGCACTTCGCCTGTTAAGGGGTACGTGTGCACATGAGCCATGTACGTCTAGTACCTCTTTCGTTGGTGCAGGCACTACGGGCAGTCGTGTAGTAATTTTGCAGGTTTTGAGACTGCCAAGGCTAGACAAAGGTCAACACACCATCAGACAACTATGCAACCATGTCACACAATGCCTCCTCCTGGCATCATGACGATGTGCACTTGATCCATATGGCCCCCAGCATGTGGGCTATAGAGGTGTGGAGTTCGGTGGAGGCCCCATCACATGTGATGCCAGGCATGAAATGGTCACTGAGCACCTATTGGGACCTCTAGACCTCCAACTGTTGTTCTGTCATCTTACATGGGTGCAAACACGGCCAATAGTGCTTTCCCACGGGCTTTTGGAGTGTCCGACTCCAGTGCAATAACCTATTTACAGGCTGTGAGGACTTTGGGGGAGCCCTTGCACCGCGCGCCACTTTTTTTTACCAGTTTCCCCCAAAAGAGTCCCCAAGCACACCCCTTCCAAACGCCCTTATATCACCCCTGCCTCAGGAGCATGTCCCATTGTAGACCCTGGGAGACCTCCTTCAGTGGGGGCGGGAGGTGGTCCATCTTCCACGAATGGGGGTGAGACGATGGACCCGGGGGTGTTGGGTTTGGCCGTCTCCCCACAGCATAGCCCCACTGCTGACCGTCTCGGGATGACGGCATGGTACGTGTTGGCTAGCACGAAGGATCCTTGGCGTTGATCAAGCCCGTGAGGTCACCTTCTATTATAGCGTTTGGACATGATACTTTTTTTTGGAATGACTCCAGAAGTTCAAAGAGTACTCAAGACTGTGCTTGGGAAAGTGGGCGTCTCCAGCATATGATACAGTGGATCCCCGCAACGCGGGGCACATGGCAAAGACCCAGAACCCACATGCGTATACCGGAGGGTTCTCGTATGCGGTAGGCAAAACCGCCACGCCATATGGCAAGCCTATAATGCGTAAGAGTTAAGGGGGTCAAGACATGCTGGATCACGTGTGTGCCATTCCCCACATGTCCCCAAGAGTGACAAGCTTTCGTCGCTTTGCAGGGGCCATGTCCGGTGGCGGGATTACAGTGTTTGGACATGATACAACGCTTGGAGAGGATGCCGCATTGTCCCTCAGCCTTGATCTTGATGCTGAGGTCCAACATCAGCCACGCCTGCTCGGGGTCCCCATGATGGGGGGGAAACAACATAGATACATCACCTCTGCCTTCTCGAGGTTCCATGGTGGGGATAAATCAACCTAGGAAAGAGTGGATATGGTAGAAATGAGCAAAAAAGTGTGAAAAGGGGGGGAATGGGTGAAACTAAAGGAAAATCCAAAAATGCCATATCCCCAATGTGGAAGAAGTATCAAAACCTACTCTCAAACAACAATGATACCCCCCTAGTATCACAAAGTATGGGTCTCTAGTACAGCCACACGCCCAATAGTTGCACTGCGCTTGCATTGTGCGCGCACTGCGCTAAGTGCGCCCCCGTTAGGGGCCAAATTTCTCCATCCAGAAACACAAAGTTCAGAAACGCCAAGTTCGCTAGCCTTCAGTGTGCAAAGTTCGCTAGCCTTCAGTGTGCAGGATGACTTTTGCCCAAATGATGTTTTGTGGGTCCAAATGCACTTGTATTGAGACAACAAGATGACCCAAACCTGCACCAACGCCTCCCAAGAGTATTGGAGATTGCCCAAAAATCGCCCATTTCCAGCTGACTTACCAGCATAGCAAACCCTCTCTGCAAATGGGTGCCTACTGGGCGATTATAACAGCGACACGTGAGGCAACACACAGATCAGACCATCGGGCAAGCAGTGTAAGACACATGGCACCATGAACAAATTCAACTTGATCCATTGTTTCCAGCTGTGCCCTTTTTCCAACAGTATTTGAAGCCTTTCCAACGTGGAGGATTTTTGTGTGTCTCTAAAGTCGTAAAAGCCATGGTAACAGAAGCGCTTCGGATGAGCTGAGTAGAGCAAGAACACTCGCTATCGCCACAGGGGGACCGATGGCCGAGAGGTTGCAGACTTCTCTGGTGCAAGCCGAAGCGACACATGCAGAAATGGTGGTGGAAGTGTGCTGATCATGGGGCGTCAATGTCAGAAACCTCGGGAGCGTGGTACGATGGTGAAGAGGCTTGTGTCTCAAGTGCGCATTCAGGAATCCATGTTGCGTTGTCCGGTCACGGCATGAGGGAAGGAAGCGCCCAAGGACGGTTTTGACGAGGCAATACTCGTTGCAGAAACCTTGCGACCCGTAGATATCCCATGGAATGGACTGCCATGCAGTAGCGCGGGCATCCAGCGGTACTTTAAAGGCACTGACTCAGGGGATTGCCTCAGGCGAGTTTTCTGTTGGCATACGATACAGACAGGGGCAGGGGTGCGCCAGGGACAAGCCTCCCTCGTGCGCAGCTCCGGGGATCGATTTCCTACCGTCGCTCGCACTCGGGGTCATTGATTTCGGGGCCGGTCGGCCGTCGTGCTTGGTGGCAACACCTCCTTGCGCAGTTTTTACCAAAATACATTCAGTGCTTCTGAACACTACAGTGGGCGCACCTGCAAGACTAGGGCTGTCACCTGCCCGCGGTGCGCGCCATGCAGCCACTCCCTCACGCGACCTCACTTTCCGATGCCTTCTATACATGTAAGGAAACGACCGCCACTCCGTCGAAAGTACACATCCATTTGCAATCCTTTGGAGCAAACAGCAACGAACATGATCGGGCTATCCGTGGAGCCGAACCTCCTTTGATTTAACAGGCACTGCCTCAAATGAGGTGCAAATGGGCACCCGCGAGGGGCACTATTTGTAGTATACCACCGAAAGGTTCAGGGGAAATCCCGTCTCGGCCTTGCGGAGTGGCCGATCTTTATGCTACAGTTTATACCAAAATATATTCAGTGCTTCTGAACACTATAGTGGGAGCACCTGCAAGACCAGGGCTGTACGCGCCATGCAGACACTCCCTCACGCGACCTTACCTTCCGATACCCTCTATACATATAAGAAAACGACCAGGGCTGGTGCCGCCACTCCGTCGAAAGAATACATCCATTTGCAATCCTTTAGACCCGATGTGTACATAGAGGCCGATTGGCAGGACTCAGTGAGAAGTTATCCAAAAAAAAAATGCAGGGCCCACAACACTCATTTTTTTTTGGGAGGTTTCAGACTAAGATGAGCTGGCGTAGCCCGCTCACGAGGGCAACACAAGTTGTTCCCACAACTTTTGGAGAGACCCCGGGTAAGGGGCACGGGAGGGCCCACGGCGAAGACACCTGAGCCCTCGGCGCAGGTCCTTCTCTCGCGCCGTGTACACTGAGGGTGGGGCTTTGGGGGCGGCACGGTGGCTCCGCCATGTCCTGCTTCTGCGCTGACCACTGTACGCACAGCGTGCAGGACCTGTTTCTGCAACATGTGGAACCATTGCATTTGGGGGTTCCTTTTTGTGGTGGTTTGTGAAGATCCCTTTCATTGTCTGTCATTCCGAGCTGGGGGACGGTCCGGCAGGTGAAACCCGGAACACATTGGCAGCCCGGGGGGGGGGGGGGGGCTTGGGAGGTGCTGCGCTAATATGCACCCGCCGTGCCCGTATTGTTTATGCTGGCGTAGGTCTTGCGGAGGGGGCGGGGGGTTACATCACTCCACATCGAATGGGTTTCGTGGTGGAGGACCCCCCCCCCCGCTCGGCACTGCCACGGCACCCTCAAACAAACAGATACACGCAGCCAACGACCGGGAGTGGACACAATGAGCAACAGGAAGCCCCCGGATGCGGATGGGGGACTTCCTGTTGTTCATTTGGTGGCTCGAAACGAGGGTGCCAAATGAAAGGCCGGGTGGCGGCTCCGAATCATCAAACGGTACAGAAAACCTCTTTTTATACATCGGGCCTGTGCTGAGTAGCAGGAAGGCGCTCGGGCTGGCTGGCCGGTCTCTACACCGGTGGTGCTGAATCATCAAAGTGCACAGAAAGTGAGAGGCCTGTTGCCCCGCTCAGCACCCCCTCTCCCCTGTGGTCTGTGGCATACACCACAAACACAGTGCCCTGACCCGTTTCTTGGGTGGCCAAACTAAAATAAAAATTAAATAAATCAGATAAATAAAGTTCATTGCCAAACTTCAGTTTCCATACAAACCGCACGGTCTCCATCGGACGGCTGGCTGCCGCTACCCAACGACGTCGTGGCCGAGCAAGGGCCACTGATGCTGAGCCGACGGCGCAGCTGACGGCCATTCGACAGCCACTTCCGGAAAGCGGCGGGTGGTCGCCCGCACACGCGGCGGCCACCCTCCGCCGTCAAGAGGGGGAAAACAAAAGAGGGACCGCCCTGCGCTGCGCTGCTCCAGCGGACGTGTGCAGCCGCACGGGGGCCGCCGGTGCGGTCCGGCGGTGCCGACTCACTCCTCCGCGGGCGCGAAGTCCCGGTACAGCACCGCGTTGTCCGTCCCATCGGACACCAGCCGGCGGCCGCTCTCGTCGATGGCCACGCTGCCCAGCCACACTTTGTACCCGAGGAGGTCGTACTTGCGCTTGGGGGCGCCGCCCTCGCCCGCCAAGTCCCACACGCGCAGCGCCCCCTCCTGCCCCCCGGACACGAGCAGCGCGGGGTCCCGCGGGTGCGCCGCCAGCGCCACGACCGCCCCGGAGTGCGGCGGCCAGAGCGCGCCCCGCGACGCCGCGTCGATCCCCTCGCACACCCCATCGTCCGGCCGCAGCACCAGCGGCTGCCGCACGATTTGGCCGTCGCTGCCCCCGGTCACCACTGCGCCGTCGCACACGGCGACGCTGCGCGTGCGCGCCCCCGCGTGCGGCCGCCACGTGCCGAGCGCCGCCCCGTCCGGAATCGCGAACGCGTGCGCGCCCCCGGCCGCGTCCCCGCACGCCACGACGGCCGCGCGCTCGTGCACCGCCAGGCAGAGCACGGGGGCGCCCACGTCCAGCGCGAGCGCGCACTCGAAGGCGTCGAACGACGCCCCCGGGGCCGTCGGGGCCCAGCGGCGCACGACCCCGTCCAGCCCCGCCGTCCACACGGACCCGCCATCCCCCAGCGCCACCGCCGTCACGACCCCCTCGCACGGCATCTGCCACACGGGCGCGAGGATGGGCTCGCCCGGCGTGTACTGCCACACGCGCACGACCGCGTCGCGGCCCCCGGACGCCACGCGGCGCCCGTCGAAGGCGAGGGCGGTGACGCCCCCGCCGTCGTGGTCGCCGTGCAGGAGCGCCATGTCGGCCTCCTGCCCCTCGACGACGCGCGGGTGCACGCTGTCGACGGAGCGCGCGAGCGACGCCCCGGTCGCGAGGTTCGCGACGGTGACCCCGCCGCTCGCGGACCCGAGGGCGACCAGCGGCCAGTCCAGCGCCATGCGCCGCACCCAATCGTCGCTCTCGAGGCCCACGCGGAGCGCAGCCCGGCCGGTCCTCCATCGCTGCGCCAGGGCCTCGCGGGCCGTGTCCAGCTCCGCCTGCCGGGCCCGCAGCGACGCGAACAGCTCCGAGTCGTCCAGGCCGGCGCGCAGGGCGGTCCGGCCGCGCGCCGCCGGCCGGGGCCGCGCCGCGCGCACGCGGAAGGGGCGGCGGCCCGCGCTGCCGGCCATGACCCAGGGGTCGCGGAGGGGCTGCGGAGCGTTTGCGGGCCAGAGCCGCCGCCGCAGCGCAGTCGCGGCGGAGAGAGCGAGCGCGGCCACCATCACCACAGCCCCGGCCACCGGGTTTACGGAGAGAGAAAATGCCGCCGAGCGCGCGCGGTCCGTCGCCGCATCTCCACCGGGAAGGCCTGCGGCTTGGCTTGCGGGGGAGGGCGGCGTGAGGGGATGCGAGACAGTCCCCCCAACACAGCGGCCGCCGCAGCCTTTGACGGGGGCAGGCCGGACGGGATGTCGCTGACTCGTTGTGAGTGGCTGGGCGCTCATGAAGCCCGGGGCTCCGGGTGGGGACCGCGGCCAGAAAGCCAGGGTCACTAGCGCAAGGCTGGTGGCCAGCCCGAGGGTGCGGATGCACGGCGCAGTGCGGCTTGCGCCGTGGACTGAGGGCTCTGGGCTGACGTGCATGGGAAGCATAGCGGACACTGTGGGGACAGTAGGCCAAAGAAATGCTGAAACAGATAGGCCCTAGACAAAATAGATACTCAGAAAACGAGTATCGTAGTGTGCTTCTCCTGTATATCTCCTGTTTTAGTTGCATCAGATGGGGTGCCACACCCCTTGGGGGTATGTTTTCCCGGTGTGCGCCCGGCACGTGCCCGGCATCCAAATGAATGTTCCGGCCATCTATCACAATGCTTTACCCTCAAACATCACTCCCTCCTCTAGCCCAGGAACCCTAAGCACAAGCACATTGTATGACTGTTGGCGATCCATCTAATTCCCATTTTTCTGTCCAACAAATGGGACGATCACGTGCACCCTGCCCTTGTAGGCCCCATCATGGCCACCCACCTCAAAATCAAAGAATCCCCCTCTTGTGCATGATGGACCACTCAAGGGGCCACACCAAAGAGTGGGAGTCCTTAAACCCAACTGGAGGGGCCACACCAAAGCGTGGGAAACCTTTGCCCGGCGCGTGCCTGACGCGCTAACATACTCTCCTTACACCAAATACGGTACAGCAGAATCAAACGCCCTTTAAAATTTCCAGGAGTCTTGTTGTGGTGAGCGCATCCAAAGCTTGCTGGGTAATCTTGCTGCCCAATCCCCCTCCTGATTGGTGTCGGGCCAGGGATGCCTGCATGCAGTGGTTTCCTTCAATCCTAAGATGAGCAGTCAGCCAAAATGACATTCATTATATTAGACACAGAAATGGGCCTATGACTTTGAGCATCAACGAGGGGCCCTGTTTTGTAGATCAAGGTGATGTGTGACTCCAACCATGTGGCCGGTATTTTTCCACTCCGCCACACATCTAAGATGGTCACATAAAACTCCCCATGCAGGTCTTCTGGAGCCAAGAAATAAGGTGCGGTGCGATGCCATCAAGCCCAGCCGTCTTCTTTTGCAGCTTGGAGACCACCTTTTTGAATTACTTGGTGGCGGTGTATTGAATCCTTCCTGTTGCTTCAGGCCCCTCTCCTTGCCTCGGTGGGGTGCCATGGTGGGTTTCCTGCAAAGGTAGGCAGCGTGTCAAGGGTGGACATGGAGTCCGGCTGTGAGCCACAATTGCAGTCATGCCCCGTCATCAATCCGGCCTTCCCACTACATCATGTGTCTCCGGAGGAACATGACAGGGCAAACATTTCGACGCAGTCCTCCTGTCTCCCATGGCATGGGCGGTCAGTACCCCCATGGTCCATGGAATACCATACCCGGGAACGACGCGGGGTGGGCAGGACAATGGGGAGGGAGAGTACGAGTGCTTGGTTGGGCTGGACGGCCAAATGTCTGTGCCCCACACGTGCCGTGTCAGGCGCTCCTCCACAGACGAATGGGCCCACTACTTGGCACACAGCAATTGACGATGTGTTCTGGAGAATATGCAACAAACAGAGCAGCTGCTGTGTCCTGAGCCTTAGGCTGTGCGGGGAGGGTCTTCCCACGGGCGCACCTCCAGACCGTGGCAGAAGGTCCTGACAACCGCTACGCTATCCGAGAAGGCCCTATGGGATGGATGCCTGGGAAGGCCCTTTTGCAGTCCGAAAAGCACAGCCAACCGGCACTGATCTGGTACAGACTGTCTGAGTGCAATGGCAACATTCCACACATGACCCTCAGGCCACGGTTGGGCGTTGGAATGTCGTGGCGCCCAAGGCACGTCAGTGGGTGTGTGGGCCTTGGAGTCCACAGTGGTGAAGGGAGGAGCTGGTCTGTGAAGTATGGGATAGTTGCGGTGGTTTGCTGGGGTTGGCAGATTCGAATCCTCCCAGTTCGGGATCCAGAGAAGGAGAGGCAGTCCGGCATGATGGTCCCTCAGTTCAAATGCTCCACACCAATGCTCCACACGGTGGCGGTTGCCATGCCATGAACTCGTTTCAATCTCTGCTCCAACTCACAGATTCCTTTCTGAGTGTAGCGAACATATGTTTCATGTTCTGATGCCCGGCGGCCTGGTTGGTAACTTGTTACGAGCTCCACTGGTGGGTGTTGTGCTGTGTGGCTTTGCTGCACTGTTTGCTGGGTCCAAAATTGTGTCCTGGTGTGGCCATAATTTGAAAAACGGCAGAGTTTGAAATATTAAAAGGCTCTGTTTTTAAATTTGGCCGGCTTTGAATAAGGCCAGAGCTGTACCAAAAATTTCAGTGGTTCATGAACAGGGCTGGGGATGTGCGCAGTGCAGCTTCGCATGTAGAGATAAGGAACAGAGTGGCCACAAAAACCCAAGACACACTTTAAAATGCAAATGGCGAAGGTGTGGGCAGATCGTTTCTTATCTGCCCACACCTCACATCTTCGTACACCCACTGGGCACTGTAGACTTGGCTACAAGAAGGGGGGAGGGTAAAACAACAAAAGGATGGTGGTGGCATACCATCCTGCCCCCCGTGTCAATGGCTCAGGCCGTGATTCTTCGTTTGAGAGGGAGGGTCCGTTGGCCAAGGGGGCCATGTTTTCTTCTTTTGAGAGGGGCGGGGTCCACGGGCATGGGCATAAGGGGTCCAATGACTCGAATTGTCGAAAGTTTGGATAAACTCTTTGTGTAAGCACTTTCTAGCTTGTGCCATCACTTCAAATATGGTCTAGACATAAGATTTGTACCTCTTGCATCTTTGTGATGGCTGTAGAGCTCACATTGGCAACTTTTTGCATTTTTTCCATACTAGTAGAGCAACTTCGCCATTGTTTTGTCGTCCTCAAAATTTGCGGCCTTCCTATGCGCCCTCGATGTTCCTTCCCCTCTTGGCACACAGCAACATACAGTGGCAAACACAGCAAGAAGTGCAATTGCAACTTTTGAAAGAATAATTGTTGAAACTGGTGGCCCCAGGCCTGCTTCAAAACGTCTCAACACTTATCTCCTTCTTGTGGCAGTGGATAAAATTGACAAGAGTGATTCCATAATGCTTGAAACTCATGGCCCAGGCCCGCTTGAAAAGATTTAAGCATTATACAGTAAGATGCAAAGAATCCAGATTGATTGACTGACTGATGACCAGGGACAGCAAAATGCAACATGGGCACTTAGATATCCCTCTTCAAGTAGACCTTACCATGGCTTCCCACAGCACGCGAACTGTTTCAGAATTCCTGACCCTAGCGGGTGGGGTAGGGGGATGTCTCCGCTGCCCAGATGTGGCTCCTCAGGGCCAAGTTCGAATTGGAGGTAATGGGTTTGAATATCAAAAACGAAAGAACCAACGAACCGGTCTCCGATTTCGTAGATGGTTCGGACACGGAGAGCACGGCCTTCAACCACTCATCCAGGTCGCAGTCTGACAGTCCTGCAGGTGGTGTCTCAGTGACTCCACTGCCTCATCATCCTCAAGAATCTCTTGAGGGCAGCGAAGTCTGGCTCTCATGGAATCGAAATTCGGTGGCTTACAGGAGACAGTCACCGCTTTGTGGTCAGCACGGGCAATGAACGAGGCGTAGGCCTCAGATAGATGCGGGAGCAGGGGTTGAGACAGATGGATTCTGTCTATCCTCCTGAGGTTGTGTGTCCCTGGCTTTAGATCAGGTCACCGGTGGTCAAGACGCACACAAAAATAAGCACCTGCGGTCAGGGCAATGCCTTCAGGCGGTGAAGTAGGACGCACAGCGACAGAAGTGCATGGTATCACAATACAATACAATACAATACAATACAATACAATACAATACAATACAATACAATACAATACAATACAATACAATACAATACAATACAATACAATACAATACAATACAATACAATACAATACAATACAATACAATGCAATGCAATGCAATGCAATACAATACAATACAATACAATACAATACAATACAATACAATACAATACAATACAATACAATACAATACAATACAATACAATAACAATACAATACAATACAATACAATACAACACAACACAACACAACACAACACAACACAACACAATGCAATGCAATGCAGTCAGAGGGCGGCACAAAGCCCCCCCCCCCCCCCGAGGGATGAGGCAGCATCCGTGAGATGTGGGGGGACGGGGCAGGGGGGGAGTCGGCAGCCGGGCAAGTGGGATTACTGCAGCGCCCGCGACTGTTGCATCTCTGAGGAAGACGGCATGGGGCGCATTGCGGTTAGAGGTGTTTGGGGGCCACAGTACGTCACAGCCCCCGGTCAGCGGGCGGTGAAACGTTGGGCTGCGCCGGAGCAGGGGGCCTGGGGGCCACGGATTCAAATGCCGCTCAAACTGCGAGGCTGCCGAGGTCGCAGCAAACCAAAGGTTCGTGTTCAATGGACCTGCTGCCAGGCTCAACAAACTATGCCGGGGTGGGGGGGGGGTGGGGGGCGTCTGTAGCCCAAAAGTTTGTGTGCCAAAAATGGCCAAAATCAATATTCCCTTTGGTAAATTTCACCTTTTCCCACTACAAACTCCGGGTCCAGGGGGAGGGAGTCCCAGGGGAGGGGGGGTCCTGTCCTACGGTGGACAGCCAGTCCAATGCACGCTTGACACAGTGAATGTAGACGGCAATCCCGCAAGCCGCGTTGGAACAACAAGTGGAACACTCCACACGTCATGTCATGTCATGTCATGGAGCGCTAGAGCCATCGTCCGCTGGTCCGCAGAACGTCTAGCCGTCACACACACACGCACTCCGATGGAATGGGCCCCAGGTGAGGGGGGGGCCGAGAGCACCATGCATGGCGCGAAGGAGGCCCTGGCTTTCTGGGAACTGGTGGGTCTCACCTTAGACGGTCGACGCGCCCACCCGAGGCACACTTGGTGAGGCAGTGGTGCGTCTGCCCCTCACAGGCTGCACCGCTGACCCCGGGGGGCGCCCACGGTGGGTGGCGGCGTAGTCGGCCGGCCTGACTTGGACACTCCACACGTGATGTTCCACCCTCCTCCCCGACAGTGTCAACCCACCTGCCCCCCAGGGATGTATTAGAAGTGGGGGAGGGGGGGGTCTGAAGGGGGGGGTGGGGGCAGGGCTTCTTTAGAATAATTAAAAACCAAGGGGGGGGGGGGCTGCCCCAAAACCCCCTCCCCCCCTCCCCAGACCAAAGTGACCATCGCGGGAAAAAACAAAATTTACAATAGGGAAAATCTGGTCAGGCCATTTTTGGTACACCAAGTTTTGGGTCCAAAACCCCCTCCCCCCCTCCCCCCCCCTGCTCAAAAGAAGCCCTGGGGGGGGGGGGGGGTTGGTGGGGGCAACCCCCCCTCCTCCTACGGTGTACGGCCGTTCTAATACATCCCTGCCGCCCCCCCCTGTGGGATGCTTCGTCCTGCGTTGGTTTCCCTGCGGGGCCCTGGACAGAGTCACCCTTTCTTCCCTCCGCAGAGGGCGTTGGGTCATCGTTCTCCGCTCCGCCGTGGGGCCGGCGCGTGTTGCTTCGTTTCTGCGGGCGCCGGGGCCGGTGCTTGGGTCTGCTGCGGCTGTGGCTGATGCTGCGGAGGTCGTCCTGCGTTGCTTTCCTTAACCCCCCCCCCCCACTATGGGATACGGATGCGTGTGCACGACCGGTACCGTCAGGCACAAAGCAGAAGTGCAAAGCAAAAGTCAAAGAGAAAAGCTCTTCAGTGACATGTCATAGGCGCCTTTCGCTGCAGTGGGAAAGCAGGTGCAGAGTATGCGAAGCGAGTCCACTGCATCTAAGTCCTATGAACTAAATCCCGGCAGAATGACGTATCATCAGGCACAGAGGACCCCCGCCCCCGGTGGACCCCCCGCCCCCGATGAAGTACTCAAGGATGGGGACTGGACAAGAGGGGCAGGCGGTACCAGCACCACCACAAGTGATGCTCCAAATGCGGGGAACGGGCCCACGCGCGCCACCGAAGCGAAAAAGGGGCAAAATTGTTCTTCCGGCCAACCCACCCCCAAAAAGGCCCACACCAAGGGGGGGGGGGGCATGCCAGGGATGTGCTGAGTGCTCGGCCTACAGGAAGGGGGGTGATGTTCTGGGGATCCTGGGGTGGGCGGGTGTAACATCTTCTCCATCTCGTATGCAGGGATGGCCCAGACGTGCCACTAGCGTCTGGCAGGGAAACGGGTGCTCAGTAGCGACCAGCCCCGTACCAAAGGCCACTCAGTAATACCCGCCCCCCCCCCCGCACCACAAAACACAGTAGGAACGTGCCACATCCAGTGTGTGGCTCAGTAGGACCCTCCTCCATCTGATCGTGTCTGAGCTGGCAGACGCTAGTGGCAAGTCTGGGGTGGTCTTGTTTGATCTGTTGCGAGGCCACAGATGGGGTCGAAAGACCCCACAGTCCCGACCGGCGCGCATTGGCCCTTGCCTCGTGAGAGGCACAACGCATTGTCTGTGTCCCTGACTGACGTACGAGGGAGGCCGTCCATAGCGGTGCCGTGTGCGAATCCCCTCTGAGATTGTCTGCCGCATGCCGTTGTGCGTTTCGGCATCCCGTGAGCACACACTACCCCGAGGCATGCAACTGGCCACAATACTCGGCCTTCATCTCAGCACTGCAACCCCCATTCAAACTCCACAAATCATCAATAGCCAATTAGCACCCTGATTGACATATGCCTTTGTACGGGGCTCCACATGGTATCTACAATGAGAAATGGCAACACACAATTGTATTATATTACACAATGTCTGTAAAACATGCAGGAAGTCTATTACACAATGTCTGTAAAACATGCAGGAAGTCTATTACACAATGTCGGTAAAACATGCAGGAAGTCTCATAACAATCTTGAACATTTTGCACACGCACGTGAGGCAAAGTCTGCGGAGTTCGCGACCGCATGTGCTGCAACTCATTCCAATTCCACTATTCAAAAGTAGGGTCGCGTTGCTGCTGACTCAAATGCGTCCCGGCCATCTTAACTAAACTCCCCACGTGGGTCAATTTCCTGCCAATCTTTCGTGTATGATTGTCGTGTGCTGTATTATTATTGTGTGGCCTTTCACTGAGGTCTCACCTGCGTGTGATACCTCTCAGTGATCGGCGCCAATGGTGTGCTGGTCACCAGACTGACCTCGTTTCGACTCCTAGTCTGTCGCCTTTTACCTGTTGGCCGTGGCACTGCGCTTTTGGAGCAGCACGAGTACTGTGACTGCAACGCTCGGAGCACGAGCATGCAGAATACCTGGTTGAAAAGATTTCAGTTTCCTCTTCCCAGCCCCAGCCCCTTCGCCTGCGTGACCTGTGGTCATTAGACAGTGTTGAACAGCAGTGTTGAACCAGCGTGTGGTCGTCCGACAAGAGTCAGAGAAAGCGCCCTGTGACCAGGGTTGCTCAGAGCGGGGGCCGTCAGCAGTGCAACGGGTGTTTCGGTAGGAACTCTCCCCCGGTCCTGTTGCGACCAGACATGCCCTTAGCGTCCGGCAGGGAAACTGGTTCTCGGTAGCAACGGGCCCGGCATCAAAGGCCACTCAGTAGTACCCGCCCCCTGCACCACCAAAACTCAGTAGGAAGGTGCTGCGTCCGGCGTGTGGCTCAGTAGGACCCTGCTCCATCCGATCATGTCTGAACTGGTAGACGGTAGTAGCAAGTCTGGTTGCAACAATTACCCTTTGATTTCATGAAATCCCATTGGCATATGAGCGGCCTGAGTGGTCCCACTCCCCTCCACAAGGTTCGCCAGGGGGCACATTGTTACGCATCTGCGCGATCATCCAAAAGGGTGCCCAACGATCAATAACCGTTGGAGGATCTCGACGGGCCACCATACCCCCAACGGGGGTATCCACAGGGTTGGTAGACATGCAAGAGCAGGTTTGGCTGGTTCTCTTGATCCTCCCTGCCCTCAAGACACGGGCACAGTATAGTTCGAACAACCATCTGACGGGCGGGAGCGCGCGGCCCCGCCCGTTGGAGGGTAACCAAGGGTTTATTGAAGAGCAACCCATGCCGGTTGGATAACAACCGACGGCGGTTGGAAAGTAACCGACGGCGGTTGGAGGGTAACCGACGGCGGTTGGATGGTACCAACGCGGGTAACCGCCGGCGGTCGGAGATCGACATCTTTTCACACACACACAAAAAAGAAACGGCTCGCCTCAAACAACGCCACTCAAAACCGCCCTCCTTCACTGTAGACCGACCCACGAACTGTAGTCGGGCGCCGACGCCGGCATCGGGGAGTGCTTCCCCCCGGACGCCGTCGGCGACAGCGGCGACAGCGGCGGCAGGTTGGTGCCCCCGCCTTTGCCGTCTGGGCCGCCGGGCTCCAGCTCCTTCGGCGGCCCACGCGCCAGCGCCTTGCCGGACTTGGAGGAGGGGCCGACCTTCGTCAGATTGAACAGCCCGGGGGCGAGCGAGCCGGCGCTGGGGGTGCCGGGGGTCTGCAGCCGCTGGGCGATGGCGTACGCCACGGCGGGGGTCTTGGCGCGCGCGACGGGCGACGTGAGGGGGCTCCAGGGGGACGTGGGGGTGTGGGACCAGGAGGCGGCGTGCGGGGCCAGCAGCGGGCTGCTCAGGGTCGTCTGCGGCCGGTCCAGGGATGTCTGGGACCTACGGAGCGAAAAACGTGACTCGTGTACGGAAAAAAAAGCCCGTGCGTGTCATTTGTTTTTCTTGCGGTAAGGTCGCGTAGTTTTGTTTTGCAGTAAGGTTGTGTATTAAAACATTCGACGACGTTCCCACAAAAAAAAAATTACACGGCCTTACCGCAGAAAAAGAAAGAATTGGACGACCTTACCATAAAAAAACAAATTACACAACCTTATTCCGCACTACTAAGGTTGTGAAAATGTCTTTTTGCGGGAAGGTTATGAAGTTTTTTTGGTAAGGTTTGTGGAATTGTTTTCAATTGTCAAAGCGTTTTTTTTCTTCAGAACAGTGCCTCTTCTGCAATACGTACAATTGCCGGTTCCGTACGGCCCCCCACTGCGACCTTCGCGCCGGGACGCTCAGCCAGCAAAAGCACAAAGCACTCCTCAATACACACCTGCGGACCTTGGGTGGGAGGCCGGGGTCAGGGCTCGGGTCGGGGCCCGGCGTGCCGCCCCAGCTAGCGCCGAGGCCGGGGCTCCCGGCCGCCGGCGAGCGCGACCGCCCCGCCTGCGGGGTCCTGCGGGCGCCGAGGAGGTCGGAGCCGGTGCGCGGCAGGCCGCCGCCGCAGCTCACCACGAGGTTGGTGACGGACAGCTTGCCGGGCCGCCGCGGGCTCAGCAGGACCGGCTCCTCGGCCGGCGCCGCGGGGGATTTGCCGCGGGTCGAGCCGCGTGAGCCCGCGAGCCGCTTGCAAGCGGACATGGCCGTGAGGATGGTGCGGAAGCGCGTGGTGCGGTGCCGGCGGTCGGAGTCCGCGGGGCCGGCGGGGCCTGGCAGGAGCTTGGGCCGGGCGGGGCACGCGGGCATGGCCGGGGGCGCGGGCGGGGCCGCGAAGGCGGGCTCGACCATCCACTCGCGCAGGAGCTTGCACGTGGACAGGAGGATGCGCTGCCGCCGCTGCATGAGGGCCAGTCGCTTCTCTTGCCAGCGGTGCAGCTGCTCGATCGCCCTCTGCGGCACGGGAGACGGCCGTGGGCACGTGGCAGGGGGGGGGATGCATTAGAAGGGAAAACCACCTCCGAGGCGGCCCCAGAGGCGGTCAGGCAGGCGGTTGGAGGAGGTTGCCAAAGCGGTTGGGGGCGGTTACTGTCGGTTACAAATGCCATCGAAGCCGGCGCTTGCCGTCAGGGGGACAGTGGCTGGGCATAGGATGGGCGCCCTGGAGGGGGGGAGGGGGGTACCTAACCCCCCTTTCCAATGCATCCCTGGGGCAGGGGGGGGATCCACGGGCCCGTGGGGGGGGCGGACCCGCAGGCGCATGCGCATTGCGGACCCCCCGGCACGTGAGGCATTGTTGAGGCGACACCACCCGACCACTACGCAGGTCAGGCTCTGCGTGACGCGTCGTCCGTTGTTGGTTTCCTTACGGGGCCCTGGACAGTCGCCCGGTCCTCCCTTCGCCGGTCGGGCCGGGCACTCGTTGCTCGCTCGGCCACGGGGCCGGTGCGCGCTGCTTCGGTTGTGCGCGCGCGGGGCCCCGTGTTCTGTCTTCCGGGGCTGCGGCCGCTGCTGCGGGACGTGCCCTCCGTCGGTTTCCTTCCGGGGCCCCGGACAGACCCCCCGCCCCCCGTGTCCAAGCAACGCAAAACCCTCAAACTCACTGCGGTCCCTGCGCCTGCCGTGGCATAGACATGCAGATTGCACGCGGCTCATGGCAACGGGAACTGTTGCGCTGGTGCAGGCAAAGGGTCACAACAATGTCCACGGCCCCTCGAATGATCATTCGTGGGCACCGTTGGACAAACAAGAACTCACAAGTCCCTCAGCCCTCCGGCCTGACCTTTCAACCCGCAAACCCTCGTCTCATGCGGTCGCAGCCAAACCGGCACCAAACCAACACAGGGACCCCAATCAATGCGGTCCCTACGCCCGCTGTACCTCGGACAAGGCCGTAGCTTGGCCATGGGTCAAGGACGGTCCTCACCCTCTGGAATCGCTCTGGGAGGACTCTCAGTCCAACACCGTGGCTTGGCGGGGCGAAGCGGTGCAGCAGCCCTTTCCCCGCCCAAATGACATATACAGTGGGGGGGGGGGGGGTTCGTGCCAAGTCAAATTCATGGCGGTAGATTTCGCTGTGGGAAATTTCGCGGAGCCCCTGGATTTTGTGTGGCACCCCCCGCCTGAGTCCACAATGTGTACGGCCGCTGTGCGAGAAATTCGCGGAGGACCCTGAATTTCACGTGGGAAATTTCGCGGTCAATTTGAACCGCGACCTTTCCCACGCGGAATTCAAGTGCCACGAACCCCCCCCCCCCCCTCGCCTGTACAACAGCGCCACTGCCAAACGTGTGCAAAACAACAGCCCGGCTTGTGCCATGCACTATCCATGACCATCGCCCTGCGGCGTTTGACAGGGTCTTTGCACTTCTTGGGGGGCCCGCACGTGGCGTCCTGCCTACTGCCAAAGGACTTCTCGATGGGGATGGCGCTGGGAACCCCTGAACAGGGTACGGCGACGGACATTCCACGCGGCAACACCCCAGCACCACCGGTGCCCCATTTCGGGTATACCCCAACAAGAAGTGGCCATGCCCCTCTGCCATCGAAATCCGCCCGGGGGGGGGGGGGACTTCTCGGGTTGAGATGCGCCCCCCCCCCCCCCCCCGTGGAAGTGGGGGCTGGAGGGGGGGCGGGGGGGGGGGAGGGGGATCGTGTATGGAAACTGAGGGGTCGTCCTCCCCCAGGGAAATCCAGGGCTGTCCTTAGGGGGGGGGTCGGGGAAGAGAGGGTTCGTAACACCAACAGAAATGAACGTTCACAGGGACGCTCTCTGCTTCACGGTCAAAACTTGGGCAACACACAAAACCACAGAAACAGTGTTGTACAATGTTTGGCGGTTGGTGGCGGTTGGCGGTTGGCGGTTGGTGGTCCTTGGGGACTGTCCTTACGGGCTGTCCTTAACAAGAAAAAAAAAGAAAAATTGGGGTTCATAAAGACAGCCCTGGGGAAATCTGCAGCGTGCAGGAGCAGACAGGAGCAGACCAGTCTAAGCGTGGAGAGAGCGGAAATATGAAGCAACGTGGCCTCTGAAACCCCCAAGAGACATGCTCCCATAACACCAACCCATTCCCGTCGACAGTGGCACAGTGAGGGGGCCTCTGGTCATGGCACTCGGCATTTGGTTGTGGTTGGGGGGGATCCAACGCGGGTGACGTCCCGCCCAACACGCACGCGATGCACGGCGCATCCCCCCGTTGGGGCGGGGGGAAATTGGCTTGCGCCCACGGGGGGTCACTGATGTCCATTTCCCAACCCCCCCCCCCTTCTGGCCAGCCGTGACGAGGACCCCTGAGGGGCCGACGGGGGTGGTTAGGGAGGGTCCTGCGGCACCACAACATATATGACTCAAAATGATCCCCACGATGCGCTGATCATTTTGAGGTATGTATCATGGGGGAAATTTTCTTTGGAAAAAAATCTTCGTGGCGCACGTGCTGAGTCATCATTAGAGCTTTTAGACTGGCCTCTTTGGACCGGCCTGTCACAGGTGTCCATTTCCCAGACCCCCCCCCCTCCTTCCGGCGACAGCTGTGACCCCCCCCCCCCCCCCCCGGACGCAGGCCAATTTTGCCCATGCCTTGGGGAGGCAGATCCACCCACTGGCACACGGGCAAGCACCAACGGTCCCCAAGGAAACTTTGCTGTGCTGCGGCGTGCTTCAGGCCCCACGTGGGGGGCAACCCAATTTTCCAAAGGCTGCAAAGGTGGCAAAACCCAGAACCAAACACAAAGGAAGGCATGTCCTGACACCCGGCGAAGATGGGCACAGCACCATCGTTTCCCGGGCGGTCATGTCGCTACTCCTCCTCCTCACATTTCCGCTTTTTGTCCATTTCATCGACATACACGACATTGCCAAATGGCGCAACCTCTCAGCACTGACATTGAGACGATCATGTGGCAGGGTGTGCCCCAACAAACTGAAGGCCAAAGGAGGCAAGAAGCAAGTTTCGGTGTGCTCCGGAGGCTGCCCAGATGCGCCAAGCCTCTTCTCCAACGGTTTTGCGCTTCATTGCGTTGAGCCTGCCTTGTCAAGGAGGGCTGCGGGCAGAGGACAGGGTGACCGAAAAAGTGTAGCATGGCCCCGGCAGAGGAGGCCCGCCCAATATCTCAACTCCATCAGGATTCTTTGAAGTTCGATGCGGCACGCTTCCAGCCCCCCACCAACAGGCCCCCCAAAACAGGTGCTGCGGCATGCGGCATGCTTCAACCGTCGGTGCGTGACACGGGGGGGGGGGGGGAGATCCACAGGCAATGCTGCGTGTGTGTGCGGGGGGGGGGGGGGATTGGCACAAGGCCTCGGTATCAGATCGGTGGCGGGGGGGGGGGGGGGGGGATCCACAGGCACCTGCTCCCCAGTGGCAATATATGTCCGTCGGCCAAGCTTCGGGGACAACGGGCGGTGCAACAGTTTGCTCTCCTTCGCCAGCGACTCCGCCTCCGCCGCCAGGGCACGCAGCTCGTCCCCGGCCTCCATCCCCATGTGCTGGGACAGCGCGTGAATGGCCGCGGATATGTTATGGTTCAGCACCGCCCCATCCGGGTTCAGCACTGCCCCGTCCGGGTTCAGCACCGCCCCGTCCGGGTTCAGCATCGACCCGTCGCGGGCCTGCAGACCGGGTCCGTCCACGACCGCCCCGCACTTGGCGCACAGCGGCGCCCATTCTTCATGACCAGAGGCGGAGGCCTGGTGCGGCTCTTCTGCAGCCGCTTCTTGAAGGAAGTCTCCTTCGCAGTCGCCGTCGGCATCTGCACACATGACGGCGTGCGGGCGCAAATGGCTCCGGCATCCTGGACACCTGCCAGTGGGGGTGGGTTGCGTGCTAGTTGCACTGGTACATCATTCCAAGTCCTGAAGTTGTTGGATTTCACCTCCTTTGAAAACACGGAATTGATTCCTTGGGATAAAGCCAAAGAAACTTTGCTCGCCTTGCAACCACCCCTCCTCCACCAACCGCGCGCATTTGCTTTTTGATGGAGTACGAGGGTTTCTTGATTGGTGTGGGGAGGGGGGGGGGCAGGGATGCATTTAGAAGGGAAAGGACCTCAGAGGGGGCCCTAGAGGCGGTTAGGCAGGCGGTTGGAAGGGGTTGCCAAAGCGGTTGGGGGCGGTTACCGTCGGTTACAAGTCCCATTGAAACTGACATTTGCTCTCAGGGAGACGTAGCTGGGTGCAGGCTGGGTGCTCTGGAGGGGGGGGGGGGGGGCTTTCCAATGCATCCCGGGGGGGGGGGGGGGGGACCTGAAGGTGGTTGGAGGCGATGGAACAGTCAGACTGTGACTGCGAACCCTACATCTGCAGTATTAGAGGTGTGTCCTGCGGCAAAAAGCACCTGCAATGGTTCTGCCGACCCCCTCCCCCAACCATTCACGCCCCAACCCTTCGGAACGATGGCATCAACATGGAGGGACGCTACCACAGTCACAACAAATGACATTTGTCTTGATGTAAATTGGTGTGTGAAAGACGCGCTGCAAAACCGCCCTGTCCCAGCGAGAACCAGCACAGGGGGGGTGGGGGGCGAAATTTCCGCCCGGGGACAATTTTGGCAGGCAAAGTGTCGTGAGGAGAACATTTTGACACACCTCCAGTTTGGGCGCAGAGACACGGGACACCTCAACACCCCCAACCCTCGGTTCCTTGTGGACAAGCAGGTGAGTGAGACTTTGGTGGGCCCGGGGGCATACTTTAACACACTGTTGTTGTGCCAAAATTTTGCCAACTTTTTTCCAAATTTTGCCTGTTCCTAGTTTTCCTCTCCCCCCGGCAACAAGGGGGGGGGGGGGGGGCTCCTACCCCTTCACAAACCCCCTGGGATGCACGTTGGCACGCACCCGGCATCTCGACGGGATCCGTGCCCACGTCCGCGAAATGGGGCCTGGCCGCCTGCATCTGGGCCTCCTCCAGCTCGGCCTTCTGCATCTCCAGCTGCCGCACGAGGCCCAGGATCTCCGCGTTCATCTGCTCGTTCTGCGCCTCCAGCTCCTGCAGCTGCCGCTCGTTGGTCTCCACGTCCATCGCCATTATCTTTGCGCTGAGGGGAACGGGCGCGGGTTGGCACAGAGGGGGAGGGGGAGGGGGAGGGGGAGGGGGAGGGGGAGGGGGAGGGGGAGGGGGAGGGGGAGGTTGCCCGGGCGCTCTCTGGACTGGATTGCATTGGAAGGGAAGGTACCTCAGAGGCTGCCCCGGAAGCCGTTAGATAAGCGGTTGGAGGAGGTTGGGCCTCAGAGGCGGCCCCAGAGGCGGTCAGGCAGGCGGTTGGAGGAGGTTGTCAAAGCGGTTGCGGGCGGTTACTGTCGGTTACAAATGCCACTGAAGCCGGCACTTGCTGTAGGGGGGACAGTGGCTGGGCATAGGCTGGGCGCCCCGGACGAGGGGGGGTACCTCCCCCTTCCAATGCATCGCTGGAGGGGGGGGGGAGGGTTCGTAACGGCAACAGAAAATAAGTGTCCTCAAGGGCGGCCCCTCTCAAAAATAGAAAGCAAACTGGGGTGCCCAAGGACAGCCGTGCTCTGGACGCCTGCGTCACTCTACCCTTCATTCCTCACAGCGCCCCCTCCGGCTCGCAGGGGAACGGACGCCCCAGCGCCCAGGACGGCCGTACGGTCCCGTGCGGCGTTCGGACCGGGCACCTCCAAGTCAGGCGTCAGGTGCATGACGGCTGAGCCATGCAACCTCCACAAAGGGTGGGGGCAAGGTCGGGGGGGGGGGGTTGGCATCAAAGCTGAGCCAGTGTGCCCGGTTGGTACCTCCCGGCGTACGCACCCGGTGTGGGTTTGTGGAAATGAATGGATTGCACCGCGTTGCCCGATGCCACTGCAGAGCAGCATTCTCCCGCGGTGAGAGTGGGAGAGGTGCCCCTCTGCTTGCTGTGGCAGGGGCGCATGGAGCAGGGGTGTATTAGAAAAGAGGAGAGGGGGGGGGGGTCTGGAACCCAAAAGTTCGTGTACCAAAAATGGCCCATCAACACATCCTTTTGTAAAATCACCTCGCAGAGGTTGTTAGATCAAAGCCAGGCAGGCGTATATATGGGAAAACGCCACATACCCCCCCATTTTGGCCTTTTTGGGCCTATTCGCGTACCCTACCCCAAGGGGTTGAATTGTTAGTTTAACCCCTTGTAAAATCCTTATTTTGTCCAATAAACGCATCCCCCAATGAGTTTTTGGTCCGGACCCCCCCAGACCCCCCTCACTTGAAACCCACTTTTTTGAGGTTTTGAGGGAGGGGGGGGGGGGGGTGGGGGGGTGGGGTCAAAAATGTCGAAAAAATGACCCCCCCCTTTTTTTGGGTCGAAAATCATGAATCTTTTGGTTTTTTTCGATTTTGAGCCGAAAAAGTGTTTCCGGGTCCCGACTCTATGGGGTTTGTATGGGGCGGAGTGGGACGAGCGCTGATGCAGTTTATGCACTTTTTGGCCTTTTTTGCTATGTTGGCAGTTTTGGCGACCTTGGTGACCCCGTGGTATCCACTCTGAGGGGTGTGAGTGGGGATGTTGTGACAGTAT
>OZ038380.1:172180666-172386136 GCA_964036045.1 Eutreptiella sp. 'Long Island Sound 2002'
CGCGCGCGCGCGACGCGCGATACCAAAAGCACCCCGCGTGGCGAACACCCGCCCATACCTCACCCTAACCACAATTGGTGCAACAGAGCACCGGAACACAATGCGCAGGCAAATGTCAGAGTGGCGGTATGCGCACGAGGAACTACCGCAGGCGGGACCCAGCCCACGTTTCCCTCTACAATCGGAGCGCAGCCGCGTCACGTTGCATTTCCGACCACAACAACCGCCGTCAGAACAAACCAAGAAAACGACGGTCAGACGGGGTCGCCGCGCTTGGGCAGGCCAGTGCTCGCGCGGGGGGGGGGGGGGGGGGGGGCGGGTACGGCACATGCGGTCCTTCGGGAAAACGCCGCGTCGCCCCCGTTCGGACGAGGGCTGTTACGATATGCGGTGGGCCGGGCACATGGTCGAGGGGCGTTGAATGGTTTGGGGGCCGTGCTGAGGGATGTCGAGGGACCAGCCGGAGCATGTCTGAGCACACACAACAACTGCGTAGGGCCCCCGAGAAGTGCATTTGGGGTGGGGGCTGGGGGGGGCTTGAGCCCCTCCCCCCCCCTCTGGAGGGGGGGGTCCAAGGGCCGGCTCTCCATTTTCCATGTTTTTCATGCATATCCCATGACAAAACCGCTGGCACTGTCACAGTCTGTCCCTGTCCCTGCCACCGTGTCACTCCAAAGGGGGGGGGGGGGGGGGCTCCTCCTGTGGTAGTCCGCTGGGGCGCCGGGTTTTCACTTCCGGGGGGGGGGGGGGGGCAGAGCTCCCAAAAAAAATGGGGGATTCGGGAAAAGGGCTCAATTGACAGGCACCATCAATCAGTTATTATGAATTCTGGCGCCAAAGGCGCCGAAAATTTTTTTGCGCGTTAAACATGGTCAAAAATTTCGCCCAAATACATGGCAAATGATGACTTTTCGGAACCCCCTTGACGCGCCGATCCCAAAAATCCATTTTCATTTTTGCCGATTTTTGGGTCTGGGTCACCTCCGAGGCCCGGGGGTCAGTCTCGTTAGGATTTTGGGGGTCCCGTCAATTGAGCCCTTTTTTTGGGGGGGGGGGGGGTCTAGCCAGGGGGCTCTATCGACCCCCCCCCGGAAGTGAAAGCCCGCCCGCCCTTGTTCTAATGCATCCCTCCCCCCCCCCCCACCCCAACCCCATAAGCAAGTTGGAGCAAAAAGTTTCAGATATTTGCATTCAGGAAATACGCTTGTGGCCCTTGGAGCCCCTTTCCGCACCCCCCCCCCGTTTATTTTTCACCGGCCTAGGTCTCGACACATCGGCGGCCATGATCTGGCTGGCTGTCAACTTCAAGGCCCCGGAGGTCAAATCTCTTGCCCAACACACAGTTCGGTCGCAGGCTTCATCAAGTAGTCGAGGGTGATCACGGTGACGTGGTGAGGAAGGACCCTCTCCCAAAGATGGGGCCTGAAAGTGGCGACCGGTCCGGGGGGACCAACCCGCATATTCGGGGCAACTGCCGCTCCTTCGTTGTTCCACTGGGGGAAACGAATCGGCCACGGGGCCGTCAGCGTGTCCCCAAATGGGCGTGGGAATCGCCACCGCGTGCAAGCAACTACAACCCCCCCCACGAGGCAAACCATCTGATACCAAGGCCTTGTGCCAGCCCCCCCCCCCCCCCCCGTGTGACATACGGGGCCCTGGACAGTCACCCGTTCTTCCCTTCGCATGTTGCGTCGGGTCGCTGCGTTCTGTCGGCCGCTGCGGCCGGTGCTCTTGCTGGTGTCGTTTCCGCGTTCGCGGAGCCCAGTGGTCGGTGTGTTGGGGCTGTGCTGAATGTGCCACCGCCACCGCGTGCAAGCAACTACAACACCCCCCCCCCCCCCCCTGAGGCAAACAATCTGATACCGAGGCCTTGTGCCAGCCCCCCCCCCCCCCCCCCCCCGCGAGTCGGCAAACCTGGCGGCCAATGAGTCGGCGGCGCGTTTTCCCCGACTTGGAGGGCGGGATCAAAATCTTGGAGGTTGGCACAAAAACAAAGCCGATGATGCGGCGTTGGCTGTGCAGTTATCATTCCAGTTTGCATGGCACTCCTCAAATCAGTGCTGCACCCAAAATTTTGGTTTTTGGCAACTTCGCCGCATTTCGCCGACTTCGGGGGGGGGGGGGGGTTGCAACGAGAAAGAAATCACATCCTTCAACACCGCCGAACGCTCAATGCCCCTCCAACTGAAGGCATTGGCCTGCCATCCACGAAGAAAAGGAAACCGAGGACCGTCCTCGCCCTGCGTGCAGAGGGGACGGGAAAGGGGGCGTGCAGGAGTGGTCGCAAAAGCGGTTACCGGCGGTTGGAAGGGCGGTGGCAGGACCTCTCGGACAACCTCGTTGAGCAGGTTTGGGCCAGGGCTGTGCTTAAGAGGGGGGGGGGGGGGTTCGTAACGCCCACAGAAACGGGGACGCTCTCTACTTCATGGTCAAGACATGGGCAAAACACAAAACCACAGCAACAGTGTTGTACAATGGCCGGCGGTTGGCGGCGGTTGGCGGTTGGTGGCGGTTGGCGGTTGGCGCGTGGTGGTCCCTGGGGGCCTGTCCTTAAGGGCAGTCCTGAGCAAAACAAAAAAACAGTGGGGGTTCTTAAGAACAGCCCTGCCATGCGCCAGGCGCACCGCGTCAACGCCATGTGTCCGGTGCCCCCCCTGACACCTCCGTCTTTGGGTTGCGGGGCCGGATCGGCTCATGGGCAGTGTCTGCTTCCGAGATCCCTCGGCAACTGAAGGCGTGCTTCAGGGGTCTCCGCCCACGATGGGCAGGAAGTCCTGCGGGGCGGCAGGGACATGACACGGACCAGGGGGTCCCCTGAAAAAAAAAAAGGTGAGCGTCCGATACTGCGAATAAGTGGATTACCGGCATTCGAACCAGCGCCGCCTGTGCCTGAAGGCCGGCACCATAACCAACTGAGCTACCATCATGGCCTGACAATACTGGTGTTCATATCTTCAACATGCCTGGACCAAAAACCAAGGTGGCTTCCCCAATGAAAACTCTCCAACCGCCGTCGGTTACCCTCCAACCGCCGTCGGTTACCCTCCAACCGCCGTCAGTTACCCTCCAACCGCCAAAAAGGAAAGTGGCTCCCGTAATGAAAAAAAAAAGTGTGAGCATCCTTATGGGACCCCCTGACACGGACACCGCACACATACTTCCACTGAGGCGTCCTTTTCCTTCAACTTCAGCCTGAGACTCACGTTTGTCTGTTCCTTCTGGTCAATCTCGGCCTCCAGTTCCTTGATGCGGTTGCGCAGCTTCCTGATGCCCGTCTCCTCCCGGCTGAGGGTGGTCACCATGTGATCATCCTTGGTCTGCATCACCCTGTTCATGGCCTGGCACAGGAGAATGCGCAAGAGGTGCGCAACAACGCTCATCAACCGAAGTTCAGTCGGATTTCAACAATGTCGACGTTTTTGGATTTTTTTTTGAATTCTCCAAAAAAACATTCCAAAAAAATTCCAAAAATATCCAAAAAAAGAATTTTTTTCAATTTTCCAATTTTTTTCCGAAAAATTCCAAAAAAAGTCGACACGACCCCCGCCCTAAATGGTGCCCGTCAAGTGCAGTTTTGGGTATGGGTATGGGTGGCTTCGGGTAGGTCCAGGGCTGGTGCGGGTTGTTCGGGTGGTGGGGCACCGAGACAATGGTGGCCCTCCCTTGCGATGCACTCGCTGGCGCGCTGCGGTGCCCTCACACCCCCGAGAGTACATGGCCAAACTGGCCAAAAGTGACGGCTCCCGCCCCCGCCCCCCCTTGAGAGACGTGCATACACCAAGAGCATAGCATGTCCAAAGCAACCATGAAAGACCATGTTACACTGTGTGCTTAAATCTGTTGCAGAATACAGGGGGGGGGGGGTTGGTACGTGGGACACTTGGGGGGAATGTTTGCCCGGCGCATGCCTGGCGCGCTACTTTTGCATGGTATCTTATCTCTAGCCCCAGGTTTGTCCTCACCTTGGGAAGTCCCCCGAGTAGACCGCACTAGACCGCAAACCTTCCCTGCAAGGCACCTTGAATAAGCCGAAATATGAGAATTCAACAACACAAAAAGTCACTCCCACCATTTCCAACCACCACCCTTGCCATCGTCAGAAGCTGGGTGCAAAGGATGGGCCAAATTCTTAGACACGGCGAGAAGGCACTCCAAATTATTTGGTGAGGTGGGGGCAAAAGCAGGCATGGGTGGGGAATGGTCCAAAAAAGATGCGCGGCGCGCTAACGCTCCCCCTTGGGGGGGCGAAATTTGGTGCAGAGAAAAATTGATACCAATTCTGAACTACCACTGAAACATTTGGTGCGTAATTCCCAGCGTATGGCATAGCATGCGTAGACTGTAAATGGTGGTGGTCATTTGCTATGGGCCTTTGGTTGGTCGCTGTTATTGCCTGGAGGCTTGGGGGCGTGCCAAAAATGTCGCTGGAGAGCAAACTGCGCAGGGACAAGGGGAATGTGCATACCAAGAGCGCCAAGGCATGATTGGGCACACTTTTGCCGGGCCGACTTTCGCTTGCTCCACATCCCCCCACCGGCACCCCGGCTCGCTGCTGCCGGTTTGGCTGCCGCCTTGCCACCAGGTTGGCACCAGGCATGGCAGCATCTTCGGCAGGGGGCGTGGCAACGGGTGTGGCGAGGGAGAAGTTCTTGTGTCCAAACATTCAAAAAGGTGAAGGTGACGGGCGATTACGATCCGGAGGGGGGATGGTACACTCAACTCCCTCGAGCACGTGTTTGGAAGATCTGTAATCTCCAATTGTTCCTCTCCACCGCGCGCTTATGTACATTGGGTACCCCCCGGGAGTACAGGGGTCGTGAAGCAACGGATACTTAGCTACCATATGACCCCCGTGACACAGGCCATACGGTCATCGCTCTTCCAAGTCCAGTGCTGAATGTCGCCTTGAGTTCGCCCAGCTGGGCTATCGAATGTTTCATAGGCTGGCTTGGGTTAGACAGTTTACCTCACCCTCCCACTCTTTTGCGGCCTACACACCAGTTCACATTCACTGCTTCCCCCCTCTTCGCTCTCACTCATCATCTCTGCATCAGTGCTGTCTGCTGTACTCCCTGCATCAGTGCTGTCTGTTTCACTGTCCCAATTCTCCTCTGGCTCTTCGTCCGGCCAGTGAAGTGTGGAGGGAGCTGGGGCTGGAGGAGATGCCCGAGCAGGACGAAGAGCCCGGGAGTACAGGGGGGGGGGGGGGTAGTCTGCTGGTGTGTTCTTGTGGCTGCGGTGCTTTGTCGACCACAACGCCTGCCCAGCAGCTCCTGACCAGCCCGCGCAGGGGGGGGGGGGGGTGTTCATTTGGGGCCCTGCCCTGCGGCGGCCAACTCACCCCCACCCACCGACATCACAAAAACCTTCCTCAGGAACAAAATGAAATTGGGTAAAGGGTCCCAAACTGAAAGGCCGACTTCGGATACACAAACTTGCCCTTGGCCTCTGGACCCCTCCCCTCCCCCGCCCGGGGGTGGGGGTTGTTTCGCCACTGAGCAATGGCCTGCCCCCTACCATCCCATGCCCACCCTTCACCTGAATCTTATCAAACGCCCGCACCAACTTCAGCTTGTACGACTTCCGCTCCGCGCCCTGCACTTCGCCGAGCATGGGCTCGTTCAGCACTTGGCTCTCGGCTCTGCAGGCCCCCACATCCCAATCGGTGTCCAGGCTGTCCCCTCCTGCACGCCTCTTGGGCCCCGGGCCCTTTGCACAGCTCTCGGGGAGACTGCCCTGGTCCTCCTTGCTTTCCGCCTCTTCTTCATTGCTGCTGCGGCGGCGCCCCGCGTAAAACGAACGCAAAATAGCACCGTCACAGCTCATGCTGAAGGAGGCGAAACGGAGGTTGTCAGAAACGCACAATGTCGCCATCATCACAACGAGGGTGCCAAGCCAGGGTCCCTTCCTAGAGCCTATGCAACGGTGTGCTTCCGGTGTGTGCTTTACCAAGGTCCTTTCTTGCAGCCTGTGTAGTCCTGTGCCTCGAGTGTGTGCAGTACCGGGGTCCTTTGTTGCAGCCTATGCCGGTAAGAGCCTCCAGCGCTGCTTTACTAGGGTCCTTTCCTTGCGTTGAAACAGTTTCGCGCCATGTGCTTTGACAGGTCCTTTTTTGGAGCATATACGGTTACGTGCCTCCGGCGTGTGCTTTCCTAGGGTCCGTTCTTGGAGCCTGTGCGGTTACACGGGGTGTCATCACCTCAGAACAATTTGCATGATTTCCACCTAAGCAAGGAAGAAGAACGGACGTGACAAATACACTGACTGCCGGCAACAGCGCAACAATACCTGACTACCGCTGCCAGTACAGATGTACAAAGAGCAGGAAGTGCCCCAAATTGCACAACAAAATATTCGTGGGGAAAACCACACCAAAAAGAGAGGGACCAAAAAGAAGGTTTCCCAACGAGCTTGTCCCCTTGCAAAGATTCCCAGCCCCCTCCTGTACGTGCCTGTGTGTGGGGTTGGTTCGAACGTTTCGCGATTCGGTGTGAGCCTGTGCAGTTAGTGCTTCCAGCGTCTGCTTTCCTGGAGCCTGTGCAGTTGACTGCTTCCAGCATGTGCTTTGACGGGGTCCTTACCTGGAGCCTGTGCAGTTAGGTGGTTCCAGCGTGCGCTTTGACGGGATCCTTACCTGGAGCCTGTGCAGTTAGGTGGTTCCAACGTACGCTTTGACGGGGTCCTTACCTGGAGCCTGTGCAGTTAGGTGGTTCCAGCGTGCGCTTTGACGGGGTCCTTACCTGGAGCCTGTGCAGTTAGGTGGTTCCAGCGTGCGCTTTGACGGGGTCCTTACCTGGAGCCTGTGCAGTTAGGTGGTTCCAGCGTGCGCTTTGACGGGGTCCTTACCTGGAGCCTGTGCAGTTAGGTGGTTCCAGCGTGCGCTTTGACGGGGTCCTTACCTGGAGCCTGTGCAGTTAGGTGGTTCCAGCGTGCGCTTTGACGGGATCCTTACCTGGAGCCTGTGCAGTTAGGTGGTTCCAGCGTGCGCTTTGACGGGGTCCTTACCTGGAGCCTGTGCAGTTAGGTGGTTCCAGCGTGCGCTTTGACGGGGTCCTTACCTGGAGCCTGTGCAGTTAGGTGGTTCCAGCGTGCGCTTTGACGGGGTCCTTACCTGGAGCCTGTGCAGTTAGGTGGTTCCAACGTGCGCTTTGACGGGGTCCTTACCTGGAGCCTGTGCAGTTAGGTGGTTCCAGCGTGCGCTTTGACGGGGTCCTTACCTGGAGCCTGTGCAGTTAGGTGGTTCCAGCGTGCGCTTTGACGGGGTCCTTACCTGGAGCCTGTGCAGTTAGGTGGTTCCAGCGTGCGCTTTGACGGGGTCCTTACCTGGAGCCTGTGCAGTTAGGTGGTTCCAGCGTGCGCTTTGACGGGGTCCTTACCTGGAGCCTGTGCAGTTAGGTGGTTCCAGCGTGCGCTTTGACGGGGTCCTTACCTGGAGCCTGTGCAGTTAGGTGGTTCCAACGTGCGCTTTGACGGGGTCCTTACCTGGAGCCTGTGCAGTTAGGTGGTTCCAACGTGCGCTTTGACGGGGTCCTTACCTGGAGCCTGTGCAGTTAGGTGGTTCCAGCGTGCGCTTTGACGGGGTCCTTACCTGGAGCCTGTGCAGTTAGGTGGTTCCAACGTGCGCTTTGTACCCTGTGGGGGGATCCGAGGGGCACATGTCCACATGGATCAACTGAGCCTGGGAGTCGGCCCAGTCCAACTTACCGACTCACCGAACCAAGATCTTGGACTCTGCAAAAATGGGGGAAATGGAGAAAATGGAGGAAAATGCGGGGAAATGAGGGGGCGAATGGGATGATATACCTAACTTTTACAGTCCCATGTTTCCCATTGTTCCAGAGGTCGAAGATCTTCCCTTTGCCGCACTCACCGACGGAAAAATGGGATTCTGGCCACTCACTAACACTCAGCGCCGCAGTGGCTGCTGAGGATGCGTGACAGTGGCGGAGACTAACAGGTCGTCTGCAATGCAATGACCTCTTCTAGTTCATGGGGGGCCCGTGGAGGGTTTGGTCGTGCGCAAGGGTATCACAGGACGGGTCTGGCAGGCCTCCTCTCTAACCCCAATGGAATCGAGGTCTTGCAACAGGGTCCATTGGAAATGGCACACACAAGTCCACGTCTCAGTCAAAAAGGGCATCCATGAAGGCTGCATATAACACACTGTGCACCAACAGATGAAAGGGGAAGTGGTCACGAACGACGCAACATGATCACCAGTGGAGGTGGTTTAATGTTCGTGGTACCCCTCACCCCCTCACAGGCAGTGCATCAACTCCGCACATTGGCATTCGGGGTCGGCGTCAGTGAGTTCTGAGGAAGATCACATGTCACGCCGAAGGTACTAAACTATTGTTTATTGCATAAACAAAGGTTCAGTCGGCCCCAACAAGCTTCAGACAGTTGCTGCTCCTCAGATGGCACCAGAAGAACGTATTACTGGTGGGTCGCAACGCTCCTTCTACTCCTGCCGGTTGCCCCCGATTGCCCAGTTAGTTGCCCATTGCGCACACCACATCCCTTCGACAAGGCTGGAATGGGAATACGGGAGAGCACATGGGATTGGACAAGCGATTGCCGGTGCCAGGCCTTTCCTGGCCCCTTCCCTTAACACTAGTGGGGCTTTCCTTGTGTCCGCATCGCGCCGGTGTGGAGTAATGTGCAAGCTCGATTGATGGGGTGGTGGTAGTGGGGGAGAGGAATGCACACAAAACCAGCAAATGGGAGCAGGTGTGTTCGGAAGTTCTTGTGGCTTCTGCGGTCAATTACCACCGCGGGAATAATTTGAGGGTTTGTTTTTTTTGGGAGGGCTAAAATTAGGGGGGGAAATTTTGGAACTGGTCCTTAGAAATGAAGGAAAAATTTGGTATAAGGTCCCTTGCTGTTGCCTCATAGTGGATGGCTGCTGATATTTCCTGGTGGCCTCTGGATGGTGGTTGTTATTTCCTGATGGCCTCGAGATGGTTGCATTCACACTGCATGCAGCGCGCAGAACACGCACCCCTCCTGCAGCCCATGCCTGGTGCACACATTTTGACACATCGCATCCTTAAAATTGAAGGAAATATTTGGTACGACGTAGGGCTTCCAAATTTGTCCATATCAAATTTGTCCCTTTCTAAAATTTTCCCCCGGTGGTAGGGGAGCAGCACTGATGTCAATGTGGTCCGCACGAACGAATGGTCATGGCCAGACGCTTTGCACACACGAGCCGTTGAACTTCGTGACCCACAGTTGTGGAGGTGCACCAGATACAGAGCTGTGGCGTTGGTGAAACAGGACCCAGGCAAACGAACAGTCCACACCACGGACTATGGCTGTGAAAAAGCATCTGGGCCAGGGAGTTGTTGACCAACGGGATCGGTGGCTGAGGACCACCGACCGATGCCAGGGCATGGCCCATCGGTGTTGGGGTCGACTGGCAGTACAGGGGGTGTGGGGGGGGATTGGGCGCCTGGTCATTTTGGCGGTGGTAAAGTCGGTTGTGGGAGAACTTGGCGGAAGCTGCCAAAAAGGGTGGGTGATTCCACAGAGGTATCAGTAGAACTACCCCCCGCCCCCCTTGTAATCCCCCGCCCAATGTCAGGCCGGTCCCCCCTATGGGGGGGGGGGATTACTAGAACTGTCAGTGCCCCTGGATGTTCTGTGGGAAATTTGGCAGCCAATTTGAAACACCAGATGTCCCCCGAGCCCCCACCCCCCCCCCCCCCCCACCCGGTGCAGCATGGATAGCCCTTCGTCTGCCAATGAGCTGTGAAACTTCGGTATAGGGCACAGCCACGGCACAGAGCAGTTTGCAGCTTTATTGTGGAGCAGTGGGGCAACTCCTGGGTTCTGGGCGCCAACTACCCCCCCCAACTAACTGTTGGCCGGAGGCCCCCTTTTGGGGTGGGGGGGGGGGTGTTCTGGGAGGGGCTTGGGGGGGGGGGGGTCCGGCAGGGTCAGTTGGGGGGGGGGGGGGAGCCCAGGTGGGGCGATATGGGGTGGTGTGGGGTGGGGGTGGGGGGGGGGGGGCAGGTGGGGCGATTTGGGGTGGGGTGGGGGGGGGGGGGGCACAGGCTCCCCTTACCTCCCCTTGCCCTCCTCTCACCATACCATCACCTTACCATTGTCAGTATCACACACATCATTGGACGGAAGGCTGCAGGTGCCGATGGGGGGGGGCATTCAGCCAATGAGAACCGACCGTTGCTCTCTCGGGGGCCTTCGACAGCGCTCAGTGAGAGCACCCAGTCTCACGTGCCCCTCGGAGGTCAGTTTGGGGACAACTTCTCGCGAAGTCTCGTGCAGGGGCAATATATAACTCCAGGCGGCGTGTCACAGCGGCCCAAGTACAGGGCAGACGGCATGTGAAGGGGGGCCGGGCCTTCCCCAGGGAAGTAGTAGAATGGCCGTACACCGCAGGAGGCTACACCCCCCCTCTGGACCCCCCCCCCAACGCCACTTCAGACCCGGGAGGTCATCGTGGGAAACAACGAAACTTACAAATTTACGATGGGGAAAATCTGGTCGGGCCATTTTTGGTGCACACAGTTCCATCCCCCCCTGTGTGACATTCCGTCGGGTTGTTGCTCCTTTACGGGGCCCTGGACAGTCACCCGTTCTTCCCTCCGCATGTTGCGTCGGGTCGCTGCTTTCTGTCGGCCGCTGCGGCCGGTGCTCCTGCTGGTGTCGTTTCCGCGTTCGCGGAGCCCAGTAGTTGGCGTGTTGGGACTGTGCTGAATGTGGCATGGTGTGCCGTTTGCGTGTCAGTGGCGCCCAGTAGTTGGCGTATTGAGGATGTGCTGGTTGTTGCCGGGGTCGTTGGACTGTTTTTGCTGTCCACACACCTCTGTCCACAGGCCGTCCATAGCCTGCCTCGCTGTGTTTCTGTGCGGCCCAGGTGCCCTGTTCCTCCACGCGCTGTCCGGGCCGTCCATCATATGTCCTTTTCCCCCTCACGGTTGGTCTGCCCCTGATGTCCCCCCCCCGCCCCCCTCCCCCCGTGATACAGTACGGGGGCCAGGGGGGGGGGGGGGCAACGGGCTATACATCGACTCCCCCCCACTTTCCAGCCAATTTCAGGGACGGGGGGCGGGGGGTCGACGTTAAGGACCCGCGCCCGGCGCCCCCCACCCCCGTGACGGGGGCTACCAAGCCAAATGACATTCTGCACAGCCGCCAGAGCCTGGGTGCCGATGCAAAGTGTGAAAAGATCAGGGCATCGCTTCACTCGGGCAAACAATACGTCACCGACCGGTGCTACCGAATGGCGGGGGCACAGAGCAACGAGCGGCCGGCTGCCCGGCAGGGGCGATGCCCGTAGACGTTCCGGAGTTTGACGACACAGACATGACGGCCACATCGACAGTGAGGCATAGGCACCGTTCTGCTCGGAGCCAGCGGCCTTCGGAATGTATGCACATCCCTACTCCAGGGGAGGGGGGGGTGACCCCTCGGTTCTGGACGCCAACTACCCCCCCCCCCCCAATTAAATGCTGGCCGGAGGCCCCTTTGGAGGGGGGGGGGGGTAGTTGGCGTCCAGGAACCCGTGGAGTCGCCCCCCCCCCCCCGTGCCCTACTCCAGGGGGAGGTGCTGCATCCACCAAAAGCCGGGGGTTTGTGCGCGCGGGGCTTGCGCACGTGGGCGGTCCTTTGCGAGCACAGGGCAGCACATGCGGCGACGTACCCCGATGGGATGCAGAGGAGCGGTGCTTGGGTTCCGGGCGGGAGGGTGGGACACCCCCCCATTGAACATTGATTTGGATGCGGGGCGCGCGCCGGGCACAGGCCTTTGCTTAGTGGGGGGGGCGGGGGGGGCAGGGCGGGTTCCTAGTGAGGAGCGTTGTGGATGGCGCTGGGTCCTACTCAGTTGCCCATAGGGCGGGGCGCCTTCCTACTGAGCTGACCGGCATGTGGGGCTGGATCCTACTGAGATCCCCTCGCCAGGGCAGGAGACCACGCCAGCCCCCGCCCCCACTAAGCAAAGGCCTGGTCCGGGCAAACGTTCTCTCTGAGAGCAATGAAGACTGCGGCGGCAGGCGCGGGTGGGAGCTAACTGCACAGCAGCAAACCCAGTGGGGTCCGCCCTTCAAGCGCCACCCTCCTTCAGGCGGGTTCCCCCACAAGTCTGGAAACACTCACCCGCACGCCCCCCCCGCCCCACGCACGTTCAGCAAACCCCTGGTTTGGGCCCGTGGGGGGTGGTCCAGAGAAGGGGCGCCACTGCGCCGCACAACGCCTACCAAACCCACAGCCGCACAAATGATGTTCAAAAAAATGTCCGTCCACAATTTGTCCGACGGACTCTCTCCCTGTGTACTCCAGACATGCCACGAGCGTCCGGCAGGGAAACTGGTTCTCAGTAGGAATCGGCCCCGTCTCAAAGGCCACTCAGTAATACCCGCCCCCCACACCACCAGAACTCAGTAGGAACGTGCTGCGTCCAGCGTGTGGCTCAGTAGGATCCTGCGATCATGTCTGAGCTGGCAGACGGTAGTGGCACGTCTGGCACCAGGGGTCACAGAAGGTGCTGCAGGTGATCGCCATCTCCCCCCCCGCAGTGTAGTGGCGCAGCACTCTCGGCAGCACCGCACAGAGCGGTCCTGGACAGACGCGCTGCGGGTCCCATGATGCCACTGCCGAGCAAACCCGCCGTCGGCCTGTCGTGGGGTGCACCTGTTTGGGGATCAATGGTCGGTGCTGATCGACTGAATGTCCCCGCCATAGACACTTTCAGCCATTAGTCCAGAGGTTCTCTCACAAATGCATGTGTCCTGTGCATGTGTGCACCTGTTTGGGGGCGGGGGGGGGGGGACGCTGCAGTGGAAGTCCAGACCCCAACATCCGGGGCGTGAGGGCGGCGGGGGGCGGGGGGGGATTTGGCAGGAGAACGGGGCCCGGAGCAGGGGTGTCAAGGGCGGTTCGGCAGGCGGTTGGAGGGGGCAGGCAGAGCGGGTGGGAACGGTTACTATCGGTTAACAATGCCACCGGGGTGGACAGATGGGGAACGGTTCGGGCAACTGATTCGGAGGGGGGGGAGGGGCTGGGGGAGGGGGCCGTATTCCTGCGTGGCAGCGCTGCCCGCCCAGGACTCTCCATCACCCAATCGGAACGCGGCAACGACGAGCCCTGCGCGACAGCCGCGGTCCGTGCTCAGCCGCCCTCCTCGTCCTCGCGCGGGCCGAAGCCCCCCAGGTCCGTCGAGATGGTGCTGTGCCTCCACCGCTCGAGCACCGGGGCCAGCGTGTCCCGCATCCCCAGCGTCGTGTACGCCCACTCGATCGTGGCCGCCTGCCCCTCGTCGCACGCGCGCACGAAATCATCCTCCGCCGCCCGCGCCGCGAGCGCCGCCATCAGCGCCGCGTCCGCGACCTCCGCCTGCGCGAGCGCCCACGCCGTCGTGGCGACGAGCTGCGGCGTGAAGCGCCGGGCCATGCCCGCGCGCGCGACGTGCCGCGCCACCGCGTCCAGGAGCCCGTGGCCGGGCGCGTCCAGAACGGCGAAGGCCCACGCCACGAGCACGAGGCCCTGGGGCGTGAAGGCGAGCAGGCGCCGCCGGGCCTGCTCCGCCAGCTCGGCCATGAACGCGGGGTTGCGGATGCGGAGGGACGCCAGGGCCCACGCGGCCAGCGCGACCTCCGCGTCGCTGTAGCCGTCGGGCCCCGTCGCCGGCCGCCAGGCGTCGGTCGGCAGCGCGAGGTCGACCCCGTCGCTCAGCCCCTCCACCGCCGCCCCCGGCGCTGCCCCGGGCGGCGGCCCCGGTCCCCCCTCCCCCTCCCCACCGCCGTCCGCCGCCCCGTCCCGCTCCGCCCCCTGCCCCTCGGCCTCGCCCCCGACCCCCAAGATCCGCAGCTTCACGAAGGCCTGGGCCGTCATCAGCACCTCCACGTCGTTGAACGTCGACAGGAAGTCGGGCGACACGCAGCGCTCCGCCAGCGCCCGGACCAGGGGCCCGCAGGGGACGTCCAGCCGCGCGAAGGCCCAGACGGTCATGGCCACGTCCTGCGCGTTGAGCCCCCCCCGCGCCGCCAGGGCCGCCGCGCGCGCCGCGACCGCGGCCATCAGCCCGTCGTGCCGCACGCGGCACTTCGCGAAGGCCCACGCGAGCATCGCGAGGGGCTGGGGGTCGAGCGTCGCCGCGAACCCCCGGTGCGTCGCGCGCGCCGCCACCGCGGCGAAGAGCGCGTCGTTGCGGACGCCGAGGGTGGCGAACGCCCACACGGCCATGCCGAGCGCCTGGGGGTCCAGGTCGCCGAGCGCGCCGCGGTCCGCGACGCGGCTGGCGATCCCGGTCAGCAGCGTGTCGTCCGGGTACTCGAGCCGCGCGAACCCCCACGCGACCATCGCGAGCTGCGAGGGGGTGAAGCGCGCCATCACTCCGTCGCGCGCCATGTGGTGCGCCACCGCCGCCATCAGGGGCTCGTCGCAGCGGTACAGCCTTGCGAACGCCCACACGGTCTTGGTGACGGCCTCCGGGCCGAGCTGGTACAAGTACCCGTCCTGTGGTCGAGGCACGGTGAAGGGCGGTGGGGGCGTGTGGTGGGGGGCCAGGGCAGAACGGCGGTTTGGAGGGCGGCAGGGGGGCTCGCAGAGGGACGGTTCAGGCGGGGGGGGCGAGGGTCTGCGGAGCGTACCACCGTGGGAAACGGCGTAACATTGTGGAATCAACCGGGGGTTACCCCGATGCGGCGGAAGGGTTCGTGGTTGCGTGGGTCACTGTTGGCCTTGCCACAGGTGCACATGTAAGTCTTTGCTCATTTCACGGTCATGCCAACACAAATTCCTGTGCTTCTATCCTGGGCCATCTTGGTCGGAACTTGAGCCATGTTTGAAAGAATTTGTGCCATCTTGGTCGGAATTTGAGCCATATTTGAAAGAATTTGAGCCATCTTGGTAGGAATTTGAGCCATATTTGAAAGAATTTGAGCCATCTTGGTAGGAACTTGAGCCATATTTGAAAGAATTTGAGCCATCTTGGTAGGAATTTGAGCCATCTTGGTAGGAATTTGAGCCATCTTGGTAGGAACTTGAGCCATGTTGGTAGGAACTTGAGCCTTGTTGGTAAGAATTTGGGCCATCTCGGTAGGAATTTGGGCCATCTCGGTAGGAATTTGGGCCATCTTGGTAGGAGTTTGAGCCATGTTGGTAGGAACTTCTTGAGCCACCATGCACAGTCATGCGGCAAAACCTCCATGGGTAAATGGCATATGGCGTAAAAATAAGGTGGCCGAAAAACGGGGGGGGGGGGGATGCAAAACCCTCACGGGTGCCTTCCTGCAGATCCTTGGACCCCTGGGACAGGCTGGATTGTGGGAAAATTAAGGATTGCAGAGGGTGGGACATGTGGGACATGGTTTTGCTTGTGACCTGTCGACCCGGGGGATGGGCCGGGACGGGAGCGTGTCCACCATCTGAAGCGTCTTCGCCGGAGGTACTACGGCAGACCGTCTCAGGCTCCCCCGCATCGGACTCGGGGCCGCAAGGGCCGCCGCAGACCCTGGGGCACCGCGGCACAAGCGCAGCCCGACACATGCCCGTGCCCATGCACACGCGGCATACGCAGCCGCGTCGATGCACGGTCCTGTCCGGGGGAATCAACTGCAGGGCTACCTATACTATTCGGTTTCGAAAACCAAAGAAACTTGGATTTTGGGTATTAAAGAAAATTTGTACACATCTTTCCGGCGGTGCCAATGACCGCCAGAGTAACCCGGCCTCAGCACGATCGTCGTCTTATAGACCACCATGATGATCCTACCATAGAGAAGGAGGGTACCGACGCCCCGGCGCAAAGCAATCGGTGGAGTGTCTGCGCTCAACCGCAGGCAAGGGCAGCCACCGCAGGTCCCGCAACGTGCCACAGTGGCAGAGACACATGGGCAGTGGTGCACAGCCCGGCACAGGGCGCACGAGGTCAGGGTCGAGCTACTAGACCACAGGACCAGGGGCAGGCGGGCTTTCAATTGGGGGGGGGGGGGGGGGCGATAGAGCCCCCTGGCTAGACCCCCCCCCCCACAAAAAAAAAGGCTCAATTGACGGGACCTGCGAAATCCTACCAAGACTGACCCCCGGCCCTCGGAGGCGACCCAGACCCAAAAATCGGCAAAAAATGAAAATGGGATTTTTTGGAATCAGCGCATCGAGGGGGTTCAGAAAAAACGTTATTTGCCATGTGATTTGGGGGGGGAAAACCTTGACCACTGTTAATGCGCAAAAAAAAATTTCGGCGCCTTCGGCGCCAGAGTTCGTAATAACTGATCAATGGTCCTGTCAATTGAGCCTTTTTCCCAGACCCCCCCCCCCCCCCCCGCAGTTTTGGGGGGCTCTATTGACCCCCCCCCCCCCGGTTGAAAGCCCTACTGCCCCAGGGCTGCAGGTCTTGAGACTGGTGAGGCTTGCCAGAGGACTTCACGCTCACTACAGCTCCCGGAGGGTCTGGGACCCGAACGCTTGTGCACCAACAAGGGCCCAAAGAAGTTTGTCCGTCAGCAAACTTTGTGTCGTCCCGCTCTCAAAATTTTGGTGGTGGGGAGGGGGGGGGGGGGGGGGACGCCCGATGCCGAAAGGGGAATCTACTTCGGGGCCGAGGGGCCGTACGCGGTAGAGGCTGCTGCCGCACAGGGCCGTTCGCATCCACTGGGGCATGCGGAATGAGGCGGAGCCAGGCCATTGCTGAGTGGGCAAACGCAGAGGCCAAAAAAAACGTTTGCGTACCTAAATTCGGCCTCTTTAATGAAGTTCATTTTTTACCGGAGGAACCTTTTTCTGATGTGGGCGGGTGGGTGGCTCGGCCGGGGCTGGCCACTGCCCCAACCCCCTGTGTGACATGTGACGGGGCCCTGGACAGTCACCCGTTCATTCTTCACCGCATGACGCAGTGTCAACCTTCTCCTGAAGGTCCGCCAAGCCGCTGTCTTGGCCCCACCTTCTCCATCGGCGGCGGGTTGTGGTGGTCAAGACGTTCAGGATCCGTACGGCATGTAACCTTCGCTCAGCCCCCCCGACTGGTGGTGTGGTGCGCGCGCGGCAGGCCCCCAGTGGCGGTCGCGGCGATCACCCCCCGCCGGTCCGCTCAAGGGCAACCCCCTGTGTGACATTCGTCCGCATTCCGTCCGTCCACATTCCACGCACCTCTGTCCCCCCCCCGCCGGAATCGTTAAGCAATGGCCTGGGCGGAGCACCACCTGCAGGAGCGCCGCAATGCGCTGCATCAGCGGCTCGTGGTAGACGTCCAGCCGCCCGTACGCCCACGCCAACATGACGGTCTTCGCCGGCGACAGGGCCCAGTCGGCGTCCTCCAGCACCCGCCCGGCGAGGCCGCGCATGAGCCCGGCGTCGCGCATGCGCAGCGTGCTGTACGCCCCCGCGACCACCGCGGCGTCCTTCGCGGTGAGCCCCGCCAGGAAGGGCCCCTGGGCCGCGCGCTCGGCGATCCGGGCCATGAGGTCCGCGCGGTGGACCTGCAGCACCGCCAGTCCCCAGACGAAGATGGCGAGCTCCTGCCCGTCGAAGGTGCGCAGGAACGCCGGGTCGAGGCCTGAGGGGCAAGGGCATCCGGGACATGAATGTCATCCATCCGTCAGCGGGTGGGTGAGGGGGGGGGGGTTTGGCATGACGCCTTGGGTGTGATGATCTCGTGTGCAGCTGGCGGCGCCTGCTGGCCGATCGCCATTCGCTGCCCTTCCCTTGGACCCTTTCCCTCCATAGGCAGTGGTGCCCATCGGCTTCTCACCACCCTTTGACCTTCCTCTTCCTCCCTGCCCTAACCTCCCCTCTCCAGGTTAGGGTTAGGGGGGTTTGGCACAAGGCCTTGTTGGTTGGCTCTGTTAGTCTGTGGCGGCGCCTATTTGGCCTCTCGCCCTTGAACCTTCTGCTATGACAAGCAGGCATCCGTACTACTGCGGGCATCCGCACTGCCGCGGGCATCCCCCTGCCTGGGGGGGGGGGGGGATCCAGAATGCAATTTCTGCCCATGGCGTCCTCCCCTGACGGCCTGATCAGTGCCCGGTACGCGGTCATCACGAAGACCCCAGGCTGGGGGGTGCTCACCACGACCAGCAACGTGAATGTCACACAAGGCCATGGGTGCTAGCTCACCAATGTGGGACTTGGGGGTCGTCCTTGAGAACAAAGAGGATGGAATGGCGGGGGAATCAATCAAATGCAGTGGCCCAAACAAGCGATGCATTGATTTCAGTGAATGAATTGCGTCAGAAAATCATTGGAAAATTCTTCATAGGAACAACCAGACAGACAGAGGCGAACGCCCGCGCGAGGCGAGGCGAGGCTACCACAGCGGCGGGTAGGGACAGGGTGTGAGGCCAGGGCCACACAGCCACAGCCGCGTCATGTCGCAGGAGCAGCACGGCCTCCGCTTCTCCGGGCCGGCCTCCCTGCTCCCGTGCTCAGAGGGGGCGCCTCGGCCCTTGGGAGTCCTCGGGCTCGGGTGCGGCGATTTGTTTTGTGCTGGCCGTCATTGGGTGCACCCCGACCCGACCTACGGGGGTCGCAGGACTCGCTGTAGTGCGGCACCCCGCCGCAGTGCTTGCTTTGTGCTGCTTTCTTTGCCACAGCCAGGGATGATTGGAAAGGGAGGGGGGGTTTTGTGTCTCCAACCTCCTCCCTGCAAAGCCAAAAGTGCCAGCACTGCTGTCACTGATCTGTAATGTCTCCGGTCAGTCCATGTACAGCTCTACCCAAATAAATACAAACAGTCCTGAACCGGAACGCAAAACAGATGTTTTTGGCAAAACATTGGGTTACCCCCCCCTCTCCCTTCAGGGCGCCCAGCCAACGCCCTGCCACTGTCTCCTTGACGCCAAGTGCCAGCTTCAACGGCATTTGTAACCGACAGTAACCGCCCCCAACCGCTTTGGCAACCTCCTCCAACCGCCTGTCCAACCGCTTCTGGGACCGCCTCCGAGGCCCCTTCCCTTCCAATGCATCCCTACCTCCGGTCCACCCACCGAACCCCGAGTGCACGCGCCACAGGGGCGGCGGCATACATCGCTGCACGATGCGCTCCATCAGCGGCCCGGCGCGCGCCCGGAGCGCGGCGAACGCCCAGACGAGACCCGCCACGTCCTGCGCGCGGAGCGCGTCCACGACGCCGTCGCGCGCCGCGGCCGCCGCGATGCGGTCCATCAGCGCCGGGTGCGCGCTGCCCAGCGCGGCGAAGGCCCAGGCCGTGTTGGCGAGGGCCCGGGGACTGAACTCCGTCAGGAAGGCGCCCTCTTGGAGACGCGCGGCGATGGAGGTCATCAGGCCCTCGTCCAGGACGTTGAGCTTGGCAAAGGCCCACGTGATCATCACAATGTCCTGCAGATAAAGATAAACGGAGCCAGGCCCGTCTGCGACGGAAAAGAAAGAAAGAAAAGATACCCCCGTCGCAGTGGCAAAATAGAATGCTCACGGCCACCCTCCGACCGTCCTCGGTTCTCCACCAACCCCCGTCAGTTACCCTCCAACCGCCGTCGGTCACCCCCCTACCGCCGTCGGTTACCCTTCAACCGCCGTCGGTTACCCTCCAACCGCCGTCGGTTACCCTTCAACCGCCGTCGGTTACCCTCCGACCGCCGTCGGTTACCCTTCAACCGCCGGCGGTTACCCTCCAAAGGTAGCCATTTACCCTCCTGTGGTGGTGAGCCACTCTAAAGCATCCCTGGGGCAGGGGTGGGGGCAGAAAGGTATGGGGTGTCCCCCGGTTGCCAACACAGCCTCCTCCCTCCCCAATGGCCGGGTGTTGCGTTCCCATCTTGGCTCAAGCACAAGGGGGCAATTGACCTTGGACTGTGCAGGGCTGTCCTTAGTGCCAAAAGGAAACAAGAAAAGAAGTTGGCGAACGCACGTTTGTAGGTCAGATCAGACTTGGAGTCTGACGATTGGGCTTTGCATGGGGATTGGTGTTCGTATGGCGGACGTATGGCCATAGCAACTCCAGCTGGTGGCCACCCACGGACCACACGGCACAAGGCTCCATGCACCTCTTCTTGCTTCCCCCATACAGCCAACGCACGGGCCTCAGCCCAATTGGAAGGGTGGTCCCACACATGCATGGGGCATCAGCATGTGGTTGTTCCTCTTTCCCCGTGTGAGGCGAGTCAGCTCCGTCACCCCCTCATGGGTACAGGTTCACAAATAGGCGGGTGACAGCATACTAAGTGCAATCCCACACGTGTATTCCCCAATGGTATATCCGCGCCATGGGGGGGGGGGGGGCGGGGCGACTCCTCGGTTCTGGACGCCAACTACACCCCCAACTAACTGTTGGCTGGAGGCCCCTGGGGGGGGGGGGGGTAGTTGGCGTCCTCAGACCCGCGGAGTCGCCCCCCGTGATCCGTGCCCACCAGACTCATTGCCGCCGATTGCTAGTTGCATGCCTCACTGCCCTTGTCATAGCTCAAAAAGAGACAATGACGCATGCAGCAAAGGGGCGGCATATGCACCGCACGCTGCTTTAAGGGCGGGTCTAGCCAGAATGGGTTGGCTTTCACCCCATCACAAAATGCCATCCCTGGCTGTGGCAAAGAAAGCAGCACAAAGCAAGCACTGCGGCGGGGTGCCGCACTACAGCGAGTCCTGCGACCCCCGTAGGTCCGGTCGGGGTGCACCCAATGACGGCCAGCACAAAACAAATCGCCGCACCCGAGCCCGAGGACTCCCAAGGGCCGAGGCACCCCCTCTGAGCACGGGAGCAGGGAGGCCGGCCCGGAGAAGCGGAGGCCGTGCTGCTCCTGCGACATGACGCGGCTGTGGCTGTGTGGCCCTGGCCTCACACCCTGTCCCTACTGCCCCCTGAGGAGAGCAAACCCTTGGGCACAAGACCTGTGTAAACATCCCTCCGTCTTGCCCTATACGTCGCCTCCCCCGCTGGAAAAACATAATATGGCCCTTGGGAGTGACCACTCCTTGCTGGAGTGTCGAGTTTTCCGACCCTTGTGCAAATGGCAGAGGGAAATTATTGCTCGTCCCGCCTAGCCATCAGTTACTCTCCAGCTGCTTAATCGGGCTAGACGACTAAACCTCCGTGCAGTTTGGTGATACTCCCTTTGAGAGTGGCAGCACGACTGGGAATTGAGGCTGTCCTGGGGCTGTCCGTCAGCAGGGATGAGCTTCAGGGGAGGAGGAGGAGGACGACGGCGACGACGAGCTGTGGCTCTCCGTCAGTAGCCCAGGGGAGCTGCACCATCTGCAGGTTCCATATTCTCCCCCTCAGAGATGGGACTGTTTTCGGGAGTTTGCAAAAGCGGTTATGAACGGTTTGAAGGGCGGTTGGGAGGTGATATTTGGCGGATACAAACCATGTTTGGTGTATGTTGCGTAGTTTCTTTTTTTTCCCCTTTGCTGTTGGTTGTCGACACTTTTTATATTTTTGATGTAACTCTTGTGCAGGGAAAAAAGTGGAAATGATATAGGTCGCGTATGGTGTACACGAGCTACAGGAAAAAAATGACAAAAAGTACGCAAGTGATGCTCTTTTCTTTGCAAGCTACAGCAAAAAAAAAAAAAGTGCAAGCAACCTACAATGAAATAGTAAAATTAAATCAGAAGCAATATAAGGCCTTCCAGCTGCATGCTGAAGAACGACCCAAAAGACAGCTTCCATCCTATGACTTTAAAACACCATCCATTAAACCACCGAATACAATTTGAACGGCATTAGTAGAGCTCTCAATCTGCCAGGGGTCGGCCCGTCACTTCGATGATGTATTCGCGCAGTGCCAAATTCTGTAGCGCCCAGGTTTGGAAAACTGCCATTTTTGACCGAAATTGGACTCCTATCCCAACGGCTGTAACTTGGTGCTGCCTTGGAGTTAGCATGCAAACCTGTGGTGTTTTGCGACACTTGGAGCATGATGAACACCAGAACGCTGGAATCTGGGGTTGCCAAGCCATGAGCGCACCGCGATTCTTGTTGCCAGAAGATCACGTTCCGATCCTACCCAAAATAGCTAAAGCCATGTCGTCTTCGAAAAGCAACGTGGATCGTTTTTGAGGCATGTGCATTTATGCATCCGCATTTCAAATCTGAGATTGTTTCATTTATTCTTTCCAAAACTGGACCTCGAGATTTACGCAAGAGAAAAATCCAGTGCAATGAAATTCTTGCAGGCCTCGAGCTGCCATATACAAATATGCCCGCTGGTTGTTCTGAAGTGCGCATTTCACCGTCAGTATGAGAGAGTGCAGTCGCACGCAGTGGCAAAAACCACAAAATAGTGTGGCCAATCTTTCTTTCCGTCGAGAGGGCTATGCGGCTACTTTGATTCCTCTTCGCTCTCGGGAATCAAGACGGAAGGAGTGATGCAGCCTTTTTCATTCTTCCCCGCCCCGACCCCGAGACGGCAAGGGTTATGTTGGGTTATTTCATTCCTCCCCGTTTTGCGGTTATTTTGCCATCTTGCCTTTTCTTGCCTTTAGGAGGGCACTTGACGAAGCGCGCGCGCGCGGTGCTATCTCCAAATACCGTGAGTCGTCAGTGGCTGAAAATATCGGAGGGGGATGGCCTTGCCTCTGCCTTTAAGCCCCGCCTTAGGCTGCGGCAAGGCCCTCCCCCGGTGCCCAACCTGGCAATATTCATGGTCAAGCTAGCCACCCGATCACCCTCGCCCACCCCCACAAGCAGCACCTGCCCATTGCACTCCTCCACAAGCCCCCGCTGCAGGGCCCTCCTCGCGATCGCCTGCATCACGCCGGGGACCGGGTCGCCGAACGAGGCAAACGCCCACGCGGTCTGCGCCACGTCGTGGCTCGTGAAGGCCTCCAGGGACCCGGGGCGCAGCAGGCGCTCGGCCAGGGCGGCCCCGAACGCCGGGCTGCGGACGCCCAGCTTCGCGAGCGCCCAGGCGACCGTCGCGACGCCGCGGGGCTGCAGGGCGGCGACGAGGCCCCCGTCCACGACGTGCGCCGTGAGCCCCTCCGTCAGGGCCTGGACGCGCAGGTCCAACGTGGCGTAGGCCCACACGATGTTGGTCACCTGCGGCCGGAGAGGGAGGCGCGTGGCAGGGGACACCGGGGCAGGGGGAGGGGGTCTGCGGTGGGGCCCCGGGGCTCCGTTTAAGGCGCCCCCCCCCCCCCCCGGGTGGTGCTGCGGTTTTAGAGGCGCCAAAGGCACCGAAGAAAATCTTTGGTGTGGAGAAGAGTTTTGATCAGCAAAAGGCCCGGAAGTAAATTTGGGGGAATGTTTGCCCGGCGCGCTGCCTTTGTATTAGGTGTCTTATCTCTCGCCCCAAGTTTATCCTCACCTTGGGAAGCCCCCCAAGTAGACCGCAAACCTTCCCTGCAAGGCACCTTGCATAGGCCGAAATATGAGAATTCAACAACACAAAATGTCACTCCCACCACTTCCAACCACCACCCTTGCCATCGTCATAAACTGGGTGCAAAGGATGGGCCAAATTCTTAGACATGGCGAGAAGGTACACGAAATTGTTTGGTGGGGGGGGGGGGGGGGGCAAAAACAGGCACAGCGTGGGGAATGGTCAGGAAAAGATGCTCGGCGTGCGCCGGGCGCGCTAACACTCCCCCATTGGCCCAATTTTATTGTTTTTGGGGGGGTGCGGGGTTCCAGTGGTGCCAAGTTGTTAAAAGGAGCCCTGTGGGGCCCGCTGTGGACGCCCCATGGATTTGGGAAGGGGGTGTACTTTCCACCAGCCTTCACAACTCTTCCATCCACATACCGTTCCACAGCTCTTCAGAAGCACGGTGGGGGGGGGATCATTCGGGGGGGGGGGGGGTTGCCATAAAGGTGAAGTATGTATGCTGGCTAGGGGTCCGCGCAGTGGTGGGGGGGGGGGGGGCGTTGAATGAAAGAAAGGCAAACAGTAACAAATGCAGAAAAATTGCAATCAACAAGGTCATGCACTCCACGGTCTGATGCGGGTGCATCTTTATGCTCCAGAGCAGACCCGGTTGAACCTCCACGGCGAACACATACGAACTCTAGACACCACTCACTCAGACGAGAAAAGACTGTGTGTGTGTGTGTGTATAGGTAGAGGTAACGGGGAAGAACAATATTAAAGAGGGAGACCCGCATGGGTCCAGGGCCCCCGTGGTCGCCCAGGGCGCCACCAAAATAGGTAGAGGTATCACATGCAACGAAAAGACAAAGGGAGACAAGTGTGGCCAGTGGGGGGCTGGGGGGACATCCAGACCCTTGCGTGCCCCGCCGAGGGATCCAGATGCTGAATGCCGACCCGCACACCCCAGGGCACAGGCCGCAGACCACCAAGAGCAGAACAAAAGGCGCTTCAGTGACATTGCCACAGGCGTCGTTCGCTGTGACGCAGAAGTGCCCTGAGGCAGCCATCATGAGGGCTCGTTCAAGAGTCACAAGCCTAACCTACACCCTCCCCCTGCCCCCGGTCAAGCAGGGCTCAGAACTGCCCGTTTTTCCGGGGCCTCCCACCCTCCAGTTCCAAAGTGGCGGCATTTGCAGGGCAAGAGCTGGTGAAGGAGGGGGGGGGGCAACTATCAGAAACAGATCTTGTGGCAGGCGCACAAGTGGTTTTGACAAAACAGGCGGGGGGGGGGGGGGGGGGTTCGCGCCAAGTCAAATCCGCGGTGGTAAATTTCGCTGTGGAAAATTTCGCCGAGCCCCTGGATTTTGTGTATCACCCCCCGCGAGTAGGGATGCAGATTCGCAGCGAATTCAATTTGAATTCGGCGAATTCGCTGCGAATTCGTGGTGAAATCCACAGGATTCGGTCTGCAAATTTGCTGAAAGTCACATCGGCGCCGCCTTTGCCGCATCGGCAATTTGTAGACTTTAGTTCAGCCGATTTCTCCGAATTCTTTGCGAGTTAGAAGCTGAGACTTCATACAATGTTAATTCATCATAAAAACCAATTATCTATAATTCCAGTTTCAGGTCCGGATCGATTTTTCGGCGCCAGATCGAAGAAAAAAAATCGCACCGGAACGGAAACTGGAATGATAGACAGTTGGTTTTTATCATAAATTATGCTTGTACAAAGTGGCAGCTTCCAACTCCCAAAGAATTTGGAGAAATTGGGCAAACAAAAAGCCATGAATCGCCGATGCGGCCATGCCAGCGACGGTGCCGGGACAATGAATGAAGCTTTCACCTTGAATTAAACTGTTCAACAACGAATTCGAATTCAAGGTGCTTTACCAATTCGGCGAATTCGCACCAAATTCGCCGAATCCGAAGTCGGTGCGAATTCGCACCTGCATCCTTACCCACCAGAGTCCACAGTGTGTACTGCAAGTGTGTGAGAAATTCGCAGAGAACCCTGAATTCCGCATGGGAAATTTCGCGGTCAATTTGAAACGCGAAATTTCCCACGCGACATTAAAGTGCCACGAAACTCCCCCACCCACCCGTACAAGTGTACTGCAGCAGCCTGGACCGGCCTTTCGTGCCGATGGTGGCGATGGGTGTGTCTGCGTGCCTGAATCAGCAGTCAGCAAAATTGGCAGTATCCAGGTCTTCACGTGCAGCCACATTTTGGCCCCCTGGAGAGGGGGGGAGGGGGGCGGCTAGGGTACCCCATCATGCACACCTCAAAACGATCCCCTCGTCGCACTGATCATTTTGAACACACATATGTGGGGGTTTTGAAAGATAATTTTTTACCCCCTAGAGATCGCGGGCCCTCGAGCCCTCACAACCCCCGCAACCATCGCCCGTTGCCCTCCCGGTTGCTCCAACCGTCTCCAACCGTCTCCAACCCTCCCCGCACCTCCCCATCCCAACCCCCTGCAACCCTCCGGCGGCGGTTGCCCTGCGCACCGCCCGCGCGGACCGCCCCCGACCGCCCGCCAACCGCTTTGTACCCGCCGGAAACCACCCCCCAACCGCCCTTCCAAACCGCCGGTAACCGCTTCCGCAAACTTGATCTTGAACCCCCCCTTCAGCCCCCCTCCCTCCCGCCAGCTCCATCTCTGAGGGACGGAATACGGGAGACGGCCATCGCCTGCCCCACCATCACAAAGCACCCACCTCTTGCAAAGAGGCCTTCGGCAGGAATCCCGGCTGCAGAATGCGACGCACGATGGGCCCCCCCATCGCCTCGTGCCGGTACCCGAGCGTCGCGAAGGCCCAGCACGTCATCGCGATGGCCTGCGTCGTGAAGCCGGACACGACGCCGGGCGCCAGCAGCCGATCCCCAATGCGCGCCATGAGGCGGTCGCTGCGCAGCCCGAGGCTCGCAAAGGCCCAGACCGTGTTGGCCAGTTCCTGCGCCTTGAAGGAGGCAAGAAACTGCGCGTCCGCAACCATTCGCTTGGCGATTGCATTCATGAGCACGATCTCGCGGATCTCAAGCGTGGCGTAGGCCCAGACGGTGTTGGCGATGCCCTACATCGAGGCCACAAGAGAGGGCACACGGCACGCGCATGCCCACAATTGCGACACACGGCACAACACTCGTGGCTGACGCCACCAGGCGCCTTTCTGTGGGAAGCAGACGTCCAGTAGCAGCTCCGAACACCCGGAGACCTGGGGAGAGAATGAGGCACTGCACTGCCATATTGGCAGGTCGGCCTCATCCGTTTTGGGTTGAGGGTCATGCAGATGCAAACATACACGTGGACATCCGGGGGCGTTTTCGCGGGGGGCCCAGGGGCTGAGTGAGTATGCGGGGTGGTACCTCCAGGTGTGCCCCCCCCCTCGCGTTTGGCATGCTTCGCGTGGCAACAGTGGGACCGGGGAGCGGGGAGCCGAAATACACTAACAATGAGCGTTGGGGCATGGTAGTCTGGAAAACAAGGGAGATGGAGCACACATGGAGCAATATGTATGTATGGCATGTGTATGGCATGCACCGAAGGCGCCGAAATTTTTTTCCCATGACTAAAAAATGTTCCCAAAACCCAGGTTTTCGGGTGCACTTGAGCTGAGGGGGGAGGGGGGGGTCCAGGGGAGGGGGGGAGGGGGTCCAAGGGGGAGGGGTCCCCCCCCCCTGCCGGAATGAAAATTAAAGCAAGTCCCTGCCCCCCCCCCCCTTTGTGCAAGGACGCCGAAAGTCAGGAAAACGTCATCCGGGGTGGCCGCGCTTCGCCGTAATGCGACGATGTCGCGATCCGGCATCACACTGGCAACATCTCAGTTCTCTTGTTTGGTAAACGCAGCAAAGCCGCGACCACGATTCGTCTAAATGCGGCAGAGCCTCGCCCACAGGGGTCGCCGTGCTTCGACAAGCCCGTGCTTGCGCAAGGGGAGGGGGGGGGGGGGGGGTACATACGTGGTCGCCATTTGAGGAGGGAATCCTCCACTCGTGCATGGGTCGGTTGGTTGTCCGCCCGTTGGGTTGGGGGGTGAAGGGGGCGGGTTCAACAACTGGCGAGAGGTGGGGAGCCCGCTCAGGATGCCACCGCGACGATGTCTGTACTTCGCAAGAGAGGTCCACAAGCGGGTGCCTGGAGGGGCGGATTTTCGCCGTGCCGCTCTTGCTGGAACCGGTCGCCGGTTCAGCCAAAAGTGAATCCTCATGTGCATTTGATATGGAGAGTCCAAATATACAAGAGCCAGCCCTCAGCAAAACGATCTACTGAAGAGAAAGTGTCCAACAAGCGTCCTGCACTTCAAACTATCCCCCCGAACCAGGGGCAGGCGGGCTTTTGTCTGCCGGGGGGGGGGGGGGATAGAGCCCCCTGACTAGACGCCCCCCCCCCCCCCCAAAAGGGGCTCAATTGGCGGGACCCCCCAAATCCTACCGGCCTCCGGGCCTCAGAGGTGACCAAGACCCAAAAATTGGCAAAACATGAAAATGGAACTTTTGGAACCAGCGCGCCGAGGGGGTTCAGAAAAGTCATCATTTGCGATGTATTTGATGGGGGGGAAATTGCAAATTTGTATTGGAGGGGGTTGCAGCAGGTCCGGCATCGTGCATTGTCCCCTGCGTGTCGACTGTGCGGAATCATGAGATCTGAACATGTGATAGTGGTCTGAGGTCGCAGTCATCGTTGTTGTGAAATGCTTCATGATTCATCATCATTCCGCTTGTTGCACAGGTTTTTGGCGCTGTCCTACAATGAGATTCTGTCAGCCTTGATGGCACCCGTACCGCGCATAGCTGCGCAGTGTGGCCAGCGCCGGCCTCATCAGGCGGTGCCGCAGCCCATTTGGTGCTAGCCCTGTTGGGCCTGCGGCCCGCAGGGGTATGCGTCTCCGTGTGTCAGTATTGGTGGCCCAGATCCGTCCTTTGTACGCGAGGTGTGCGATGCGCAGTGTGTAGTGCAGTTGGGCCAGTCCACAGCCCGGACCCACACACACGCGCGTTGGGAACCGCGAAAACAAGAGCGGAAGCACAGGCAAAGCGGTTGGGGCAAACTCCTCGGGAGCTGCCGGGCAGCCCTGGACGTCTTTCGGTCTGTTGAAGTTGGACAGAGTGCAGCAGAGCGCTGGCGTAAGCGCAACGCCACTGCCTCCTGCCCTCCTCAGACCCGAAGAATTCCTGGAGGAGCCTGTGCCTACTTGCGTCCCATGAATCTTTGAAGTAATATTGTTGATTGCCACCACCCAACTACACACACACACACACACACATACACATACACATACACATACGATGTACGTAACAAACAGGCAAGTGGCAGGAAGTTTTTTAATGGAAAAAAAAAAAGCTGGAGTGTCCGGTGGTCAGTGTCCGGTAATCTGCACATTATGGCCATTGTGGTTCCACCAGGAATTTTTGATCTTTCGTCTGCACGCAACCCGTATATCCTGACATCCCCAGTTTTGCTTATTCTGACGACTGCTGTTTCACCAGCAATTTTGTTTTTTTTACGTCTGTCTGATGCAACCTATATGTCCAGATGGTTACCCTCCAACCGCCGTTGGTTACCCACCAGCCAGCGTCGATTACCCATGGTTGCCGCCTGCAAAGCACAGCAGGCCCACACACACACACGCTCGCGCGACGAGAACCACAAACAAGAACAGAGCAAGAAAAGCGGTGAAAGAGAACTCCTCCGGAGCCGCGGGGCAGCCCTGGACGTCTTTCGGTCTGTTGGAACAGCGCAATGTGCGGCACTGGTCAGTGCAGATGCAATGCAGTACAGAGTATCTCGAATCCTCCCTGACCCCTACTGCTGCAGCTACACTGTTAAGTGCCACTGGATTTTGAGCAACAGACCAAGAGAATATCCACGGAGAAGATCGTGCCTCGTATTGTCCCAGGGAAGGCAAAACCTGTATTAGGTGCGACCACCCAATCACACACACACACACACACACACACAATGAAAACCGCGAGAGCAAGAAAAGCGGTGAAAGAAAACTCCTCAGGAACAGCAGAGCCATCCTGACGTCTTTCGGTCTGTTGATGAATGCGGAATGTGCAGTACTGAGCTCAGCATTCGATCACACACACACGCGCGCACACACACCTGTGGCGTGAACTCGGGGAGCAGACCTCCGTGGATGATGCGCGAGGCGAGGGTGGCCATCAGCGCCTCGTTGTGGATGCGGAGGGTTGCAAAGCCCCAGGCAACGTTTGCAAGGCTCTGGGGCCCGAACGTGGACAGCACGTCGGCGTCGGTGATGTGGGCGCCGAGGGCGTGCAGCCAGTGGCCATGCTGCGGGGTGGCCTGAGGGCACCGGGGGTGCGAACCGCAGGAGGGAGAGGGCTGATCCGGAGGCTCACTATTTGAAGGCCTGGGCTCAATGTTTAAAGGCCTGGACTCACCATCTAAGGTTCTGGGCTCACCATTTACAGGCCTGGGCTCACTATGTGAAGGCCTGGGCTCACCATCCAAAAGCCGGGGCTCACCATTTACGGGCCGGGGCTCACCATTTAAAGGCCTGGGCTCACTATTTGAAGGCCTAGGCTCACCATTTTAAAGCTTGGGCTCACCATTTGAGTACCTGTTTGTGTTGCAATCACTATTGTATGACGTGGGAATGTCTTCTTCGGGTGTGCTTTATGCAGCCGCACCACACATTTGTTGGTGTCCTTGTCACCACGACGATTGGACGATGAGGGGCAGAAGGAGCTTCCATTGTGGCAAGTCAAATTCAAGCCCGCGAAACAGGGCACCTCAAGTTCTCCCCGAACCAACCCCAAATTTCCCAGGCCACATGCCGCGAAGTCCAAGCAGTTTATCCACACACATATTCAGGGGAAGGATATTCCCAGGCTTTGCATCCCTACATGGGGCTTGCTTGAGGGCAATTTAGGTAGGCATAGCCCGGGGCAAGCCTTTTTTGTGATACGGGGGGGGGGGTGAAATCTTGGAGGAGGCAGGCATTTTTCAGGGCAGGCACTGCTTTTGTCCTACCCCTACCCTAGGGGGGGGGGGGTCCCGTCAAGGCGGCAGGCACCCACTCACCGCCTTGTCCACAGTACCTCCAGTACATCCAGCTCAGGGGTGAAATAGATATTTCACTTTGAATCTATTCCCTCACAAAATCTCAGCCTGGCACAGCCTGCTGAAAAGGCGCCATAATTACCCCAGCGCCCAGGATTCGAACCCAGGATCTTTGGACCGCAAGTGTGATAGTATCGTTAGGGTACTGGCCAGATCTGGAAACACACCCCTCAGGGGCAGAGTGAAAATTTTGCTTACAAATATTTTCCCCAAAAAATCCCAACCCACTCTTGGCCTACCCCCACCGGGGGGGGGGGGGGGTGATTCCGCTGAGGGCACCCAGAATTTCCAAAAAGGCAGGCAGGCACCCCCCCCCCCCTGGGGGAGGGTATCCAAGCCACTAAAAAAAAGGCTTGGTCCGGGGCCTTGTCGGCACGTTGGGGCCTTGTCGGCACGTTGGAAAGACCCCCAATCTCAATGTGTTGATTGTTGTTGGGTTTGGGAACAATGCGGCGAGCATGGGGCGAACACGGAAACCCAAATCCGGCAGCGCGCCCACACGCTGCATTTGTAAGCATTCTCGAAGGCTCCGGTCCATACCGACCACAACAGAACGCACGGCTCTTAAATGTCACAGGACCACTGTTGTTTGTGCATGGCAGGACTTTTTATATTGTTTGTACACAGAAAGGCGGTTCTGTACATGGGCGGACCATACACGGTTTGCGCATGGGACGGTTCCAAAAAACAAAAAGGAAAACAGGTGTGTCAGCACCTTGGCGGGAAGAACATTGCTTTGCGGGGGGGGGGGGGGGGAGGGGGGGGCAGGATGGCATGGAAGCCCATTTGCCCGACCCCCGCCCCTCCTTGGTCGCCGTGCCGTGAGGGGGGGTTCGGGCCGGGGGTGCCCTACATGCCTTGCCGGGGGGGGGGGGGGCATCCACGGCTCAAAATGATCCCCACGTCGCGCTGATCATTTTGACCACACATATGTGGGGGGGGGGGGGGGTGGAAGAAGCTTTTCGGTCCAAATTTTGTGTTCCGGCACCGTTGGCGGCAACATCCGTCCTTACACAAAACAAAGGGCCCGGCAGCCCAGTTCTGGAACCCCCTGTGTGACATTCCGTTTGGTTGTTGCTCCTTTACGGGGCCCTGGACAGTCACTCGTTCTTCCCTTCGCATGTTGCGTCGGGTCGCTGCTTTCTGTCGGCCGCTGCGGCCGGTGCTCCTGCTGGTGTCCTTTCCGCGTTCGCGGAGCCCAGTGGTTGGTGTGCAGGGGCCGTGCTGGATGTGCCCCCCCCCCCCCCGCAGAGCGATGTTCGAGTCGCCCTTTCGGCATGTTCTCTTCACAAATGGTGCACGGTGCTGAGAAAAGCGCCTGCACGTGTGTGTACGCCTGCCTAGCTTGGACAACAACAGCCAAAAATGACCAAAATTTCCTTGGGCGGGAAGAAAATTGCTGTGCGGGGGGGGGTGGCACGGAAGCCCATTTGCCCAACCCCGGAGGAAGCCTGTGCTATTGCACGTGCGCACAAGAGGCGATCAGCACAAAAAGCGCAGGAAGAAAATGGCTCGTCAGTGGCCTAGAAGACCATAGGTACCTTTCTGTTTATGTGGGGGAAATTTTTTTCGTGAAAAAAAATTTTCCGGGCCAAAATTTGTGTTCCGGCGCCTTTGGTGGCAACATCCGTCCTTACTCAAAACAAAGGGCCCGGCACAGAAGCCCATTTCTGGAACCCCCCCCCCTCTCCTTCGCCGGGCGCCCATGCCATTCCCCCCCCCCCCGCAAAGCAATTTTCGGGCCGCCTTGTTTTGGGAGAATTTGCCTCACCTGTGTGCCACCGGCGATGGCGCAAGAAAAGTGCTTTTGAGAACGGACAAGGACACCCCTACACGATTGCAGCCCTGCCCCACCCCGCCTCAAGCGCAGGGCTGGGGCAGAGGCTGAGGGTACCCAGGGGCCAAGGCGAGGCTAACGCAAGAGCCCACCATGGGCAACACGCACCATCGGACCTTGGCAAGGCCCCACACGGCCATCGAAATCTCCTGCGCCGTGAGCTGCTGCAGCACCTCCGCATCGCACAGCCTCGGGCCCAGCGCATCCACAACATCGTCTCTGTGCACCGCAACTCTGCCCAGGGCCCAGAGCAGCCTCGCGCACCGCCTGCCGCTGAGCGATCGCGCAAAGCCGCGCTGCAGCGCATGCGTCATGATGGCATCGACGGTGCCCGAACCGGACCCGGACAACTGCTTCCGGAAGAGCGGGTGGTGACTCAGGAACGCGAGACTGAAAGACAATGGGGACGCCGAGAACGGGTGGCGGGCAGGCGTGCACGACCCGACCGAAAACGAGGGATTGGAAAGCGGGTCCAGGAAATTCGTTCCACTTTTGAGGCCATCGTGTTTGCAGGCCCCACGGGCGGCAAGCACAATGACAATCTGCCGCAGAGACACAAACACCGCCCCCACCCCTCCTCTTGCGACAGCAACACCAAAGCCCCAAAATTTGATGGCAACAGCAGCTGTTGTTGCTCTGACACGGGGGTTGGAATTACAAAGGGCAAAATCGGACCCGGTTCCAAAAGTTGCAGAAACAAAACTTGCTGTTGCTCTGACAAGGGCGTTGGTTTCAGGTACGCAGACTTGTTTTTTGGCCTCTGACCCCAGCCGTAGGGGGCGTTTTCGCACAGCGCGGGCACAGCGCGCGCACAGCGCCAATTATTACGGTGATTATCCAGGTAACAACCCTGAAAACCACCTGCGGAATCATGCACAATCAATTCAAAACTCAAAAATTCAAACCTCTGACGCTTGCCATGGGTCCCAGGGACCTAAATTCTGCCCCCTATAGCCCCGTCCACTGCAGCAGCCATTCAATGACGTCCTTTCAATCTTCTGAACTTACCGAACTCCCGGTGGTGGAGAACAGCCAACTTTTCGCACGGGACGCCCCCGTAGGATGCAGATGTTGAAGGCTGACCTGTATGCTGCAAGTCACAGGCTGCAGAGCGGGAAAGTCCGGACCAAAAGCTCCTCCGTGAGATCGCCATAGGCGCCTTTCGCCGCAACAGAAGAGGCACCCCGTGCACCCATTCAATGGGGGCTCATTCAAACGACACGTCAAAATTCACTCCGCAGACTGCCAGCCACATCAGTCAAAGCTCTCATCCTTCCTCGGAGCCCCCCTCCCCCACGGTGTAGTATCAACCAGCCACTAGGGGGGGGGGGGGGGATATTCCGTGCGGGGGAAAATACGAATCTACAAAATCTGGCGCGACAAAACCTGTGCCTCTTTTTAAAAATGGGGTAGAGTTGGTGTTGGAGATGTGTTGCGGTCCCCAATTTTTTTGTAATGCAATTCCGAAGGAGGACCTGATACCAAGTGCGAACCGGAGATGACAATCTCAACGCGTTTGCGATCCCAGTGCCTGTGCCATTGGGCTCGGGTGGCTCCAGGAGCTTGAGACGACACGGATGGGGAGTGGGCGTCGGATCTGACGGTAGGTACAGGCGTGGGGTTGGTCGCAGTAGCGCACCAGTCGGTGGGATGGAGCGCCGTGCTCGACAACGACTGGCGGTGGCCCATGGGCCTGGCCCCGTGTGGGGCCCCTAGACCTCCATGGCCCCCTGCCAGACATGAGTTGGAGTGGGGGGTAGCACAGCCGTGTGCATAGAGGGGGGGGGAGGGTCGAGGTAGTGACCGGCACGCCTCCGGTGGCCCTCGCAAAGAGTCCGTGGGCTGGCGGCCCCTCATCGAATTCGGTACCCTCCCTTTCTGGGGGCCCGGAATTCAGAGACTCCCGGGGAAATTGTTGGGTGTGGGTGTGGGGGGGGGGGGGGGGGGGCAGGGACTTGCTTTAATTTTCATTCCGGCAGGGGGGGTGGGGGCTCCCCCCTGGACCCCCTCCCCCCCTCCCCCCCTCCCCCCTCAGCTCAAGTGGAGCTGAAAACCTGGGTTTTGGGAACCTTTTCTAGTCATGGGAAAAAATTTTTCGGCGCCTTCAGCGCATGCCATACACTGTGTACATATTGTTCCATGTGTGCTCCATATTACCTTGTTTTCCAGACTACCATGCCCCCACGCTCGTTGTCAGTGTATTTCAGCTCCCCGGTCCCACTGTTGCCACGGGCAAAACGCGAAGACGTAATTGACGCACTGCTCTATTTTAGGTTTAAAGATAGGATCACCAGTCATAAAAGACAAAAAGCCTACAACGAGGCACAAAAGGCATGTGCCACACTTTTTTTAAGCATAAGCGAACAAATTATGTTTGGGTCCCAATAATTGCTCATGAGGAACAGTGGGGCACTTGACGTTATTACCTGCACAAATCCTTAAAACCACCGAACCAATTGCGTACAAAATTTTCGTACAGAATTTGGATTGCAGAAATTCTAGCTTGTATACCCCCCTCCCCCGTAAGCACAGGCCTGCCCTCCTCCCTCTGCACACCGCACATTGCGCATGTCATACAGAGCACCATGCGCGCCTTTTGTGCACCGCACCGCTGCAGGTACCGCGCACCCTCCGCCTCCCCGGGAGGCGCTGCGCGGCCGGAGTGACGCGTGCAAGAGAGGGACACTGGCATGCGGAGACGGGGGAGGAGAGACACGGGGGGTGAGACCTGTCCATCACGCGGCAGGCGTCGGCGGCGGAAAGCGCAGGGGCAGTGTTGGCGACCGCATCACAGAAGCGCGCGACCTGCGAACGGGAGCAGGGGGGACGCTGCTGCCGTGGGTCGTCAGATCGCAGGCATTCGAGAGGGATGTGACTATGATCCGGGAGGAGGGGGGCAATGGGATGGGAATGTGCCCGAACACCAACACCCCGCAATCCAGGGCCGCACACACATTCAACAGCATAGAGCGGGTCTACAGCAGGGCAATAGCGTTCTCGGGCCGTAGATGCTCAGTCCCGTTAGAGTCTTCACTCCCAATGACAATGCTATGTACACCGGGCTCGTCTATATGTACATGGCCTCTCTGATCGGTTGGTTATTGACTCCTCCCTCTCTTACTTTGTGTTGTGTAGCTCCATTTTTATTTTTTTCCGCCCTGAGGCGTGCATGCACTCACTGGGGAAGGCACCTGGACGCCCTGGAGGTCTCGCTTGATGCTGGCACCCATTCGGCCAAACTTCTGGCTCTGTCCCTTGGTGTTGGGCTGCTAATCTAACCGTATCTGTCCCTCCCTGGATCAGGTGTATTACGACGACATCTGTGAATCTGTGCTTCCCAATGAAATGGTTTCATCCGCGGGTGTGACAGGGTCATCATCTTCCGGAAAGACTAGCTCACATGCCACCGAGTGGCTCTCTTCAGAGGAATCCTCCTCAATTGGCGACTCAATAAGCTGTAGGCCCAGGGACTTGAGGGCCCCTGAGGCCCCGGTGGGGGTGTAAAAATCCAATGACGACTCAAACTCGAGTTGTCTGGTGGGGGAGGGAAGTACCCCCCCCTGTGAAGCTAGCGTGACCTGCGAGAATCGCAGGTCTGCATCACACGTTACATCATTTCCACACTAAACTTAATAACTGAGCCTCCGGGGAGGGGGTTGGGCCCTCGAAAATCGGATGCCGTGCTCAAAACCCCCTTCGCAGAGATGTTCAAAAAAGGAGAGGGAGGGTTCGCGGGGGAGGGGGGTGCGGGGGCCTGAGAGGGGGACTCTCCCCATTTTTAACGATTGGTTCTCGCCAAAGCGGACGGGAGAATACTCGGTGGGTTCACCCGATGGCAGCAACCGGCCCCAGCCGCGCACGATGGGAGATGCTACGTCACACGCCGCTGTAACGCCCCACTAGGCTCCTTCAGAAAACGGCTTGTACATCCCAGAACCCCCGTAGAACCTCCCCAAGAGGCCTTGTTTTAAAAAATGGGGGGGGAAGTGTCAGAAAGCATGGTGCCCATGTGCAAAGTGACCAGTTGAGGCTGAGCTTGGGAGTCTGGGCACTTTGATTTCCACGGATGCAACAGGTCAAGACGCAAAGCACTGCGTTCTTTTCAGGCCACGGCGCATTCATCGTCTTCTTATCGGGGCTTCTGGGCTCGGAGCACCAGGATCATAGCCGGGGTAGGGTGGCGCCTGAAAATGGCCAAAACGGCCGGACATAATACAAATGCAGCCATCTGAAAATGGCCAACACGGCCGAAAATAATAAAAATGCAGCCCTCCAAAAATGGCCAAAACGGGCGAAAATAACAAAAATGCAGAACAGTACAGAAGTAGCACAGGGCGTGCCGGGCTTGGCGTGCAGGTCCCGTAGAACCTCCCCTGGCGGCGCGGGGCATTGCTGCCCAGGGCCACGGACGTTGAGTCAACCGCTTCTTCAGCAAACTGGGCCCAATGTGCTGAAGTTATGATCCGGTTGCTCAAAGACCAGTCATGCCTGCCACGCAGGCACCTGTAGGACAGGGGGAAGGGAGGGTCTGATATCCAACAGTTTATGCAGCAGAAATGGCCCCAAAAATGGTTTCCCCGTACAAAATTTGGTTTTTTCTCCCTGAGGAATTGTTTGATGGACCCCCGGGGGGCGGCGGCGGGGGGGGGGGGGGGTGGTGATGGGGGGTGGCCCTCCTCCGATACGCGGAATCAGACACCTTGGTCTGTGGCTATGTATGGATTCGCCCCATGACTTTCCTTCTTTTTTGGCCTCTATGCCCTCTCTTACTTGTGTCTGTTGGTTTTCCTGTCCTGGGCGCACCTCCCCAGGATGTGCACGAAATCCCCCACTTACCCATAACCAAAAAATTGGGGGATGACCTAAATGATTGCACACCCATATGGATGTAGTCGGGCTGCCACTGCCTCAGACAGCGTGTGTGGTTCTGTAGGCTTCAGCACCTCATCTGCTCAGGCCTATTCCGACAGTGCCAGTTTGTGATCTGCCAGATGACGAGGGCACTCTGGTGCCGCACGTGCCGTCCATGAACGCCAATCAAGTGGTCCGGGAAGCGGCTCCGTTGGAGGTGCATGCAAGGTGGTTCCTCTCCGCTCAGTGCACCATGGCCCGGCCCACAGGGACATGCTGCGCGCAAGGGTAGGAGACCTCCCACCATGCAGACCATGCGGAGGTGGCAGCAGAAAGTCACCCGTTAAGAGTACCCCCCCCCCCCCCGCCCCCGCAGCCCAATATCTTCTCTGGAGGAGTGGAGGAGGATGCCGCTCACATGCGGTCTGTCTGCAAGAATGAGTCCAGAGGTGGCGGGGGCGCTCTGTGCTCGAGCGGAGGAGCTCACCAGAGATATGCCCCTAGTGGACAGGGCCATGGAATTCATGTCCTGAAAGGAGCATGGAATCCAGAGGCTCGTATCCTTGATGGCAGGGGTGGTCCCCCAGGGCTTGAAGCGCCTCTTTGCTGCCTTGAGGCTGCGTCGTCACGTGGCCCCATGCGGGCACGCCTCTTCCTAGAGGACATGGTCCAGCTGGGAGAGGAGGGCTACGCCCGCAGGAACCACCGCGTCACGCGGATCATGCAGCTGCCGCCGGGCAATAGGCAGCGGGCGGTGTGCTCCTTTCAGACACACACACATCCACACACGATTAGAACGAAGAAAGAACTAAGAACTAACAGTCATGCGCAGACCGTGTCTTACAGTATGGAACTGTGCAGGAATCTGGCACAGCAGAGCAGACCCCATGATACATCATACATGGCACACAGAAACAAACAAACAGTGCCTGGTGCTCAGAGCCAGCTGCAACCTGGGTTCACCAGGTCATCTCTCTCCATCAGCGAGCACCTTGGTGTGACGTCTCACTGACATCGCTGATTTCCACGAGAGGCCGGTTGCTGCACCAAGGGTCCAGTCACACACCACAGACGCCCGTGCACATACACACACACACACACACACACATGCGCGCAAGAAGGGAGCGATGACCTCCGGTTTGAGATGGAGCACTTCTGCCGGGCTTAACTGCAACCTCCACAGGCGCCCTCTCGACATTTGTTCCAATTGTCCAGCCACTTGAGACCCAGCAGTGGTCTGTGCCAACGCCTCCACAACATCAGAAAGGCCCTGCGACCTGGATGCCAGGCGGGATCGACTGTTGGACTGTGGGGACTGAAACTGGGCCCCCACGGGCTTCCGTTTGATCACATTATTTGTGCTCCGCGGCAGGGGCCCTCTCGGTGCGCGTCTCCTTTTGGGTGGGGCCGTCCTGTCACTGTCCCAAATGGGTGGTGGTGCTCCACCAATCCTGAACACGCATCAATAGAGGCGTGCCCCACCCTTTTCGGTTTGCCAGGGCAGCAAGCGCGCGCAAAGTAGCACTTCACAGCTTCCCTGAATTTTTTCCAATTCCTTCAGGGAAGGTGGGCAAGCGAACACCAAAACCAAACCAAACCTAAACGCAAATACAAGGGTCAAGGCAACAAAGAGGGTACGTTTGCCCAGCGCGTGCCCGGCGCGCCCGGCATCCAAATGAATGTTCCGGCCATCTATCACAATGCTTTACCCTCAAACATCACTCCCTCCTCTAGCCCAGGAACCCTAAGCACAAGCACATTGTATGACTGTTGGTGATCAATTGAATTCCCATTTTTTTGCTCAACAAATGGGACGATCACATGCACCCTACCCTTGTACCCCCCCCCTTGTATAAGCTACGCCAATGTACACAATTATTACGGTCCCTACGCCTACTGTAGCTTGGACAAGGGCGTGGCTTGCGCACAACACATACAACTGCCGACATACACGTGCGCAGGCTAAATGTGCTGAAATCGGCAATTCAGGACCTATGGGATGCATCAGACTGAAAAAAAAGATTCCTGGTGCACCAGCAGGGGGCCACATGTGCTGAAATTGGCAAATGTGACGACAAACCCATGTCTTATGTGGCCACACTACATTTCGTACGTAATTAAATTGCGTACAAAATTATTACGGTCCCTACGCCTACTGTAGCTTGGACAAGGGCGTAGCTTATACAAGGGGGGGGGGGGGGTAGGCCCCATCATGGCCACCCACCTCAAAATCAAAGAATCCCGTGCGTGATGGACCACTCAAGTGGCCACACCGAAGATTGGGAGTCCTGAACCCCCAACTCGAGGGGCCACACCAAAGCGTGGGAAAACTTTGCCTGGCACGCCCGGCGTGCTAATGTACTTTCCCTGTTCATGCTCGGGGAAGGACATCTTGGCATCCCGAGAGTTCCGCCAACTGGGGATGGACCGCACCCCACTAGCTAAATTGGCCAACCATGGGGTTGTTGATTGCCAAGCGCATGGGGGAGGGGAGGGGGCAATGGTCAAGTGGTGGCATGCATGCCCGCTTTGACAATGCAGTAACAAGATGGAGGGCCGGGAACAATGGGGCTAGGGGCTGCATTGAGCAGAGGTCGCAAAATGGGAACTCTTCAAGTTTGAGACGACCTCACAAGCAGCCTTTTGGGCCTAGAAACACACTCTCCGGACAACGAAGGTTGTCTGGGGCCTGCTCAGGCCTGAGCCCTGGGTAGACATCACGGGGTCTCCTGGGAGGTGGACCATGGCACAAGCTCGCAAACACACAGGCCAGAGACATAAACAACAGTGCAAAGCCCAAGCAGCGCACCATGAACAGCTCCCTTCCGCCCCAAACGACTCCCGGCCTGCACAGCCTGACGGCCAGAGGCCAGAGCGCTGCTGAAAGCCAAACGGGCGCGGGGCCAGCATCGCCGTGCACAAACTCCAAGGCAGGTGAGCGGAACGCACGGGGATGGGATGTCTTAGGGTACCACCGCCCGGGTGCCAAAAACTTAGGTAAAGAGCACGGGGGAAAAATCCATCCGAGGGGCAGGGAGGGGAGGCTGTTCCACCCCCACCCCCATTCCTGCCCTTCAATTGAATTGTCAATCTCACATGAGGTTAGGATGATGCCAGTTAATTGAAAACTTGACCCGATGACCCTCCCTTCAAAGGGGCTGCGGTGGCCAAAGCCTTTGCCTGGGGGCAAAATTTTACATTTCTAGATGTTGTGCGGTGTAAGAGGCATGATTGCGGTCTTCTTGGCCTCACAGGCAGCACAAACAGCATGAGATAATGTCTGTAGGTCCGGGTAGCCGCATCCCGTTGGCTCAACTGGCAAACAACCCCCCATCTGTAAGGCCACAGCAAGTGAAGCCCTTAGGCTGCAAAAATCCCCCATGGCCCCCTAATAGGCCCCCGAATAGGCCCCTCCAACAAGCCCCCCAAAAGGCCCCCTAATAAGCCCCCCAATAGGCCCGGCTGGCGCAACTGCTAGAGCAAGGCGAGGCTCTGGGCCAGCGGCCAGCCGGGCTGGCGGAGGGGTACGCTGCCCAATTCCCCAGAGAAGGGGGGACTGCCATTGTCCCAGAGATGGGCAACACCGAGCATCAAAACCGAGGCACAGGGACACATAAGCATGAGTACACACATGCCAGAGACACAGAAGACGTGCACTTAGGTTTGAGACCTGGATGGATTGACTGCATGGCGCGTCATATGGCTTCGTACAATGGGGCCTGGACTGCCAGGCATCAAAGCCTGAGAAACTGAACAGAGGAGCACCAGGGCAACCAGCACGCCAAGGGCAACCATTGCTCATCCAGCACGACCAGGGCTGAGAACTGCAGCCTATACAGGCTCTGATACTGGCGCAGACATGGCTGAGGGCGGTAGAGGCTAGTGGGGTTCCAGTGCCCACAAAAATAGATACCCCTGCAACAGAAGAGCGAAAATTGCAATGCGCAGCCATGCGATCCTCCGCATTGAAGATGGTTGGGTGGCAGATGCGATTATCATGCCCCCGTGCGCAACAATGCGTCTCTGCTTCATACTATTGTCCACACCACAGTGCCGCATACGGCATCGCATCTTATCCTCAGAAAAAGTCTGATGCATTTTGACTGCCAGCACTCGTTGCTCCCGTACCTCCTGCCCCGTGCCACTTCCTGTAAGTCACCCCCATGTGCCGCCCCTTTGCCTTTCGAGATGCACCTTCACATTCTTAACCCTTGCTTTTCTGGTTCATTGCCATTGCAATGGGGCAGGTCTTGTGCCTTGTCTCTCTCCCACAATGCCAACGTGAAATCTTCTTGCCAACAACCTTGGGCGTTTGAACTTCGCCTCACTTCAAGCGCTTTCGTACCCACCCCATACCCCGCCGGCCAGCATTGAGGGGCATAATCAGGTTGGTAGCAAGGTACTGCACGCCCTTGCCTAGGCAGTTCAAGCCAATGTCCACTGAGTTCAAGAGGTGTTGCAGAACCAAAGACAATCTGCTGACAACATCTATCCAGCACAGGTACCCCCCCCCCCATGTCCAGCCCCCCCCCCCCCCAGGGTACACGGTTCCCCCCCACCCCGGGGGGAACCGTCACCAAGTGACGGTTCCCCCCCTTGGGGGGGGGGGGGGGGAACCATACACCACTCCCGACCAGCCAATTCTAGTATAACCCAACTAAAAATTTTCTTCGGCGCCTGCGATTTCCTATTGATTTCTTATTCTTCATGGGCCAAGTGACGGTTCCCCCCCTGGGGGGGGGGGGGGGGGGGGATGGACACGGGGGGGGATGGACATGGGGGGGACGGGGTACACCAAACCTGTACCAGTCTAAATACAGTTGTGGCCTGAGAGTCCACTAGCGACAATCCAATTTGATTCCGTTCGTTTTTTTGTTTTTTTTTTGGCTGACTCCAAAAGTTCGAAGAGTTCTCAAGATATTTCTTGGAAAGTGGGCCTCACTTCAGCGTTTGATACAGTGGATCCCTGCAATGCAGGAGCGCAGACCCAAAGCTCATAAGCATGTGCAAGAGGGCTCTCTCGTGCGGCAGGCAACCGCCACGCCATCAAGCAAACCTAAAAGTGGTCTGTCTGCAAATGACTGGTAATGTTCAGGAGAATAATTTGATTCCGTTCGTTTTGCACACTGTGATCGATATGTGACTTGAGGTTTGAACTGTATTTTGGGGCCATGAGGCAACGGATACTGGGCTCGCATACGCCCCCGTGTCACAGGCGCATGGTCATCACCACATAGTTCAGTGTTTTCCTTGCTGTATTTTGGCGGGGGGGGGGGGGGGCTGACTCTAGAAGTTCATTAGAGTACTCAAGACAATTCTTGGAAACATGGGCGCTGTCTCCATTCCCAGGCAAGCACAGTCACCCAGTAAAAACAAACTGATCCATGCAATCAATGCCACTCAAGCATACTCCTACCCCAGAGAAATGGATATTTCCCAAAGCAGTCGACTTGCAACGGACTATCCTGCTGCCACCGGGACGACAAATCTGTCAAAGAAAATAGGACACCAAACCAAACCACTTGGTACTTCAGACCCCCCTCCCCCCCCGAGAAATGGCGGGAGTGCAACAAAATAGGGAAATGGTCTTTCGAGTCCTTTCCACCTCTTTTCACCCCGACCCCCCCATGTCCAGCCCCCCCCCCCCAGGGTACACGGTTCCACCCTAGCCCGGGGGGAACCGTCACCAAGTGACGGTTCCCCCCCTTGGGGGGGGGGGGGGGGGAACCGTACACCACTCCCGACCAGCCAATTCTAGTATAACCCAACTAAAAATTTTCTTCGGCGCCTTCGGCGCCTGTGGTTTCCTATTGATTTCTTATTGTTCATGGGCCAAGTGACGGTTCCCCCCCCCCAGGGGGGGGATGGACAAGGGGGGGGGGGGGGCTGGACATGGGGGGGTCGGGGTACGATCAACCGCTGACGCTCTGCACTCCTCCGCAGAGGGAAAACACCCCAATTTGCTGGGCGGGTCAGCAGGGTTCACATCTGTATTAACGTAAAAATGGGCTAAACCACTGCACTCCACCTCCTCCACCAGAATAACTATCTCAAAAGCTTATTCTGAACCTGCAAACCCGTAGCATAGCGCAGACCTTTCACCTGTTGTCTTGGCTCAAAGCTATCAGTTCCCACTAAGATCCTACTCCACTTCAAATACTTTGCTAACTTGAACACTTGAATAATCGCAAACAATTCAGCCCGCTGGAGAGAGTCAATCCAATCAGGGCACTGAGAGGACTGGATGCCCCTCGGCGGTACGAAAAACCCAAAACGAAAACCTCCTTTCCCCTTGGGGGCTGCATCCACAAACAGTATATTACAATCCACGGAGTTTGGAGGTCCCCTCTTAACATACGCTTGAAACACAAAACTCTGTGGTGACACAAAGGAACTCGGGACGGTGAGGTTTGCCCCGTGCCGTGGTCGCTCCTCATCCAAGAATTGTAACCATCTGTCGGGCCACAGTCCCACATCCTGCACTCGGATTCCTTGTCTACTCTTTTCACCCCTGAAGACAAGTTGACCCAACCCACTTCTGTGGGCCGCCCATGCCCCCCCATTCTGAAGAGGTTGCATAATGACAATACCACCAACACCGAGCACTCCATCTCCGGCCAGGAAAAGCTTCATCTCCCAACCATGATTTCACATATGATCCCCAAAGGTGACCATCTTGTCCAACTGCCTCCCTTTTTTCGGCGTAATTTCTCCAGCGACTTTGCAAGCAACCAATATGCCTCCGTACCACTGGCGCCACCACGCCTCCTTTTTTAGCCATTCTGAAGCCCGATAATCGCTTCTTGACTGGGCCGTTTAAGAAACCCTCTCTGGCAATTTTTTCCCCTATTGTCCGGTGCCATCAACAACTGTGCGACATGGTGCGTAGATGATCAGGCTCTTCAGACCCTACCAGACACTACATCATTGTACCTTTTCGCCTACGCGCCGTCCTCACAGAGAGGGGGCATAAGGCTAAGGAGCCCCTGGTGATGTGTTTTGTGCCTTCCCCACAGGTCACTGCTGCTGAGTCGCAGGATATTGGTTCTCTGGCAATTTGTAGAAGCCTACCATCCAATGCCTCCCTTGGCCCCAGCCATCCGTGTATCCTCCTCTACTGCAAATATCTCTTGATGGCGGCCCTGTATCCACTGCGCCCCCTTTCTCCAACCGTGCCTCGACAATCAACCAGTAGCTCTCTCCGAACTGCTTAGTTCTGCCGCGGCAAACTCCTCCAGCCCGTTGCGCATCGATCTGGCCTCCTCATCTGTGTGCGATCCCACAATCCCCCCACCACCATGTTCCCCCACGCTTCATTGGCAGCCAAATTCACGGGCTTGGAATGCCCAGTGTCTCTTCCGGTAGTAACGACATGCCTTTGTTGGGGGTGACGAACAATCTTGCAATGCCGTCCGTTTCGCATGAGAAAGTGGTGTTTCCCATTTATGTACCTATTAAATTCGAATTCCCTCGTTGTTTTGCAAAAATGGAGAATACTGCAACAAAACTTGGGACGGCAGTGACTCAGTGTTGCCAAGACCGGGTGTACCGGCGGTAGTATGGACGGGTGCGGTAGCTTCCTCTCCGCGAACACGCGGGACCCCACACAATCACGGACCCATAACCAAACCCCAAGAAGTATCGCGATGCAACACAGTTAAGTCCGCCCTAGATGCGCGGGCGGACCAGTTTCAAGGGGAGGTGGGTGGCTCCACGGTGCAGAACGCTAGCCGGGATCCGCTACAACATCGGCGAAGGGGGCGGGCGGGCGGGAATGGACAGAAAAACTGCCTAAGTGGGGAAGTGCAAACAAAAGTTGAGGCCAGACTCAACTAGTGTTTGCAAAAGCAGAGCACAAGAATACCGCAACAGAACTTGGGAATTCATTCTCCGCCGTGGGCTCGCCCTCCCGCGGTGGACGGCAAGGACGCCCACCCACTCCGTTTCCAATAAGCTTGCACCCCACCGTCCGCCGGCGGTTATGCCCTGTAACTCCCCTCCCCCCAAACCGCCTCACTATAGCACGCAAGCTCCACGGACGGCGCGCAACACGCGCGGGGTAAAAACTGAGGTAGTAAGAAAGTAGCTGAAAACTGCAGTGCAGCGCCGAAGCTTGCAAACACACAAGATAGAGACATAAACAACAGTGCAAAGCCCAAGCAGCGCACCGTGAACAGCTCCCTTCCGCCCCAAACGATTCCCGGCGTGCACAGCCTGACGGCCAGAGGCCGGAGCGCTGTTAAAAGCCAAACGGGTGCGGGGCAAGCATCGCCGTGCACAAACTCCAAGGCAGGTGAGTGGAATGCACGGGGACGGGATGTCTTAGGGTACCACCGCCCGGGTGCCAAAAAATTAGGTAAAGAGCACGGGGGGTCAGCAACAGGATCACACCCAGGTAGCGACCAGCCAACTGCTACACAACGGCTGTCGCGACCCGCTGATCACATCCCGCAACACACGACCCATTCTTTGTTGATTGTCTCGTCGAAGAATTCCAGCAACCCCCCCTCCCTGATGCAGCGCCAAGTGATGCTTTTGGAGTCTCCGGACCGCATACGGAAACGATGGCACAGGTGGATAGGAAGAACATCTCACCCAGCTCCAATGGTCCATGTCTCCCTAGGAACTCGAGGTCCCCGGTTTCGGCGAATACCCGGGGGGCGACATTCGGGGCTGACAGTCGCTTGATGCCTTCGACCTGCATCCAGTGCCTGGTGAGGTATGTAGGGGGGATGAGCCGGAGCTTTTCCAGGATGCGCATTGCCGATAGTAGCCCCCTTGCTGCTGAGTCTCCCCGCGGTCTCCTCGCCAGTTGCTGCAGCCTGGCGTCCACGGCTTCTACCAGGCTCTTTCCGTCGTCGCTTCCTTCAAGGAATCTGCGCAGGGCCCATGCATAGGTCGTTCGCGACCCGACTTCGATGTGTCGCACAGCCAGCTGGGCTGTGCCCTCTTCCCACTCTTCTGTCGAGGCCCTGGCGAACATTGCGGTGGCGATGCGGACCTCCTCGATGGTGACAATGCGCAGGCCCGCCCGCTGGGAGACCCCTGCGTACCCCCAGGGGTGCTGCGCCCCTTGCTGGATTCCCAGCTCTTTGTACACGCTGGGGAGGCTGTGTGGGCTGAACCTACTTTGCTTCGTGAGCTACGCAACTAAGGTTCAGCACCCGCCTCCCCTGACACCCTGCGAGCACAACACTGATGTCCTCCATGGACCGACGGGCGCAGTGTGCTCGCGAATGCGAGCTGGAATTTCGTTGGGACTCTCAGCTTCTCTCTTCCCCGAAACTCCCCCCCCCCCCCTCATCGGCCCTCGCCCGCTCTCAGCATCCAGGGGGACCTGGGGAGATACTCCAGATGTTTATAACGCCGCGGAGTCCCGCTCCACTGTCGGCGTCGCTCTTCTGCGGCTTGTATTGCCGCCTTGCGGGACGGGAGGGACTTTAACCGGCTCATGGGGTCCGCGGGATTCAGCGCGGACTCGACCCAGAAGGTGCCTATTTGCAGATTGCTCCAGAGTCGGAGCCAGAATATGCGTCGCAGGATTCGTTGCTGGACCGGGCATCCTGCTGCTGCCCGCATCCCCATAGTTTGGCAGCGGGAGACTTCGCTGTCCGTTCCTACAGTCACTACCTTCCATCCCATATAGACCGCCATTTTGCACGCCATATATATGCCATAGAATTCTGCCTGCTGAAGCGTGCGGATCCACTGTGGGCAACGCGACGACCTGTGCAGCGTCGCGCCCACAATGCCCACCCTGAAGCCGCGTCCCTCCTCAGCCGCATCTGTGAAAAACTGGATTCCGTCTGTGCGTGGGGAGTGCTCTGCTGTGGGATTCTTGGGGCGTTCGGGGGGGTACGTGTGTGCCAGTGCACTAAAAACCAGCACAGTGCCCAACCCGCGCGCCATGCCTCTTGTGAAAACCCTGGACCCTGCCTCCAGCGCCCTGTAGCTGCCTGCCATAAAACAGGAAAGCCCCGCCCCCGGCCGCGACAGCCAGCAGAGCTGCCCCAGCAGCTTGCGGAGGCGCCGCGGCTCCACGGTACCCCGACCCACGGCACGCACCCACGCACGCAGCGCGCTCTGGACTCCACCCTTGGCGTTCTGTATGGTTCTCTGTTTGCTGTCTATATGCTTTCCAATGAAGCTGATGGCACGCACAGGCTTGGGCTCACTTTTAATGCTAATTATAAAACCGGCCCGCCGCAGGCGGCTCGTGACTCTGCGGACCGCACTCCTCAGCTCCCTTTTGCTGCCTACACAGAACAATATATCATCAATGTAGACCCAGGCCCTTGCCGAGGTCCCCCGAAGGGCCCCTGCGACGATACTGCGGACCAAGGTCTGGCACACCAGTGGCAAGTAGCGCCAGCCGAAGGGCAGACGCGTGTACCTGTACGCCCTGCCGTCCGCGGAGCGTAAGACGAAAATGCGGCGCCACAGGCGCGGCAGCTTTATGCTCCAGAATGCGTTCTGAATGTCTAATTTCGCCAGCCAGGGGGCTTTACCCCCCCCCACCTCCCCCCTCAGCCAGTCCCTCAGACCCTCAAGGCCTGGCAGCCGGAATTTCGCCGGGCTGCGCGCGTCGGCCTCATTTATTGGGGTGGCGTCTAAAATCATACGACATTTCTCCCGATTTTTCGGGCGTAAAAACGCTCGGGCGGTGGGGCGCAGCCTTGTGCGCTTTACCCCCTTCGTATCTGCCCGGATGGCTCGCATCATCAGTGGCAGCTTTGGGCAGCGCGATTCTAACCCCCCCCCCCCCCCCCCTGCGACTGGGCGTACACTGCCGCCAGCCCCCGCGGTACGAGCCTGTCCCACAGGGACTGGTGCACTGTGACTTCCCCCGCCTCCCCCAGACCCGCCGCAGCCGCCCCCTCCGGGATGTCCCCCTCCTCTTCTGATGAGTAATACCCGTCCTCTTCGCCCTCCAAACCCTCTTCCGCCACCCCCCCCAGTGCCGCCTCCAAAATTGATTTTTCGCCCACCGCTGTGTCCTCGCTTCCCCCCACCAGGGCCCGCTCAGCCTCCAGCAGCCCCAGAACCGCCCCCCTGACCATGTCCTTACGTCCTGCTTTGACGCCTGGCAGGCGGCTTATTGCCTCTGCCACCCGCCGGTGTCTCGGCAGCACCGCTGGCGGATCCCCCGCGGCCCCGCCCACCGACTTGGTCTCCGTCTCCGCCTTCCGGCTCCACTGCTCTGGCCGTTGGCTCCTCTCGCCGCTCGACTTGCAGCTGCCTTTGCGCCCTTGGCCTTGCCGTTGAGCGCCCCGAATGTCGCTGCGCCTTCTGCGGCTTCTCCTTCGGCGACTCCTCGACTTCGACCACCGTGACCCGCGGCGGCGTTGTCCGCGTCCTCTTGCGACCCGCCTCGCTGCCGGCAGCCCCACGCGACCCAGGCCCAGCAGGTCGGATAGCGGGGACTTCGAGCTCGCGCCGCACCCAGCCGGGCCACATGCCGAGCGTGGTGCCCGCCGCCATCTCCGCTTTTGGGGTCCTGCCATCCCATGCCGGCTGCACCAGGGGTCCCCCACGCACGAAGCTCCACCGCGGGGGCGCCGTGTAGTAGATTTGCGCAACCGCCGGCGTCTTCCAGCCCCCCCAGAGCATAATGAAGCGCACCGGGAGGCCGAGACCGTACAGTTGCGCAGCGCCGTATCTGCGGAACGAGTGCCAGCGCGTATTTTTGTAGCTGCCACCCGGCCTGTCGAGGAGGCCCCGCAGCCCGTCGTGCAGCCCGTCTCGCCCCCGGAACCACGCTGGTCGGTCCGGGTGATAGCCGTGGAGGGCGCGCAGCCGCGCCAGGAATCCTGCCCATCTCGCCGTCCACGGCCCCATGCTCTGTCGCTGCTCTCCGGCCCGCGACTTCGTTCCCGTGAAGACCAGCTCCTCTCCGTCGGCGCGGGCGGTGATGGCCTCGCTGGCCCTGAGGCAGTGCGAGCAAGACAGCGCGGCAAGGGCGACGATTTCCCACTCCGCGGCCGACCCTGCAGCGGCAGCCATGTGTTGTAGTGCGCCCATGCTGGCCCACTCCTTAACTGTCGTCCGTCCTGCCTTTTCGGCGGCCTTTGCTGCCCCCACCGCGAGGTACCAGTCTCCCGGTCGGACAGTGCGGCGCAGCCACCCCAGTTTTTCGAGTAGTCGCACCGCGGACAGAACCTTTTTGACTGCGCTTTCTCCCATGCCCTTCTCGACCAGGGAGGCGAGCTCGTCTTCCAGGACCCGTCGCCTGTGGCATCCTGGCTGCATCCTCTCTCTCCTTCTGAGGTGGCTGAGCGCCTGCAGATACCCCTCGAGGGTCGTGTCGCTGAGCCCTCGGACGACAGATGCGTCGTAGCCGGCTCCCCAGCCCCCACGCAGGGCCTGCCCGAGCCGCTCGGCGCCATCGGCAATGGGCAGATCCCGCTCTGCGGTTCACCTCGTCCCTTTTCCCCGCGTGCAGCCCCACTCGTCGCGATCAAAATACCAGTGGGCCTGCCCACAGTCTCCACACTTCGTCTTCGGGGGGTCCGTGCAATCTTCCCACGCTCCCGTGCGCTTGGACTTGAAGTGACGCCTCCCGTTCAGCAGGGTGAACTCGGTGTTGGCCGCGGAGCCTGTCCCGCGCCAGATCTCGCCTTCCTTGCGGCCCGCTATGCTGCTGCCCGCATGGCGCGCGGTACTCCTCTGCGGCGATCTACGCCTCCGTCCCCGTGACCTCCCGGAGGATGATGAAGAGCTGCTTGACGTCGTGCCGCTGCCGCTCGTGCTGCTGTCCTCGCTGTCGCTGCTGTTGTCTTTCCCGGCGCGCCCTTTTCCCTTTCGCTTCCGGTCCTTCTTTCGCTGCCGTCGCGCCTTCTTCTTCTCCTTGCGCCGCTTTTCCTTCATCTTGGCCTTTAGGTCATCAGCCCCAGTGACGTCACAGTCCAACAGGATCTTCCACACCTTTGCTGCCAGCGGTGGTGGCCCCTCGGCCCCCATCTCCTCGTCCTCTCGCAGCTGGGATTCCAGGGCCTTGCACAGCTTGATAGTCCACCGGGGCGCTCCCGCCCGCCTGCGCATGCTCCGGACCGCGCGCGTCGTCAGGCGGTTCCACTTGTCCCGTTCGCCCCGCTCCTCCTTGCCGTCCTCGTCGTCCGCTCCGATGCCTCCTCCGGCAGGCACCTTCCCCGGCTGCGTACCCGCTGATGGCCCCGCGTCGACTGTCCCCACGTGGCCGCCGTGATGGTGTCCTCCCGCGGCCGCTCGCTCCAGGTCCTGCAGAGACGCGCAGAGCTCAAAAGCCGCCTCTGATTGCGGTTGCGCCAACTCCAAATCGGGGACTTCGATGCCCCACGCCAGGCTTAACCCAAACAGGAATGCATCCCTGTAGGCCATAAAATTTTTGCAGACCAGGCACACGTTGAGTGTGCGATTGAACAGCAGGGCCAGCTTGGAGGTGTTCAGCCTGGCCGTCTTCGTCCAGAATCGCACCCCCGCGTCGAGTACCCCATGCCTGCTCTCGGTGGGCACCTCCGTTGCGCGCCAGTGCTCCCCCATGAGGCTGCACCACGCCCAGTCGAGCACATTTTCGTCTTGGGCCCGCAGCTTTTCCCACGACCATGCCCCTTCGCCGTCCAGCTGCTCTGTGGTTGACATGTCCCCCTGGCGGCCCTCGCTCTTAAAATTAAAAGAGACTGACATGGGAGAGATGGAAGGTTCGATGGAGGGGGGGAAGGAGCTGGGGAGGCTGTGTGGGCTGAACCTACTTTGCTTCGTGAGCTACGCAACTAAGGTACACGGCCTGTAGGCACTGCTTGCAGATGTGGTCGTTGGTGGGTCATCCTCCAACTCCTTGAGCTGCTTGTGCCTGCATGGGGTTTGGCATGGACTGATGTCCGGTGTTCATCATGTGCGGTCCCCATGTCTGCCGCCCCGTGGCCATGTTCACCGTCTGCTGGTTTCCCATGAAGCCCTGGCCTGGTGCCATTCCTTGTTGACCTTGTCCCATGTGGGCTTGTTGCTGCTGCGCTGCTGGACGGATCTGTTCCCAATGATTTCCTCCGCACCACCTGCATGCGGACGGTGGGGGGGCCTACATGTCAAAGGCCACCCCTTTCTGCGACACCCAGAGTTGGCTGTGGCGCACCATTTGCATACGCCCTCGCGGTCCCTTTACCGGGCACATTGACGCCCAGTGTCCCGGTCCGCCACGTTTGAAGCAGTTTCCCGGCGGCGTGTTTGCTGGTACCATCTGTCCTCCTGACACTGCTTGTTGGACTTGTCCTTGTGCCTGGCCTCCCATCCAGGGGTATGCGCCCGCCAGCGCCAGACGACGGCTCCCCGCCAGACGACTGGAATTATGGGAATTATGGGGAATTATGGGGAATTATGGGGAATTATGGGGAATTATGGAGAATTATGGGGAATTATGGGGAATGATGGGGAATGATGGGGAATTATGGTGGAATTTGGGTGGAATTATGGGGAATTATGGGGAATTATGGGGAATTATGGGGGAAATATGGGGAATTGTGGGGGAATTATGGGGAATTATGGGGATTTATGGGGGAATTATGGGGAATTATGGGGGAATTATGGGGAATTATGGGGAATTATGGGGAATTATGGGGAATCATGGGTGAATTATGAGTAATTATGGGGAATTTTGGGGAATTATGGGGGAATTGTGGCTTGGTTTTGATTCCTGATGTGTTGCTGTTTGTTCCCGATGGCTTGCTTTTGATGCTTCCCGATCGCTTGCTGTTGATTCCTGATGTGTTGCCCTGCTAGTCTATCCTTGATTCTTGGTGGCTTGCTGTTCATTCCTGCTGGTTCGTTCTTGATTCCTGTTGGCTTGCTGTTGATTCTTGATCTGTTGCTTTTGACTGTTCCCCAGCAGCAGCAACAGCATCAGACGTGCCAGCAGCTGACAAACCAGCAGCAGTCGCGGCCTCAGCGAAAGCGGATGCACAAGCAGCAGGGGTATGCGCCCGCCAGCGCCAGACGACGGCTCCCCGCCACGACTGGAATTATGGGAATTATGGGGAATTATGGGGAATTATGGGGAATTATGGGGAATTATGGGGAATTATGGGGAATTATGGGGAATTATGGGGAATTATGGGGGAATTATGGGGAATGATGGGGATGATTCCCCATAATTCCCCCATAATTCCCCCATAATTCCCCATAATTCCCCCACAATTCCCCATAATTCCACCACCATTCCCCATAATTCCACCATCATTCCACCATAATTCCCCATAATTCCCCCATAATTACCCATAATTCCCCCATAATTCCGCATAATTCCGCATAATTCCCCATAATTCCCCATCATTCCCCATAATTCCCCATAATTCCCCATAATTCCCCCATGATTCCCCCATAATTCCCCATAATTCCCCATAATTCTCCATAATTCCACCCAAAGTCCCCATAAATCCCCCATAATTCCCCATAATTCCCCTACAATTCCCCATAATTCCCCATAATTCCCCATAATTCCACCACCATTCCCCATAATTCCCCATAATTCCACCATAATTACCCATAATTCCCCAAAATTCCCCCATAATCCCCCCATAATTCCCCACAATGCCCCCACAATTCCCCATAAGTCCCCATAATTCCACCACCATTCCCCATAATTCCCCATAATTCCACCATAATTCCCCATAATTCCCCCATAATTCCCCATAATTCCCCCATAATTCCCCCATAATTCCCCATAATTCCCCCATAATTCCCCATAATTCCCCATAATTCCCCATAATTCCCCCACAATTCCCCATAATTCCACCACCATTCCCCATAATTCCACCATCATTCCACCATAATTCCCCATAATTCCCCATAATTCCCCCATAATTACCCCATAATTACCCATAATTCCCCCATAATTCCGCATAATTCCCCATAATTCCCCATAATTCCCCATCATTCCCCATCATTCCCCATAATTCCCCATAATTCCCCATAATTCCCCCATGATTCCCTCATAATTCCCCCATGATTCCCCATAATTCTCCATAATTCCACCCAAAGTCCCCATAAATCCCCCATAATTCCCCATAATTCCGCATAATTCCCCATAATTCCCCATAATTCCCCATCATTCCCCATCATTCCCCATAATTCCCCATAATTCCCCATAATTCCCCCATGATTCCCTCATAATTCCCCCATGATTCCCCATAATTCTCCATAATTCCACCCAAAGTCCCCATAAATCCCCCATAATTCCCCATAATTCCCCTACAATTCCCCATAATTCCCCATAATTCCCCATAATTCCACCACCATTCCCCATAATTCCCCATAATTCCACCATAATTACCCATAATTCCCCAAAATTCCCCCACAATTCCCCCATAATTCCCCACAATGCCCCCACAATTCCCCATAAGTCCCCATAATTCCACCATAATTCCCCATAATTCCCCCATAATTCCCCATAATTCCCCCATAATTCCCCCATAATTCCCCCATAATTCCCCATAATTCCCCCATAATTCCCCATAATTCCCCATAATTCCCCATAATTCCACCAATCTCAATCATTCCGCCGGCAGCTGTTCGACAAGCCCACTATAGCCTTTAGGAATTATGGGAAATTTCCCCGCCACCGCCAGACGAACTTTCCCCGCCAGCGCCGCCAGCGATTTGGCGGCCGCATACCCCTGCCCATCTAGGGTTTTTGTGGCGCTGACTGCCGGCCCTACCTTTTGGGTCTATGTTCTTCGTTTACCACTTGCCATATGCCCATGCGGGGTCTTGTTCACTCTAGCTCTTTACGCCTGCCAGCAGGCAGGCCATCCATGCGGACACCACTTGTTCCGTCATTAGCCTGGCCAGGCTTTCCGGTGCCAGGGGCGGTATGAGGCTTTGGCGGAGCACCTCGTTCTCCATCTTTGCTACCGCCAGTCTCGCCACCAGGTCGTTGAAGGCCTGATTTGGTACTTGGTCCCTGGTACTTGGTCCTCTGCTGGGGGTTGTGGTTCTGCCCCTCTGCCTGCAGCGCAGGGGACCAACATACCGCGGACAAAGTCCGGTCGAAGTCCACGTCGTTCTCGGTATACTGCCAGTGCTGGGAAGGCCTGCTCCTTCTCCATGTCCATGCCCGCCCTGAGCACTAGGGCCGGCACTGCTCCTTCTCGTACCTCGTCCTCTACCATGTCCTCCATCAAGCTCATTGTCCACTCTGCTGCTTGTTCCCTAAGCTTCGCATTTGTCATGATTGTCTGGAAAGGGCCTTGCACCCAACGCGCCCATGCTGCTATCATGGGCTCGTTCTCGGCTGCCTCCGAGCCGTCTGCTTTGCGCTTCACCCCTGCCCCTTGTGGTGCTCCGTTGTCCTCGTGGGCGGAATGCCCACATCACCCCTGCCTTCTCGGAGGTCCCCAATAAAAGGGGACAAGGTCAGAAGTGGCTACATCACCCCCGCCTTTTCGGGGGCCCAAAAATGGGCGGATTGGCTACATAACCCCTGCCTTCTCGGGGGGCTACATCATCCCTACGTTCTTGGGGGCAGATAGTTTGGTTGGGGGGGGTGGGGGGCAAAACCAGGCACGAGTGTGGAATGGTCAAAAAAGGATGCTCGGTGCGCTAATACTCCCCCAAAGTGTGAAAAGGGGTGGAAAAGCGTGAAACTAAGTGAAAATTCAAAAATGCCATATCCCCAACGCGAAAGAAGCATCAAATCCTACTCTCCAACAATAATGATGCCCCTAGTATCACAAAGTAAGGGCCTCTAGTACGGCCAAACACCCAAATAGCCGCGGTGCGCACACGCACTGCGCCAAGTGCACCCCCTTACGGCCTAGCCACCATTTAATCTACTGCTGCTTGGTCGGGCCAAGCGGCAAAATCTCCACGCCGCGTGCGCGTTATGTCAAGCCCCCCCCCCCCCCCCCCCGAGACTCAGGCATGTCCATTTCCGTGTGGGTTGGGTATCACTTTGCTAGCCTAGATGCAGCCAGTATTGGGTGTGTTGTGGAACCAATGTTGGCCAACCAATTCCAATGGGCTCAATCCTAGGTTTAATTCTACATCCTCGCCTTGCGTCATGCATCCAAGCGCTCACAAACCTGAAGAAAGCAGAAAAAAATACTCTGGCACAGTAGCAGAGGCAGACCAATTATCAAAAAAAGAGATGCTGTCTGTCGCCCGTGTGTACAGTTGGAGGGTGGCATTGGAAGCATTTTCGTAGATCTTGTGGCACCGCCGTATGTAGGTCCTCAGTCTGGTTCCCCAGTGTGTGAGTAAGTGACGTTGTTTGAGGGTGGGACACACATCGCACCAGCACTGGTCAAGCGCGTGTATCAAAGGGGTGCAATGGATGCACAAGGGATGACAATATGGTGCACAGTTCGTCGAAGTCATCTGCTTTGATGCCTGTCATTTCCACAATATATAGCTCCACTGTTAAGCTCACAAGTGACGAGACTGATGCTGACAACACGCTTCACCTTGTTGTCCATGCACAGGTACCAGCCAAGTTCCGAGGCAGGTTTGTTGTTCAGGTTTTGACATGATAGTGGGACACACAATCTTTCAATTTCATTGCAACAAAACAAAGACTGAACAGAAATAGCGGCCAGCACCAAAAATGCCTGGATTCAAATTTACATGGAAAGGATCCCAATGGGTCCTTGAAAATCTACAAATGCCGCGCAAATTGACATGCCTACAGCTTGGTGTGCCACACAACGTGACATCAAGTAGCTTCTTGTGAGGTATGCACTTCATATGCACTTCGAAAACATGAAGTGTGGTCTCCATCCTCTCAGCTCTGCAATGGACGTTGACATCATCACCACATCCAGAGGCTACCCGACCAAGAGAAGGTGTGTCGTGTTTCGCTTTGGGGGGACAAAAGAATGCACAAATACAGTGCAACCCTCCTTCCCTTCACCAGCAAACCAACAGAGGTATAGGCTGATGCGGATTGGGCCGGTTGTTGTTCCCTCTTTGCAGAACAGAAAGGAAGGCGACGAGGGCGAGGTGACCACATGCTGTGCTTCTCCAACATAGTCCTCCTCTTTTGGTAAGCATGTGCCATGGACGCAAGTATAAGATACTGGAGTGGGGTCTGCAATGCTTCATAAGTGCATACTGGCAGCTGATCAGTTCCAATACCTGCATCGCCTACGCTGATAGGTTGGGGCTCAATGGTCGGTTCTATTTGGAACTTCTAGGCTCTTGAAAAAACTTGATGGTACTTCCATCGTTGGACAGCTGCAAAGCATAGCACTTCTTCGTCCTAACCCCCCAAGACTGCCCATCTGGTGTCTCTTTGTGGCACATACAAACAGAACGAACAGAAGATCAGAGGGCCTTCTGTTCATAACAGAGGGCCAGAGCAGCACATGCCGTGCTTCACCAATACAAAAAGAGGGAACATGTAGAGAAGGGAACACAGGGAAGGGTTGAGGTATGGCTGCACTCTGGACCAGGTGTGCCCACTCTCAAACTTCCAATGTCAGGCGGGGGTTGCACACAGCAGACAGCCCCGTGTGCCCGCAGTCTTTGTGACTGCCAGTTTGGTGGTCAATGACACGATGGCAATGAAGGGAAACGGGTCCCAATATCATTGCGAACTGCAAAGGTCGCGGGGTTCTAGCTGCTCATGCACACACCACTGGTGGGCTTAGTGCAGGAACAAAATGTGCACAACTCCTTGTCCATAAAATAAAGAATCCATATGCCCAACGTTTCCTTGCAGCAGACCCTGCCAAGTGGCTTGCCTTCTCCAGTGACCTTTTCTTTAGGGCAGAATCAATAGCGCCGACCAATTCGTCGCCAACTCGAAGCGTTGCATTGTCCCAAGGGCAAACGGTTGCAAGGGTTTGCGGAGCCCTGAAGGGTCGGGATTTTGGTTTTGTGAGGTGCAGTCTGAGCACTTTGAATATACACAAGTGGGGAGCAACAACCTGTTCGCCATTCCCCACGAGTGAGAACAGCAGTGCCACTTTACATTCTGCCCTGTTGGATCAAGGGATCGCAGTAGGATGAATGCTGAGTCATGCAAGACGACCTACGAACTATATATAGGGCCAAAGCTGCTTAACAGAACTTCGGAAGCTGCAGCCAGGTCCACTGATGTGGTTCCTCACCACTACCCCACAACACAGTACTCCAGCAGTATGAGGCATGTGCTTGTGTAAAACATGAGGTGCTCTTCAAGGAGTCCCCCCATTACTGTTCAAGATCACCCATGCCAAACTGGGGGGGACCCCATCACATTGGGAAAGTGTTTGCCCTGCGCGCGCCCTGCGCGCTACTTTTATTCTGACTATCCTGGATTTAGCCCCCAAGCTTACCACTGTGTAGAGAGGCCCCCTAGAGAGGCCCCCTAGTAGACATGTCAAGTGCAACACCATCCCTGCAAAGCACTCAACAAGATAAGCACAACTGTGTCCTTTGGGAGGTGGTGCCCTTTGCCAAAGGTAAGGATGCGCCGAATCACCTCGGGGACGTTTGGTGACGTTGACGTATTGGGGTAGCAGGGCGCGCACAGGGCAAAGTTTTGTACGTCCATAACTACCCAAACCCAAGTTTCGGCCTGTATGTTGAGGTTTGTTGTTCCATAATAGGGACTTGAAGATTGGGGACCAAGTGTTTTACACCAGGTGTGTGCAAGAACCACATGCACTACGTTGCATATCGACGGAAGTTCCAGTCCGATGCACAGACACAATGGAAGAAGCGCCAGGGAGCGCCAGGTAGTGGCACTTTGCATGCCACGCCGGTTTTGCGTTATATGGACGCCATTAATAGTGCGATCAAGGAATTCAATCGTAAGCAAACCGCTTTCATGGACCAAGTTTGGCAACAATTTCAACCATCGGATCTGCCAAAGCAATTGAGCCTTGATAAATGTGGTCCACTGGGAAGAACATTGTTTATGCACCAGTTTTGAACAGCCCACATTGATTTTTGGGCAAAAGAACACCCCCTGCACGTGCCCTGCGCGCTGACGCTCCCCCATTGGAATATAAACTCCGTGCGCCCACACGAGCCCCAAGTCCCATGAAAACAAAAAGACTGGCATGTTGTTATTGTGAGTCTCTTTAGTGCCCCCTTGCATGCACTTTGATGCGAGTGCTGGTGGGTGCAATGGATGCACAAGGGATGACAATATGGTGTAAAGTAGTTCGAAGTCACGTGCTCTGATGCCTGTCATTTCCACAATATATGGCTCCAGTGTTGAGCTCACAGGTGACGAGACTGATGCTGACAACACGCTTCACCTTGTTGTCCATGCACAGGTACCAGCCAAGCTCCCAGGCAGGTTGGTTGTTCAGGCCTTGAAATGATAGTGGGACACACAATCTTTCAATTTCATTGCAACAAAACAAAAACTGAACAGTAATGGCACTGAGCACTAAAAATGCCTGGAATCAAGTTCTATTGCCTATCGGCAAGACACCTCAAAGAGGGAGGGGGCAATTTCGGGGCTTTCGGGGGCCCATGGCATAGGCTACATAGGCCTAGCGGCCACTACGTGGGTCCCCAGGGGTGCTCAAGTACCCGTATTGTCACCGAAATGATCACCCAAACCCATCCCAGGGGCAACGGAAGGGTTTCATTGAAAATCAAATTTCGAAAAATTTTCAGGTGCCACTAAACAGCCCATCCAGCATGAAAACGGCCAAGTCCTCACTGGCAAGGGGCCATATGGGGGGGGCGGGGGTACCTGGAGTTGGGACCCGGGACCCCCGCCATGGGTTAGGGGTCCCATATACAAGAAAAAAAGTTCTTCAAGACCCAGGTCCAAATACACACACAGCGGCTACAATGATTTTGTGAGGTGCAGTCTGCACCTTGAATACACACTCCCATATACAAGAAAAAAGTTCTTCAAGACCCAGGTCCAAATACACACACAGCGGCCACAATGATTTTGTGAGGTGCAGTCTGCGCCTTGAATATACACAAGTGGGGAATAACGACCTGTTCACCATTCCCCATTAGTGAGAACAGCAGTGCCACTTTACATTCTGCCCTGTTGGATCAAGGGATCGCAGTAGGATGAATGCTGAGTCATGCAAGACGACCTACGAACTATATATAGGGCCCAGGAGTGGATATAGTGAGGGGGGGTGCCCCCCCCCCCCTCCAGCCCCCCCTCCCCTGCTCCGATGACAATGACAATGAGGTGTCCCCCCATTACTGTTCAAGATCACCCATGCCAAACTGGGGGGGACCCCATCACGTTGGAATATAAACTTGATGCGGAGATGGTGGGGGCTGGGGTCAGGTCCTCCGCAGCCATGGACAGCTGCTGTGTACTCTGAGAAGCCACTCTGCAACCAGCTCTACGGGGTAAAAGAGCTCACAAGGCAGCCTCCAACGCCAGAAAGCCCACACTCACAAACACAAAATCAAATTACCATTTGTACCTTGAGGCGACATATCGAACATAGGTCACTTCGCCAAAGCCAGGATGCACCCCCAGAGCGTGCTCTGTTGCGAACCAAAGGCTTCTGGGGTGCATCTGGGGAGGCAACAGCCCGTGGAGTGAACGTATATGCGGACATGGTGGCTGCCTGTTGACAAAGAGGGCAGCAAGCAAAACAGGTACCGTCCAAAACGGACGGAAACCTCAAACATGTTGTCAGTACAGCAGGCAGACACAGTGTTCCAAATAGCCCTTTTCAAAGGCATTCCGAATATACCCCACATACCTACAGGACACCCAGCGGACTCAAATGAGGCAACAATGGCACCGACCCTTGAAAATCCACCGTGTTGGGACTAATGTTACCGTCCCTAGGAGATCTCGAAAGGGTAACGTGCAGGTGAATGTATTGCGTTGCACATGTTTGTACACACCATCAATACGACCGGAGGCCTTTGAGGGCGAGTCACTGTATGTTGGTGCTGGGTGATGGCGGGGAGTCCTCCACAGCCATGGACAGCTGGTGTGAACTCTGAGAAGCCACCCTGTTGTGCCCAAAAATCACAAACCCAAGCAACCATGCCATCACACAGGGCTGGCTAGTGTGTGGGAAATTTCGCAGAAGCCCCAGATTTCGCGTGGGGAAATTCGTAACCATTGTGGAGCGCGAAGTTTCCCACACAAAGTTGACTGACCTCGAAATGCCCCTCCCCCCTGTAATGCCAAGGCCCTGTCAGTTGAGGGGTAGCCTCACACAACTACAACTTCTTGATCCGGATATAGGGACCACAATCACACACAACACTGTGGAAAGAAGAATGACGAAAGAAAGCTGCGCAAGGGCTCACATCTGCTCGGGCACTTGTGCCCGGCATCAATCGCAAGAAAGTGTGATGAAGCGAGGCTGAACTGAACTGTGGTCCTCCAACCTGCATAATCCAATGCCTGCCGGTGCATGGACTGCAGGTCAATGAAGGATCTGCAGCTTCATGAAATGCATGAGCATCGTTCATCTCAGACTGGCAAACAGCTATGCCATGTTTTCACATGCCCCGTTGCTTCGCTCCACGTTGAGTAATCTTGGGTCTTTCCTGGCGCCAGTGCAAACCACATAAATCGCAAACGTAGTATGAGTGGTTGCGTTTGGCACGTACATGTCTCCAGTACATTCGGTGGTCGCACATTCCCGTTGAAGCATGAATGTAGCGTCCCGGCTGTTGCGGCGGGGCGGGTACCACAGGGTTCCCTGGGCCAGGCAGCACGGGAGGTGTGTCCCCAGACTCAGGTGTAACGTGTTCGGAGGACGAATTGGCCTTGCACCCAGCATTGTGGTCGGGCAGGTTGACAATAGTGCGCCAGGTGAACAGATCGGCACAGGCAGCCCGTTGATTCTCCATTGGTTGCGAACAGAACAAGGAATAAAAGGGGTGGCTGGCAGCAGAGAGTGACAGAAGTGGTGCCCAACAGCCTCAGTGCCATGCCGTCGTCTCAGCCTTTTCCCAAAAACCTACCCCCCACCACACAGTAGCTGCGGGCAAACCCTGTGTTCTCGCAGAAGCCCGGGGAGTGTGCACAACATCTCCACAAAACAGCAAGCACACAAAGAGTGCCATGTCACCATCAGATACGTCACTAACAGCCACCGCCGCCTCTGGTCAACAGATAACCACACATGCTTTACAGGACACGTAGGTGTAGTAATGCAGAGACCGTCCGCATTCACAGTTTATGCCCCTTGACGGTGCTTGTGTCCTTTTGGAACGAAATCATACTAAGGAGCATAGTCCATGGGCTGGGTGCCCCGTTGACCCCATCTTGGCTTTCGATTACAGATCCCCAAGCGATGAAGGTAACCACCACACCGGCAGAGCAAGAGCCTCCCCTGCACCCGTCAGGTTTGCTGACAGCTTGCTTGGCCATCCATGATGCCCATTGTGCAGCATCACCCGCAGTGAGGGTTTCTATGCTGTACACCATGGTGCAGTGCACTGGGCTGGGGTCCTGAGTTGCCTGATTTTCGGGGAGTTCCAGCAGCTACAAGCTCCTTTTGGGCCCTCAGGCAATGACAACAGGAATCTGGCAGCAGAGCGTTCAGCAACCCTGACTGCCTCACAAAACAAATCATGGCATTCTCAGCGCATGCAGTGCTGCCTGGACCTAAATGCAGTGCTGCCTGGACATTTGTATCTCTGCTACTGTTTTGAAGTCCTTTGCAAACTTGGAGTGTATGAATTTTGCCCCCCTTTTATGTACCCCGCACATAAGGAAGGAAATCATATTAAGGAGCAATAGTCCATGGGGCTTCTGCCCATTCCATCACCCAGATTCACCCAAGGGGCAAGTCGTGTGGGTATCAGGAGAGCTGCTGCCCTGTATGACAAGAGGCTCCTCCCACCGTCCTTTACGTTTGCTCACGGGACACATGACCAGGGAAGATCTACATTGTAGTCCCCCATTACAATGTCATAAGGTCGGAGAGACTGCAGGAATAGGTCTACCTCCTGCTTGTCCCGGCGGTTGAATTTGGAGTACACACACGCTATGGTGCGGCGGGGGCTGTTGGGGAGTTGGAGCCTGATGGCCCCTGCTAAACCGTTTGGTGAGTATAACGTTTCGAGTATGTGTGGGACCACGGTGTTGCGGACAATGAATGCTACCCGAGGTTCGGTCCCAGGCGCAGCGTAGCACTTGTAGTTGTTGTTGAGCGCTGTTGTGGCTGCCTCTGGTTTAGGGAAACACGGGTTATATTCCTGGATGCCGCAGAGGTCGATACGGCACTGGCTGATCAGATGGAGGGCACTGGCCCAGCGTTGAAGGGTGACGGAGCCTTGTGCTCCTTGTATGCTCCAGGTGGCCAATTTCATGTCGTGGTGCTTTGCGGTGGTCGTGTCATCTAGGCTGTCATACCGTCGATTTGTGTTGACCACCAGGTGCTGTGCATATTCCTCTATGTCGAGCAACGGAACGGGGGGTCCCAGCACATCCCGGCACCCGCGCCGGAGCTGGTATATCCTGCGGTGTCCGGGGTTGGGGTGTACATCTCCGCATTGGAGGACCCAGTTGTTGTTGAACCGTGTGTTGTGAGGGCTGGTAACCGTGGTGATGGACACAGGTGCGTGGTAGTAGCGGGGCGGCACCCCCGTGATAGGGGCGGTCGGGGTGTGGAAAAAGCAAGCGATATAGAGGAGGAGCAGGCCGGGCCGCCATACTTGGTAGCCGTGGGGGTTGGGGCCCGGTGAATAGTCGTGCCGGTGCCGTAGCGGCGGGGTGTATCGCCTGCGTATTCTCCAATTCACAGGGAGCAGATATACCGGTCCCTCTGTATGTGTAGTGGGCGCCAGGAGTAGGAGGAGGGCCGTAATGGCGATGCAGGGCATGAGGAACAGGCACCTCACTTTTTCCCTTTGCCCTGCTGGTTTTTTGACGGCCCCTTCCCTTTCCCTTTGTGTTTGGTGTCGGCGGCGAAAGCAGCCGTACCGTCCGCCTGCTGGTTGGTTCGTGGTGATGTAGGTGTTGCCTTCTTCTTTTTTGGTGGTGGTGTGGTTTTTGTGGGGGTTTTTTGTAGTTTGGCGTTGACTTTTTGGTCCCAGAACGTAAGGAACGGCGGGGTGGCAATGCCGTCCCACGTAAAACTGCCAACGTCTCCGACGCGGAGTGCGAACACGGCGGCACATGCCGCCGCGAAGAAGGTGCGTGCCCACGGCCAGTGGTGGCGGCATTTACCAAGTCGCTCGAGGTCTTTGCTTGTTGCCCATATGCGGGGTCTGGCCATGTGCGCGGTGCTCTTGTCGATGGCGCGGACTTGCAGCCATATACGGGCTGTGACCACCTCTGGGATGAGCTGCAGCTTGGCCGGCATTTGGAACCCAGAGACGGTGTTCCGCGCCACAGAGCCGCCCTGTCGCCTGTGCCCGAGAAGCAGGAGGCGGCCGTCGATAGCCAGCTGGACGTCGTTGTCGTTGTTGGTGCCTTGCGGGGTGCCTCGTACTGCACAGAGGTACGTGGCCCTAGTGCCTTTGGCGAAAGCCCTGGCTGCAAATGCCAGTGTGTCACTATGGTGGTCGCGCAGGCCTGCACGCAGCGCTGCGCGGTAGGCGTCCCATGCCTGGGCCACTGTGACGGCGATTTGGGCTGGCGCGGGGGGTTGTGCGGGGGCTTGGGGGGGGGGGGGTACTGCGCTTCAGGCAGAGGAGGTCGGGCCACCCTGCTGTTGTAGGAGCTGGAGTAGAGCGGCTCCCCAGTCGACCTGCTGCTGGCCAGGGGCTGTGGATGGTTGCTGTGCAGCGGGGGCGGTTGGGGGGGCCTGTGCTGGTTGGGGGCAGGGGTACTGGGCCCAGTGCCACTGTCCGCATCTGTTGCACGGCGCTGGGGGCGGTCCGTTCATGTCGTAGGCCTGGTTGCTGTTGACCCAGAGGGTGTGCTGGCCCACCTGCTGCATGTGGCCCCCAGCCTGCTTCCAGGGGCACACGCGTGCAATATGTCCCCGTTGCCCACAGTGGAAACATACCGTGCCCGATCCTCTCGCTGGCGCCGCAGGCGGCGCTGTGAAGCATTGGGCCGGCGCCGCCTGGTTGGCCGGCATGGCTGGCGCCGACGGTCTCCCCTGGCGCTTGGCCCGTAGCTCTTCGTTCAGTACTCTCCACACCGTGGCAGGCAGCGGCTGTTTGGCCCACGCGCCCGATGGGTCCTCCATTGCGATCTCCTTCAGTGCCGCGCCCAGGGATGTCATCCAGGCGTATGGCAGGGCCTGTGTAAGGAAGCGGTCAATGGCGTTTGTCGTCAGTGGTGGTATCATGGATTGCCTCATGTGTTCCACTTCCAGCTTTTGCGCTGACAAGAGCGCGACGATTTCGCGCATCCTGCCTTGGTCGGAGGTGATGTCCCCCTCTGCCTGGGTTGGTGCTCCTGCTGGGGGAAAACCCTTGAAGCGTAGTTCCTAGAAGTCCGGCCTGAGGTGCTTTCGCGCTGCGTACGCCCCCATTGCCCGTACTGTTGTCGTGCGATCCATATCCATGCCCGCCGCCGCTGCAAACGTGGCCAGCTGCTCCTGCGTGGCCTCGGCCTCCATCAAGTACTCCTCCATGTCCACTTCCCACTTGTCCATGTCGCTGGCGTATGTGCTGCGGCTTTCGATGGCCGCGAACGGGCCTGCGACCCACCTGGCCCACTCAAGTACGGTAGGATGTGGTTGCGGTGTTGGCGGGCTTGGGCTGGCTTCTGTGACGTTGGCGTTGGAGTCGCACCCTGGCACCCTCCTGAAGACGCCGTTGACGAAGTCCAGCTGCGGCGATCTGCGGCCCTTGTAGGCCGCCATGGCGCGCGTGGCCTCGGCTACGGTGAGGACCATGCCCGCCCGTGTGGTCATCGCGGCGACGGCCCCTTCCGGTATCTCCTGCTCGGTGAGGGCTTGGAGGAACGCCAGCTCCCACTCGTCCAGCTGCTGTGCGCAGTGGGCGCTCCTGAGCAGGGCTTGGTACGGGCCCTGCACCCACTTCGCCCACGCCTGGAGGCACGAATTCGCCGCTGGCTGTGGTTGAGGCACTTCCGTGGTGTCCATGCTGTCGTCCCCGTTGGTTTGCCCGCTGGCCTCCCTCTTGGCAGGCATACCGCCCCGCAGTCGGCCCAGCACCTCGAGCGTGGAGCCTTCTCCGATGCCGTACTGGGCCAGGGTCCAGTGGCTGTGCGTCAGCGTTTTGCCCGCGAACACCAGGCGATGCAGGCCTACCGGCGTACCCTGTTTGTAACGCATGTGCGTCTCGATGGTGCTGACGGGGTCGTGCCATGAGTGGACGCGGACAGTCATGGTGCGTCCCGTCACAGCTTTGACGAACACGTGTCGCACTGGCTCGGAGTCCCCGTACTTGGCGGCGTTGCGCGGGAGGAGGGGCTGCGATACCAGACTGTTGCCTCCGGGGAACTCTGGGTGCACCGCCAGGCCCATCAGCACGCGCGGGGGTCCCGTTGCCGGACACTGCTGCACCTCAGGGTTCAAGTAGCTCAAGGTGCCCACCATATTCCAACGAGCGTGGATCAATCCGGCCTCATGGTATGCGGCTAGTGCGGCGGGGTCGGTGGGCAGACCGTCGGCGTCCCAAACGTTGTCACCAGGGTACTCACCACCGTGGTAGTCATGGTCGGATGCTGCAAAGAATGGGCCCCACCTTGTGTTGCGCTCGGGACCATCGCATGCAGCCAGGTTGTCAAGTACACTGCCAGAGGCAGCAGCCATGACCGCGTACAAGATTATACTGCCCACTGTGGATTAGACACAGATGGAGGCCAGGGCGATTTGGGAGGTCCAGCTCTCAACGGGACCCTCATCAGTCGCGATGGCCTGCACGTAATATCCGAACATAGAGGCCATGGCCCAGCAGCTGTTCGTGATCCGCTGCATCTGCAGCTCTGTGACCGTGTCAGGGTTGTCAATCCGAACCAGAGGGTCGAAGGCTTCACCAGGACGGAGCAGATGCAGGTCCCTACGCAGTGGACCATCGTGCACACGGTAGGCCCCAAAGGCACCCAGCAGGACAACATGGCCGGCCGCAGTAGCAGCGAAGTACTAGGCGTGCAGCAGGTTGGAGTCGTCGTGGTAGTCCAGGTCGCCCCCAGAAAAGATCCGCGCACCAGGCTCGAGCCACTCAGGCTCATCGATCTGCACACCTGTGTACTGGGCCACCCACTCAGGGGTCAAACAGCGCGAAGTGCCGGCTGGGTAGTTCTTGCCAGGGGCAGTGATCACGACCTTCTTGGTACCAGCCTCAATGTGCTTGGAAGAGCCCTCCGAGCTGTTGAATGCACCAGCACCCTCGATGACGATCGCAACAATCATTTCCTTCCATGGGGCGGCGGCAGGGTCACGGGTGGAGATAATCTGCACCACGTGCACCAGGTTGGAGCTGCCAACGTAGTCTAGATCGCCCTCAGGGAAGTTGTGAGCACCAGCTTTGAACCACACAGGTGCAGTGATCTGCATACTGGTGTGCTTGGCCAACAACTCATGGGTCAAGCAGTCCAAAGTGCTCACCATATTCCAACGAGCGTGAATCATTTCGGCCTCAGGGTATGCGGCGAGTGTGGCTGGGTCAGTGGCCAAAATGGCGGCGCCCCAACCGCAGATCCCGGGGTATTCACCATCGTGGTAGTCAGGGCCGGCGGCATCAAAGAATGTGCTCCACCACTTGTTGCGCTCAGGGCCACAGCAGGCAGCCAAATTGTCAGGTACACGGCCATAGGCAGCACCCAGGATCACAGACACAATCAGACCGCACACTGTGGATAAGAGAGGCAGTGACGCCAGCCTGGGGGGTTTTTTTTTTATCAAATGGGCCAGTTCATAATGTGCCAAGGGCCACTGTGGGCCAAGTTCGATGCAGAGTACAGATTTCGGCAAAGCTAGGGTGTGCATACGGGCTGCAGCTCATGACTGCGCCCCCATGGTTTCCCGTTGGGGTGGTTGTGGTCATGTCATTGGAATTTCCCACTCGTTTGGATCCCAGTGCGTTTTGTGGCGTTTTGGTAGTGGTTGCATCGGGACTTCCCACAAGGTGGGGTCCCAATGTTCTTGCGGCCGTTTCCGTATGAGGTATATCGTCTGTCGTGTTGGTTGGGTTGTTTGCCAGTCCTGTGTCGTCTTATGTTTGCAGGCATCATGGTAGCATTGTGTCATGTTTGCCAAGTGTTTCTGCTGGCACCACATGTAGAGTGCCTGTCGTAGGTGAAGGTCCAGCAGCTTCTCGGTGCCAGCGCACAGCCTCCGGTATCGTCCGCTGATCAGCAGCAGCATTTTTGCATCTGCATACCACATCCTTGTGTCGTACTTTGCTTGTTCATACCATTGCCTGCGTATTTGGCACGGGCGTGTGTGTGTGTCCTGCCGTCGTTGTGCTGTCATCTGGTCTTTGATCAGTTTTGTGACGAGCATGTGATAGTCCGTTTTGGCCGTTAGTGTGTTGGTGTAGTGCGTGTGCAGGGTGCGTAGGTGTTGCCGTGCCACCGCAGCGGCGTGTGCCCTGTGGTATATGTCGTGTGTTTGCTGTGCGTGTTCTTGTGCCAACCTGCCCGCTGTCGTTTTGTACTGTTCCCATCGTTGTGCGTCAACGCTGAGACGCTGACGCTTCTGGGTGGGTTCGTCTTGTGCTGTGTTAGTTGCTCGTATTCTTGCAAACCATGCCACTGCCTCATCGTCGTTTGCGCCGCGCGCATCACGTATCCATTGGTCGGGGTCGATGGGTTCCGCCGTCGCGACCTCGGTCCTACGTTTGCGTTTCGTGCCGCTCCGCATGGGCGCCCCGACGTGGTTTCGTAGGTTTTGCGGCGTTTCTCACGGTGGAAGCGCCTGAGCGACGTACTTGGTCAGCCATAGGGGCGACGGTGGCTGGTGAGGTGTAGGGTCTGCGTATTTCCGTCTTAGCGTTTGGACGCCAACCTGGGGTTTCCGGGGAAGTCCGGGCTCAGTACGGGCGCCTGCTCGAGGCAGACAAAGAGGGTGGCCAGGGCGATGTGGGAGGCCCAGCTTGCAACAGGACCCTCATCAGTCGCGATGGCCTGCACGTAGTGTCCGTACATGGAGGTCCTAGCCAGACGGCCGTTCGTGATCTCCTTTACCTGCAGCTCAGTGACAGTGTCAGGGTCGTCAGCCAGAACCAGAACGTCGAATGCTGCGCCAAGGTGGAGTAGAAGCAGGTCCCTGCGCAGAGGACCACGGCGCACACAGCAGGCCTCAGGAGTACCCATCAGGACGACTTGGCAGGCCACGGTGGCAAGGATGGGTTGTGCGTGTAGCAGGTTGGAGTCGGCGAGGTGGTTCAGATCGCCCCCAGGGAAGACGTGTGCGCCAGGCTCGAGCCACGCCGGCTCACCGACCTGTACATCAGTGTTCTTGGCGACCAACTTAGGGGTCAAGCAGCCCAAAGTGTCCAACACAGCCCAACGAGCGTGGATCGATACGGCCTCACGGTACGCGGTGAAGGTGCTAACGTCAGCGGTCAAACCAGCGGCGTCCCCGCCGTAGTCACCAGGGTACTGGCCAGTGACGTAGTCGGGGTCGGAGGCTTCGGTGATTGGGCCCAGACTCTTGTTGCGCTCAGGGCCACAGCTGGCAGCCAAGGTGTCAGATACACGGCCCGCGGCAGCAACCATGGTACCCATGAAAAAAAAATATACTTAGTAAAAGCAAAAAAAAAAATTTCTACTAAGTTTTTTACTTAGTAAAAAATTTTTTTCTACTAAGTTTTTTACTTAGTAAAATTTTTTTTCTACTACGTTCTTTACTTAGTACAAAAAAAAATTGGTTTTTTAAACTAAGTTTCGCAACTGAGTAGAAACCCCACTTACTTAGTAACAAATTGTTTTTTTACTAAGTTTTGAAACTCAGTAAAAAAAATTTTTAAAAAAATTTTTTTACTCAGTTTTACCACGGACCCCTGTATTGTCCCTTGTGATTGTTCATTCGATCTTGAAGAAGGTGTGGGTATGTTGTCACTGTGCCACTTCCAGGGTTTTGCAACATCATGTGTGTCCTCATTGTTTGGGTAGAAATGTAGCGAGTGCTTCCCCGGGTGTCTACTCCCGTCACTTTGTGGCGAGTGCCTCTGGTGTGGTTCAAGTTTGGGCACACACAGGTTTGGGTTTGGACACCCTGCTAGCTGGCCGAAGTTTGAAAGGGGAACCACCCTGGGACCACTTGCCTAGAAAAAAGCGGGGGAGGAAGGGGGCGTGACACGTGCAATATTGTGGTGCTTTGATATCACACCTGCCATTCCTTTGGAGTCTTGTCATTCCACAAAGGCAGAGAGGGGCCCACATGTGGGCAGAATGGCTACATCACCCATGCCGTCCCGGGGTCCCCAACTCATGTATTTCCACACAAAGCATGTCCTCAACACAGAGTCTTCACAAACAAAAACATGTTACCCATGGGGAGCTACTTGTGGGCCACCAAAATGCTGATGATTGGCTGGCCCAGTGGCCAGACAAGACTTCAGCACGGTGTAGGCTGTAAGCACGTGGCAATGTGCAAAAATGATTGCATTTTCTTAATGTTGACTGGGAATCGATTTGGGTGGAAAGGGGATGCCTAAAAATGTGGTAAAAAGTGGCTTTGAAATTATGGGTCAAACCTGAGCACTGGCAACGATAAGGGCAGAGCACAAAGCCAACCTGGGGAAACGGCCCATGCAGTCAATCGCGTGATAGAAACACACACACAACAACCAGCATGAAACCTGTGCAGCCCCATCAATATTGCAGAGCCCCAATGCTGAGTCCCAGCAATTGCACAGGGATAGGACAATGTGCTGCATCCAGTGCTGCAAAAATGGGGCCTACTTTCAACCTTCCCCCTGCGCCCACTGCCTTTGCCCTGCTGGACAAGAAAAAGCGCTCTACACATGCACATCCTGGTATGCATATGCAGCAATGTGCGGCAGTTCCAATGAAGTACAATGAGTTCATCATGAGCATCGGTGTATGTACAGTCTGTCCAACCCGACGATGTTGTTTCCTTCATACCACCCCCCCCCCCGTGTCAATGGCCCGGGCCATGTCGAGCGGGGGGGGGGGGGGGGGCATTGGCAAGGGGGGCCATGTTTCTTCTTTCGAAGGGGGGGGTCCATTGACACGCGCACGGGGAGTCCATTGACTCGAGTTCTCGTAGAAAATCCAAAAAGAATTCTATGTGTATGCATTTTCTAGCTTGGCGTAAACCAATGGCGTAAACGTGGTGGGGACCCTTGCTTGGTACCTCTTGCATCTTTGTGGTGGTTGTGGAGCTCACATAAGCCATCTTTTGCAATTTTTTCATGCTTTTCCCCCATTTTTCTTGTGGTGCTCAACATTTGTTTTCCCATGCCTTTCCTTCTTCACACATGCAAGCACACAATAGCAAACACTAAGAAAACGCACAACTGCAACTTTTGAAACGATGATGGTTGAAACTGATGACCCCAGGCCTGCTTCAAAAGGTTTCAGCACCATATACTTCATGTGGCAGTCAAAGAAGCTGACAAACGTGGTTGAATGCTACAAAATAACGCGTGCATTACATCGCAACATACCACTGGGGCCAGATGTGGCCCTGATCAGGGAAGCGTTGTGGAAAACAGGCACACAACAGGGCTGAAAGTGGTGGCCCCAGGCCTGCTTGAAAAAATTCAGCTCCGTGAAGTGCGCAACAATAATGTTTTCAAATAGACATGAATTACATGCAACTGCAATTGGCAGACTGACGGAATGAATCATGGCACTTTGACCTGAGCAAAGCATGCTGAAATCTGTGGCCCCAGGCCTGCTAGAAAGGTTTTCAGCACTGTGAAGTGCTCACCAATAATGTTTTCAAATAGACATGAATTATATGCAACTGCAATTGGCTGACTGACAGAATGAATCACGGCATTTTTTTTTTGGCTCAGACCAAGATGAGCTGGCGTAGCCTGCTCACTTCACAGTACTCGAGGTGACCCCTCGGGATCAAGGTTCAGAGCTGTCCAGTGCTGCGATGATCCCACAAATGACTGTGGTAGCGGATCTGACACGTAGTGAGGATGAGCTGAGTCTGAAACCAGGTTATGCAGTGGGAGACTGCCACGCCCGTAGGCTTCCCAGTGTGCGTGAGGCACAATGACTGTAGGCTGAAAAGGACAGCGGAGTGAAGATTGAAGGCCGAGGTGAATCAGCAGGTTGCATGTCATACACTATCAGAGTGGGAGGGGATGACATTCAGGCACGATTGGTCAATCAGGCACAAAGGGCACAAAGAATGAATCACGGCATTTTGACCTGTGTGTGTGTCTGTACCCCCCCCCCCCTTTGTAATAGCTACGCCAAAGTACGGAATTAATACGGTCCCTACGCCTACTGTAGCTATTACAAGGGCGTAGCTTGCGCACGACACATACAACTACCGACATACACGTGAGAGAATGCATGGTATGAGTGCACCTTAACCTCCGCCCATGTTCCCAAAGGCATGCAAACACAAGAAAGTGTTTGAGACATGAAAATTCAGGTTCACACCCATGTTCTCACAAGCTATGAAGCATCCATGACCCTATGTAGATGGCAAATTTGTCACCAAACCCATGTGTTATGCGGCTGCACTACATTTGTACCGAATTAGAATTAGGTACCAAATTAATACGGTCCCTACGCCTACTGTAGCTATTACAAGGGCGTAGCTATTACAAGGGGGGGGGGGGGTATCTGTGTATTTAGGACTGCAACAATCAAAAGACCCGAACTAGCCCCTTTATCTGCTTTGGGGCACAGCACCAGGCAAATTCTAATATTTAGGACTACAACAATCAAAAGACCCGAACTAGCCCCTTTATCTACTTTGGGGCACAGCAATACTCAAATTCTGTGAGAGCAAAGCAAGGTGCAGAATTAGGCATGAGACACACAATGTCACACTGAGGAAACTAGGCAAAAGGGGGCAATTCGTGTGCGATTTCGTGAAAAAATCTGATGGGGGGGCCATGTTTCTTCTTTCGAGAGGGGGGGTCCATTAGCAAGGGGGGCCATGTTTCTTCTTTCAAGAGGCGGGGGGCATTGGCATGGGGGGTCCATTGGCATGGGAGGGGGGTGGTAAGGCCGTGTTTTGTCGGCCAAAACCTGTTACCTCAATGTACCAGTGCAAGGGGCTGGGACTTTCCAGCAGCACTGCAAGCTGACATGACGCTGGCACTTCTTTGGCCAACTCGCTGTGCATCTCTTCCTTTTTTGTTGGACTAAGATGAGCTGGCGTAGCCTGCTCACTTCACAGTACTCAAGATAACCTCTTGGGATCAACGTTCAGAGCTGTCCAGTGCTACGATGATCTGGGGCAGATGGGCCGGACTCTGCACCGGTGCTGCTATGTGAGACTAAGCAGAGCGTAGCAACGGTTCTGGGAAACCCCAGAGGCAGAGGCACAGGTAGGCACGGGTAGCGGATCTGACACGTAGTGAGGATTGGCTGAGTCTGAAACCAGGTTATGCAGTGGGAGACTGCCACGCCCGTGGGCTTCCCAGTGTGTATGAGGCACAATGACTGTTGGCTGCGGTGTGAAGATTGAAGGCTGAGATGAATCAGCAGGTTGCATTTCATACACTATCACCATGGGATCAGGATGGGATGACATTCAAGTACAGCTGGGCACTATTCGCTTGGGGCAGAGAACACTGCTGTCCCCATTCCAGTGAAGTGGGAGTGGCCAACTCGCTGTGCATCTCTTCCAGTCCTCAAGGAGGCGCAGGAGGGGGGAGGAGTGTGTCTGGGTGTATTTTGTTACCCCCCCCCCCCCCGTGTCCAGGAACCAGCAATGTTTGACCGCGGAACTAGGGGTTGGTTCTTGCGCGCACTTTTCCCCCTAAATTTCGCCGCGGAACCAGGGGTTGGTTCTTGCGCACAGCCGTGGGCAACCCCGTACCGCGGAAAAAAAATTTTCCGGCGCGTTGCCCCGGGACATGCGTGCCCTCTCCCTATCAAACGGATGGACGTCCGTGCAGGTACAATTAACTGACCTTTGCTAAGTGGCGGCTTTCGTTGTTGTCCACGGTAGCCAATGGCCAGTACATCTAAGCCTCAAAGGTCAAATCGGGCGTGGTGAAGCCCAGCTCAAAATCATCAATCAACCGTCGAAAACCAGCAAATCAGATATTTTGGGATCACCATGGAATTCTAGGTCTTGAATCAAAATCAGTGAAACGGTACAGGTGACAAAAGAAAATGTGGCTGCTCCTTCAACATCAGATACGTCAACATCAGATATTATGGTGACCATCTTTACAGGACACCAGATTGTGCAGGCAACAAGCCTTTGACTCACGTTCCCTTCGGGGCTGTAGCGGTTGTGGCCTTGCTTGAGGCATTCGGATCTGCTGCAACATCCTTGCTATCCCCGGGGGGATGTCGCGTCCCTTTTCGTGTGGAGGCTGCTCCGGGCTTCGTGTCGGTAGTGGGGTGCGCTGCCCCTCTGGGGTGCTTACCACCACTATGCGCGACGCACGCTCAGGAGTGATAGCTCCTGTGAGCTGTAGGTATGAGAGCGCATGCCTGGACATGGGGAGGGGAGCTCCGGCTAGGCTCCCGTGACGGTCTGGGGCCTCCAGGGCCGTATGTGACCGCGCATCCCCTTGCTGTAGCTGGGGTCGCTTGCGTCGTGGGCTCCCCGGCCTTTCTGTGACCGACTGCCGCCTTTTGACCCCTCGGGGCACCCGCACAGGTGCCCAATCAATGCAAATCATGCTCAAACTGCGAGGTTCAACACCTATATCCTGCTTCTTCTAAGCGACGGAACCATGAGTTCAGAAGTTCTGGTGCCCCGCCGACAGGCTGTTGGGAACTGGGTTGAGAGACACTGTCAGGCAGGCAACAAGAGGGGTTGGCATAGTGCTCCTACTGCATCCTGCAGCCCACACATGCTGTCCCTGTGCTTCCCTGGTGGAGGCCCCACTGGGCGAGTCCACAGTGCTGTCGGCGACCGCGGAGGCTTGTGCCCACGAGGCTCGCTGGAGCTCTTGTGCTGGGGGTCCAGGGGTTGGGGGTGGGGCTGGGGAAAGCAAAACAGGCGGCGTGCTCTGGGTGTTTCTGTCCTGGATCTCTGTACCATAAGTTCTACCTGAATGCTGGTGTCTGCGGTGATGACCCCAAGGGCTCGTGTAAGCCCTCCCAGCACACAAAAGGGGGCGAGTATTCAGACGAAACCGTGGTCCTGCCCTGACTGCATGTTGATGCTCCACTGAACCAGAGCAGCGACTCTGGGTCTGGCAAAACCATGTGGGGGCCCTGCTCCTTCTACTCCTCCTGTGTGTCGCGCTGTGTCACTGGCGACGCTGGAGGGCCCCCCTTGGGTGTTCCCGCCGCTTCACTGACGATTCGTAAAAAGATTTCGAGTTCTGCCCTTGCCTGCCTGTTCGACGGGCTCTCTGACCACCGGACCACTGCGTGTCGTGTTACGCACTGCTCCCGGATGTGCTCCAATAAGGGGCATGCTTCGTGCACCCTAGAGTAGCATTGTGAGGAGGTGCCATCTGATACCCTCTCCGGGACGTTTGCCCTGCAATTCTCTTGTTGTGCAGGAGATGGGCAAAGGAACGTCCCCTGGCGTGGCTCAGAACCTGTACCACTGCGCGCTCCCCTTGCAATATGGATATAGGACTCGTAAACACCCTGTGAAAATGCTCTTGCCTGTCAAGCCACCACTACAAGGGGCTGGGACTTTCCAGCAGCACTGCAATCTTACATGACGCTGGCACTTCTTTGGCCAACTCGCTGTGCATCTCTTCCTTTTTTGTTGGACTAAGATGAGCTGGCGTAGCCCGCTCACTTCACAGTACTCGAGAACCTCTCGGAATCAAGGTTCAGAGCTGTCCAGTGCTGCGATGATCCCACGACGGGTGTGGTAGCGGATCTAACACGTAGTGAGGATTGGCTGAGTCGGAAGGGCAACCTGTTGCAAGGGTTTGCAGCAAGATATATACCCTGGGTGCATTCTGCTGTGCCGCGGCCATTCACCTGCAGCATTCGACACCTACCGTCAGGTGCCTATGCTTCATCACTGGACAGGGCATTGTTTGTTGTGATGCGTGTTCAGTTCCACTGAGAGACAGGCACTGTGTGTCACTTTTTCTGGCGTGAGTTATTTACAACAATGAAGAGCTGCACATGCCCTGGGCCAACTACAGAGCCCTGAAAGGTCGGGATTTTGGTTTTGTGAGGTGCAGTCTGAGCACTTTGAATATACACAAGTGGGGAGCAACAACCTGTTCACCATTCCCCATTAGTGAGAACAGCAGTGCCACTTTACATTCTGCCGTGTTGGATCAAGGGATCGCAGTAGGATGAATGTTGAGTCATGCAAGACGACCTACGAACTATATATAGGACCAAAGATGCTGAACAGAACTTCGGAAGCTGCAGCCACGTCCACTGATGTGGTTCCTCACCACTACCTCACAACATAGTACTCCAGCAGTATGAAGCATGTGCTTGTGTAAAACATGAGGTGCTCTTCGAGGAGACCCCCCATTACTGTTCAAGATCACCCATCCCAAACTGGGGGGGACCCCATCACATTGGAATATAAACTCCATGCGCCCACACGAGCCCCAAGCCCCACGAAAACAAACAGACTTGTGCAAAACAGCAACAAACCAAAAACACATCATCACCACCAACGCGACCCTGGCAGTTGGCGGCGGTTTGGTTGCCCATGAACCGCCGGCCATTGGCGGCCAGGCGATTGCGTTTTGTCACTGCCCGCTCCCATTGCCCAAGCTATGCCCAGATCCCCAGGCATTAGGGCCCCTGCAGGGGATGTAGCCGGGGAGACTCATGTGCAGCCCAACGGAGGACTGCACAAACACGTGGCTCCTGGAACTGGCACCGAAGTGATTTTGGTGCCAAGAAAGCCGAGGTCCCTCGGGGTAGTGTATTCCACTTCAATGTTTTTGACACTTCGTTTGGCTCTTTATAACATGAGCATTGGAGCATTGACATTGACTTCAACAGACGGAGATGTTTGTACATGTCCCTGTAGAAGAGTCCAAGGACCCTGTGCAAGGCCCCTGTGGGCCATTAGCGGTGAAACAGCGACGCTTGGCATCCGCAATAACTGTGCGCTTGATTCATGAGCATGAAGCACTTTGCATGGGCTTGGCACTGTGGCACCAGAGTGAGGCCACTCTGCATCCCAGGGATGGCGTGGGGTCCCGCTGTCGATCGCTAGGAAGCCAGACCCATTGGGGGCAAAAGGTTAAGCGGATACGGAACCTGAGGGTAGCAAGGGGGTACTGGGTACGGCTCGCAAATCCACGTGCCTCATCGTCTCCGGGACGGACGCCACGTGCGCCTCCACCCACCAACGGAGGAGGGCGGCCGCAAATTTCCGACGCCCCTGCCCTCCTAGCAGCCTCTACTGACGCTTCTGGGAGAGTGGTATGTGGGCTAACAAGGGTTCGTGGGTGTTGCTTGCGTCTCTTCTTCATTGCCCTTGAAGTACGTCGATGCGGAGCTCTAGGGGGTAAAAGAGCCCACAAGACAGCCTCCAATGCCAGAAAGCCCACACTCACAAACACAAAATCAAAGTACCATTTGTACCTTGAGGCGACATATCGAACATAGGTCACGTCGTGGTGAATGTATTGCGTTGCACATGTTTGTACACACCATCAATATTACCGGAGGCCTTTGAGGGCGAGTCACTGTATGTTGGTGCTGGGTGATGGCGGGGAGTCCTCCACAGCCATGGACAGCTGGTGTGAACTCTGAGAAGCCACCCTGTTGTGCCCAAAAATCACAAACCATGCCATCACACAGGGCTGGCTAGTGTGTGGGAAATTTCGCAGAAGCCCCTAGATTTCGCGTGGGGAAATTCATAACCACTGTGAAATGCGAAGTTTCCCACACAAAGTTGACTGACCTCGAAATGCCCCTCCCCCCTGTAATGCCAAGGCCCTGTCGGTTGAGGGGTAGCCTCACACAACTACAACTTCTTGATCCGGATATAGGGACCACAATCACACACAACACTGTGTAAAGAAGAATGATGAAAGAAAGCTGCGCGAGGGCTCACATCTGCTCGGGCACTTGTGCCCGGCATCAATCTCAAGAAAGTGGGATGAAGCGAGGCTGAACTGTGGTCCTCCAACCAGCATAATCCACAATTGCCTGCCGGTGCATGGACTGCAGGTCAATGAAGGATCTGCAGCTTCATGAAATGCATGAGCATCGTTCATCTCAGACTGGCAAACAGCAATGCCATGTTTTCACATGCCCGGTGGCTTCGCTCCACGTTGAGCAATCTTGGGTCTTTCCTGGCGCCAGTGCAAACCACATAAATCGCAAACAAAGTATGAGTGGTTGCGTTTGGCACGTACATGTCTCCAGTACATTTGGTGGTCGCACATTCCCGTTGAAGCATGAATGTAGCGTCCCGGCTGTTGCGGCGGGGCGGGTACCACAGGGTTCCCTGAGCCAGGCAGCACGGGAGGTGTGTCCCCAGACTCAGGTGTAACGTGTTCGGAGGACGAATTGGCCTTGCACCTAGCGTTGTGGCTGGGCTGGTCGAGGATAGTGCGCCAGGTGAACAGATCGGCACAGGCAGCCTGTTGATTCTCCATTGGTTGCGAACAGAACAAGGAACAAAAGGGGTGGCTGGCAGTAGCGAGTGACAGAAGTGGTGCCCAACAGCCTCAGTGCCATGCCGTCGTCTCAGCCTTTTCCCTAAAACCCACCCCCCACCAAACAGTAGCTGCGGGCAAACCCTGTGTTCTCGCAGAAGCCCGGGGAGTGTGCACAACATCCCCACAAAACAGCAAGCACACAAAGAGTGCCATGTCACCATCAGATACGTCACTAACAGCCACCGCCGCCTCTGGTCAACAGATAACCACACATGCTTCACAGGACGTCGCCTCTCATCAACAGATAACCACACATGCTTTACAGGACACGTAGGTGTAGTAATGCAGAGAGGCGATGAAAGTAACCACCACACCGGCAGAGCAAGAGCCTCCCCCGTGTTCAGCAACCCCGACTGCCTCACAAAACAAATCATGCCATTCTCAGCTCATGCAGTGCTGCCTGGACCTAAATGCAGTGCTGCCTGGACATTTGTATCTCTGCTAATGTTTTGAAGTCCGTTGCAAACTTGGAGTGTATGAATTTCGTATCCCTTTGATGTACCCCTGCACATAATTTGTCCCTCATCTTTTATCAGATTTGTAAATGATGTCTTCCCACCGCAACAAAAAATTGCTAATGCAACAAAGAGGAGGGTGCGAAGGCCAAGGCAATCAAAACCAAGATTTTGTAGTCCCTCATGCTCCTATTTGTCCTCAACATTTGTGTGGGTATAAATCTTTGGGTGTAAATTAATCAAACTAGAAATCAAGCTGGAATGTTGTGGAGACTGGTTGCTATGGCCCAAAAGTGGTTTAAAACTTGCTTGTCCTGCTCTTTGTTTTTTTGGCAAAAATCAAATAGCCCCAATGGGACAATGCCAAACTAAGTACAGTTTTGGTAGAGCAACCAAGGTAGCCATACAAGATCGAGCTCATGACGGGACATGAGTTCCCCTGTCCATGTTGTCTCAGGGCGGTCCTTAACGGAAAAAAAAAAAGTTGTTCCAGAACATGGGTTTTTCAAAAGAGCCACGCAACAAAGCGTGGATTGTGAGTCCCTAACCCCAACTCGAGGGGCCACGCAACAAAGCGTGGATTGAGAGTCCCTACGCAACAAAGCGTGGACTGGATTCCAAACGCCACGCTCAGGGACAAAATCAGACGTGGCTGCCTCACCCCAACCTTCTCGGGCGCCCAAAAGGTGGTGGAATTGCTACGTAACCCCTGCTTTTTTGGGGATCCCCAAAAAGGGGGGATAGACATGGCCCACGGTGGGCCAGTGCAAAAAGGCCTCTGGGGGCGGTCCTTATGGGCGGTCCTTAACAAAAAAAAAACTCGTCCCTTAAGGACCGCCCTGTGTTGTCTAGTTCACTAGGATCTCCCACTCTCCAGGGTCCTAGTGTGCCTTGTGGTGTTTGGGGCGCAGATGGAGGGGGACTTCCCACATGCCTACCAACAAGACACCACGTTGATGTGCCAAACACTATTCCTCATATGCAAGCGACCCAGGAGAAATTGGGACCCCACCTTGTGGGAAGTCCCCCTCCAAGTTCTATTGTCGGTTTGCCCAGAATGTGCAAATAGACCCAAAACGGCGCTTTTGGGGGCCAAGAAGCACCACTAGAAGGGCCTAGTTGGTGCTACGTGACTCCACATGGGTATTCCATAGTCCTATTGTCACCAAATGATCACCAAACAACAGCCTAAAGGCCCCCAAAGGTTGTTAGAGGTCACCCCGAAATCGCGATTTTCAGCCATCTGATGCTGGCCTCAAAAAAGCTAGGTGCCTACTGGTGGACCCTAAAGGGGGGCCGATCTTGGAGACTTGAAGATAGCACCCGGGACCCTTGTGATTGGTTAGGGGGTCCATATCGAAGAAACAATTTCTCTACACCGTGGGTCAAGACAAGTTTTGCCCACCACGGTACGAATAGGTCCAGAACGAGGGAGAATACAACCATCACTAGAAGGGCCCAATTGGGGTTACATGGCTCCACATGGGCTTACATAGTCCTATTGTCACCAAATGATCACATATCATTGGCCCTAGGGACTCGGGGGATTGCCAAAGGTCTGATTTCTCGGCCAACCCATGCCGGCCTCAAAACCCCAAAGTCCTCACTAGTGGGGCCCCATGCGCCAATCTTGGAAATCTAGGAATAGCACCCGGGACCCCCGTCATTGGTAAGGGGGCCCACGTGGAAGGAAGACAAAGTTCTGTAGGACCTACGTCTAGACTGATGCATAGTGGCAGCTATGGGCCAACCAAATTTTGAACCCCAACCCACGGAGCCATGCTGAGGCCTCGGTGCCAAGCAACCAACCCTTTTCGTTGGTGCTAACATAGTGAGGTAAATAGCAAGGGATGCTCTCCAAGGAGGAATTTCTTATTGGATTTTGTGTGCGTGCTAAAATTGGCCATCTAGCAGCATTACTCTCATCCAATCTTGGATGTGTTGCGGATACGATGTTGTCCCCCCTCCCCACGCACTCGATTCACACTATACCCCACTGCTACATACAGAGTCCTTGTTTAGCATAGCTTATCCGACCGTAGCTCTGTCCAACCGTCCAACCCGGTCCACCAAAAGACATAACGGAAATGCAAATCACCGATAAGGGATTGAGTTCTACCAGTAGGACAGCATGCAACGATTGAAATGGCTGCGCGAGACCTGTGCGCCATATAGTGCAGGCGAGTTGCACCCTAAAGGGATAAGTAAAAAATTGTCATGAGTTGTGATCCAAGACAATGCGATGCGAGCCGAGGCAAGGCACTTGCTGCCTGCCTGTCCGCACCACACTCCTGCCATGGCTAAGCGAAAGCTTCTTTTTTTTTTCGGTTCCTGGCGCTCAAGGTGTCATTGAGTGTACTCGGGAGAACCCCGGAAAGCTGAACGTCCATTTATGTACAGCACAGGCACACTCAGTAACTGAGCGGATTAGAGGTCCATGCGGCATGTTGGCATAACATGTGTCATTCCTTCATACAATAGTGTAGTCGATCTGCCACGCCGGAATGGCAATTGAACAGTGTGGATGTGATGTGCATGTAATGTTGGGACTTGGTAACTATTCGGTCATTCGCAGTGCTCAGGATACGTGAGCTGGCATTTCGTTATATACTTGTGCATGTGTGCAGTGCAGTGGGCGGCATTCATATGTGTGGTCGCCAATGTGGGCGAAGAGTGAAAGTGCACCAGTGCATCGGATGCCCGGAGGAACGGGAACAACTGGGGCGTCATCCAATCCCGTACCTATAATAGCAGTGGCCCCAGTCATCCGGCAGCGGCGAGGGTGCCGACTGCTCGCGCTAAGTAGGTTTTGGGACACGCTTGCCAGTTGCGCATCGTACATGTGTGACACCTTGGCCAAGTTGTTGCACTGTGTGGGCACTGCGTGCGCAATGCGTGCACCCGCTAGGAAACTCACCCAAGATCGCTTGCCGCCTGTCTGCTAGCACAGCAAATCCGCAAAGCCCACAAGATAACAACCAACAAATGAGGGGGCACATGGGGTGGAGATTCAGCCTTCTGGCCCACCCAAGCACCCGCAGTTCCTACCCCGGGGGCCCCTCGTCTGGGTTTGGGCCCGATCCGTGATACTCTTGAGTAGGAAATGTCGTTTGTTGTTGTCCATTGAACATCCGCGATAGATTGGGCAAGACGAGGCGCGTAAGAAATGTCGATTGTTGCTCTTTGAAGATCCTGCCCTCGAAGCTTAGCCCCGGAACAAGGTAGCGGTTGGTGTGCGACGAAACTTGTCGTTGGGCTACGATATTGTCGGACCCAGCGTTCGTTTCCGTGGTGTGCATTACTGTTAAGATCCCGTGGGTACAACAGCTATCGCAATATTTGGAGGGGCAATGGGACTACCCTTCGCAAATTCGCATCTTGTTGTACCTCACCCAGTTTTGTATTCGGCGCCAGGTTCACTACCCCTCGTATGGCCCTTGGCACCGCGCACACGCCACGCGCGTGCCGCGTCAGGTGCTCCCCCAAGGGGCCAAAACTAGGGTTCAAGCATTTGCCGACATACAAGGCTTTGCACTGCGTGCGCATTGCATGCACGGCATTCCCCTTGTGCGCTGGGCATTAGTATGATTTCCGCAATGGGGGCAAATCTAGCCTCCTGGTTTCATTGTGTGCTTCTTCTCATGGAGCCTTCCCGTCTTGTGTCTGCATGGTGGATTGTCTTTGCCGCTGTACTTTATCCCTATCCTGCAAAGCTGTCGGATTTAATATTTTGAGCGGCGGCAGAGTGGGCATCGTACCCAGGCATCATAATTTTGCAGGCCACATGTATGACACAGCTAGTCACCCCGCCTCATTATGGAGCTCGTGTGGGGGAAGAAGGGGGGCTTTGATGGGGTGACTGAGTGTCGGGAAGCTTGGGAGGGGCATGGTGCAGAACTCACATTACTACGAGGCCACACAACCCAAATTGGTTGGCAAAGAGGGTGCCTCAGTCGCACTGGGCCCCACACCGCGCACTTTAGTAGACGTGTCATTTGCCAATGTACTACACCCATTTTTCACGCAAGTATGCAGTGGTCTTAGGGGTTAACAACAATCCACTCCACTCCATGGACCTCATCCCTACCCTCGGCCAACACACCCTACCAGCGAGGCCGTTTTGGTCTAGCAACGATAAATCTCACAGCCCAAAAAAGGGTGAGGTTGGTACATGTGCATGCTGGCGATAAGCTGACTGAAAAGGGCTGAGGGGAGAATGAAGCACATATTGGCAAAATGGGGGCCGTGATGCACATATACTTCCTCAAGTCTAGAAAAACACACAAAAGAGACCAAAAATTGTGGTACCTGCAACGAGATATACCCGTGACTTCATGCGTAGAATTAATCAAATTTTTTGTAGCTATTTGGAATTTTGCGTTGTCCCTTTTGATTGCCGGGCTAGAATTAATTTTTCTTGTAATCAATGTTTTTTGCGTGGGACTAACTTTATGCGCACGACCTACCCCAAAATTAATTAGCTTGCAGTTTCCTAACGTTTGGCCAGTAGTAGGCGGCATGGTAGCACACACTATGTTAAGGACGTTTGCGATAGGAACAACATAGACTGTATTGTGGGTATTTGGTAAAACTGAGTACCAGACGAGGTAAAACTTAGTAAAATGTGGTAAAGCTTAGTAGATTTGAAGTAAAACCAAGTAAAAAAAAAATTAAAGAAATTTTTACTAAGTAAAAAGACAAATTTTTTTTGAAAAAGAATTGCACAAAAAACTGCACACTTTGATGGTAGGTGGTACTTTTGTTTAAGGGCATAAAGCCCCCAAGTCGATTCCCGGCCACTTGTGTTAGTGGCGCCCCCCCGGGCCAAACCATCATGCACGGAGGAGAGAAGAATCACACAACCGCTTCACCAAGGAGGGTTGAGTATCGTATGCATGCATGCACAAAGGAGGGAGGGAGGGTGGGGCCAACTACTTACAAGTAGTTACAAAAGACACGCTTGAAGATCAAGTCGGCCTTAGTATCTCTATAGTGAGGCTTGCCTCTCGGTGTGCGATTCAGCTTGCATCTCTCAAAGAGATCTGTTTTCTTTTCCAAATGCACCTTTTTGCAAAATTCTTGGTCATTTTCTAATTGACCATCAGCATTTTGGGGGTATTGAGGAGGCAACGCATACCACTTCCGACAGATCCACACACTGGGACGGGTGTCATCAGTGGCATTGGCATTGGCAGGAGTGGCATGAGTGGCATTGGCAGCATTAACTGCAGCAAAAGCAACAACAGCAGCAGCAACGTTGGCCGCCCAGAATTGGCGCAATCCTACACAAATCTCGGATTGACACAAGACAGTGGTATGGAAGATACAATGAAGAACCTTACATTCCTTGCACGCTATGGCGGGTGTGCCATCGCAAAAAAAGCATGTGTCCGGGGGGTCTGCAGATTTGGGCGTGGGGTACAACCGAGACACCTCCCAATGCATTGCCTGGGTCCTGGGTGTGGGGGCCAACTTGGAACCACTGCAGTACAAAGTAGCTTGTGCCATCTCACGCAATAACCACAATCTATCCTGTGGCACTTGCAATTCGCCTTTGACAACACGTCTAGACAAGGCGCAATGCAACATCAACAGACATGCCGGATGGCAACTGACACTATCATCCTGCTTGATGAAGATGGAATACAGGGGTGCAATTGCAAATGCAAGGGAACCGAAAGCATACAAAAACGTTGCCCACTTCCTCCGCTATTGTGGTTGGATGCCTTCTCGCTCCGCAAGCTTATCCACAACAGCCAACTCCTCCTTGTTTGCCCCAACAATGTGTGGCTTGTCAAGTAGGGGGTCAAACTTAAGGCAAAGGTATTCACAGGTTGGGGCAATCAACGACAAGCGGAGCACCCAATGGGAATTGCCCGAATTATATACCTGCGCCACAATCAACGGTGGTGCAAAAGACATATCAATGGACACGCGTTCCAAAGTGCTACATGCCCATGCTTCAACCAACGCCTGTCGGCGTTGTGGAATGGCACACGACGCATTCCACAACGAATCACGGACTGCCCATGCCACACCCATTGTGTCCCAATCTGCACTGAGAGCGGTCTGGGCTGCCCACCAATAATACACCACAATTTGAGCACGGTCTGTGACATAGCTCTCGGAGGTGAGGTCCCTGAAATGGCGTGCCTCGAACTCATATTGTTGAGCCAATGGACCTGGAACCGTGGCATGTAGTGGCGGCCCCCAATCGTCACCAAGCAATGCCTCGACCTCTGCCAAGGATGGGCGAAACGAGCCATGGATATCACTGAGTGCCTTGCACACATTAGCAAGGATTTGTTCTGCAGGGCGACACCGAGTATGAGATGTTGGATGGCTATCAGTACAGGGTGTTGTGACAACAATTTCAGACGGAATGGTCCAAATAGTGGGGCGTTGCCGAATAGTGGTCCTCCAATGCAAACCAACCCGCCTGCCAAACATGTGTGCTCCAACTGAGATGCAGGTCTCGGAGGTTTGCATGCACCTCTGGCCGAAAGTCCTTGTTGTTTGTTGCTGTCCATTGAACATCCGCGCTTGATTGGGCAAGACGAGGCGCGTAAGAAATGTCGATTGTTGCTCTTTGAAGATCCTGCCCTCGAAGCTTAGCCCCGGAACAAGGTAGCGGTTGGTGTGGGACGAAACTTGTCGTTGGGCTACGATATTGTCGGACCCAGCGTTCGTTTCCGTGGTGTACTGTTAAGATCCCGTGGGTACAACAGCTATCGCAATATTTGGAGGGGCAATGTGACTACCCTTCGCAAATTCGCATCTTGTTGTACCTCACCCAGTTTTGTATTCGGCGCCACGTTCACTGCCCCTCGTATGGCCCTTGGCACCGCGCACGCGCCACGCGGAGCCGCGTCAGGTGCTCCCCCAAGGGGCCAAAACTAGGGTTCAAGTATTTGCCGACATACAAAACTTTGCACTGCGTGCGCATTGCATGCACGGCATTCCCCTTGTGCGCTGGGCATTAGTATGATTTTCGCAATGGGGGCAAATCTAGTCTCCTGGTTTCATTGTGTGCTTCTTTTCATGGAGCCTTCCCGTCTTGTGTTTGCATGGTGGATTCTCCTTGCCGTTGTACTTTATCCCTATCCTGCAAAACTGTCGGAGTTAATATTTTGAGCGGCGGCAGAGTCGACATCGTACCCAGGCAGCATAAGTTTGCAGGCCACATGTATGACACAGCTAGCCACCCCGCCTCATTATGGAGCCCATGTGCTCATCTGTATCATCTGTTGGTCCCAGGCGTTTTTGTGGATCGGCGGAACGGCATTTCATTGCATTAGGCGGAGGATACGGTGTGATCGGGTCGGAGAGTCCCCGCGCATTGATATCCGTTGATCGGTATTCACACGGTTTGAGTAATAGCCTCGCCGAAGCTTGCATCTCCATGATGGTGTGGAGGGATGATCGGGTATGATCGCTCATGTGTACACATACTGCACAGTCAGTGACATCGTACCCACACAGCCCATATGGTGCAGTGTTCGTTACTTCTTTACTTTTTTTTTTATACTTCTGGCGCCACATAAGTTCGAAGTTCAAAGTCTCACTATGAACAAAGAAGGGGCACTCATAGGCAGGTCGCCTAGCATCAGTAGAGCCGTTGTGACTATAGCCACAGGCTTCGTGCGGGTTATGCACGTCCATCGAGGACGCCTGTAGGGACAAGTTATCCCACAAGTCGGCTGACAGTCTTGTGCAGATCTGCTCTGCCACAGGCATTGGCTGCCCAGTCCAAAGTTTCGTTCGTTCGTTACTTCTTTGCTTTAGCTTTGCTACCTCGATGGCAAAACTAAACTTAATTGCTTAGCTTTGGTTTTGCTTGTGACCCCCCCCCCTCGGCTGGACACACACGCACAATCGTAAAGACAAACATTGCAAGGACTGACACTGAGGAATTCCAACGTCCAATGGTGCCATCCTTGCCCCCATCCCCTTGTCCATCCCCCCCCCCTAGACAACACCCCCTCCCTCAACCCTGGTGGTGGGGGCCATGAGGCAACGGATACTGGGCTCGCATACCCCCCCGTGTCACAGGCGCATGGTCATCACCACTTAGTTCAATGTTTCGCCTTGCTGCACCGCAGCGCTGACCAGTTCTGTACCACTCTAGGTGGTTTGTGATTGTGCGTTGGCTGCCTGAACATCTGGGTATGAGCTGGTGGTGGGGGGGGGGGGGGGTAGAATGGGATGGGAGTGTGTCCACCACTAGTATTGACGTGGCCTGAAGCACCGGGCTCTGAGACCCTATGGCTGACCTGTCAGGGTGTCGCAGGCTCCCCCGCGTTGGACTCGGGGGTAACAGGACACCGCTGACCCCGGGCGACCCAGGCGCAGTGAATCCTGACACACTCCCGGGGGGGTCGGGACAATGGGCCATACGCCGACTCCTTCCCGCTTCGGTGCCACTTTCACGGCGGGGGGGGGGGGGGGGCTGGGTCTCAGCCATGAGGCAACGGATACTGGGCTCGCATACGCCCCCGTGTCACAGGCGCATGGTCATAACCACATTGTTCAGTGTATTTCTCGCTGCACTGCAACGCAAACCAGTTCTGTACCACACCAGGTGGTTACTGACTGTGCTTTGACTTTGGTCATCTGGACACTGAGGTCAGCTCGCACCCACCACCCTCCCGCAGTGCCGGTTAGTCCCTAACCCTAGCCCTGTAGGTCGTGCTCATGCTGCGCCTGTCTTGCACTTGCTCTCTGGCACGTGAGGACGTGTCGTACCCGATCTTCGGGGGCGCAAAGGCGCCTGTGGTGACGCATAGGTGTCCCAACGTTGCTACAAAAGTTTTGGCGGCCGGTCACCTCAACAAGTCATTGATGTACTGTGTGCGGCTCATACCTTTTCAGCACCACACCATGCGTGCTCTGGCCGCACACATGTCTATGTCTACTCGCTCCCAATACACTCACATGGGCCGCATTCTCGCTGCCCCTGTCATGCTCGGGTTCCCCGACACGGTACGACGTGTCGCGCCCGTGCTCCAGGGGCGCAATGGCGCCCCGTTGTTTCACCATTAAACTGCTATTTACTGCCATGGCGTCCCTTACACCCTGGTCACCTCGAACCCACTGCCCTCCCTTAGCGCCGGTTAGCCCCCGACTCTTGCTCTGTGCGTCTCTCTCCCACTCTCTCCCTCTCTCTCTCTCCTGCCCTTTCTCTCTCTCTCTCTCTCCTTCTCTCCGTTCCTCTCCCATTGCGTCCCACTCTCTCTCTCTCTCCTCTCCGTCCCTCTCCCATTGTGTCCCTCTCTCTCTCTCTCTCGCATAAAAGGGGGTTTTGGGACCTTCGGTGGTTCTCTATCCCCCCCGGGGTTCGAACCCTCCTCTACAAGACAGAAGAGGTGCGGTATATCCACTGGGCCACGACGAGTTGTTATCTGCACCACTTGCTCCGATCCGTCCTGCTCCCCCCTGCGTGTCATCCCCTGTCATGCATATCGCCTTTCGCATGGGGGTATACTCAGCAGCGTGTAGAGGAACCGCACAGCGTCCCCGGGTACCGGGTCCGCCTGCCTGAAGAGCGTTCTCTGGAACAGCCTCAAGAGGTCAGCTCGGCCCGCCAGCCACACATGCATGCAGTCTCCAGTTCTGCTCACAGAGGAGGGCACCGCTCTGTGTCCCTCTGACATCGGACAGTGGAGGATCGCCTCCCACTGGAAGGGATGCCACTTGCCTGCACTTTTGGGTCGCCACTGGACCTGCATGTTTGCCAGAGCCTGAGTCTTCAGGGTCCAGTTGATTTGGACCATCACCGAGTAGAGGTCCTGCTTGCTCATCAGCAATGGTTCCCCATGATTGTCCACAATCTCACAGTGCATCCTGGTGCTGTGTGGCTGGTCCAGTCGGAGCCAGATCTGCTGGTTGCGGGCCCAGGCCATTGTAGTCAGCTCCGCTTCGACCGCCCTCAGTCCTTCATTCGCAATGGCGTCCAGCTGGCTCAGTGCTTGCACCTTGAAACGCTTGCGTTCTTGCTGAGGCTTGACCTTCTTTGGGGCTGGCTGGATGTGTGTGTAAGGGCCATGCCGTTGCTAACGTGGTCCCTTCTCCTTCCATGTCCTTCCCGGCGGCATTACGCCCGGAAGCTCTTCCGCGACAGGACGCGGAGTTCAGCCGCTTTGTTGTCGCTATTGTGTGCTGCTGCTCGCCGCGACAGGACGCGGCTCTTGTGATGAAAAGCACTGCGTCAAAACGCAGATTTCAGACATGCAGGCATTGTTGGGCTTGAAACATGTGAGATATCCGCACCAGAATGCAGGGGCTACAGGTTGTGTCATCATCGACCTTGTCCTGTGTTCCTGCTTTTCCTGAGCTTTCGCTTCTTTCGCTGCCGCCTGGTGTCGCTCACATCTGTGCTGAAGGACAGTGTTTCCGCTGCAGACAGTTCATTCAACAAACCTCCTTGGTTTGTGTGTCCTGTCCTTGTGTCCTCACTTTCCGAACTGCTTGGGGTGTCCGGACCCATTCCACGTGGCGCTGGTTCCCCGGATGCTTCCCCTGTCAGCTCATCACTATCCATGGGTACCATACCCAAGGATGACCAGAGTGCCTTGGTGTCCTCTGATTCGGATCCTGACCCTCCCCTCGGCCCTACCGTGGATTCCGACCCTGATGATGAGTGTTGTGCAACATGCCGAGACCACAACGGGCTCGAACACATGCCTTCCATCGCCAGTCCATTTGCCACCTCATTCCCCTGCACATTGACATGTGCTGGGACATGCTCCCACCTGACTTCTCTTCCCGGCGTCGCCATTTCCTGGAGCAGCATTTCCCAGACGGGAACGTGGATCTGCAGCTTACCAGACGTGGTTGTCCATCCCTTTGACTTCCAGTGTTGGGCCCTGCCAGTCGCTCCCAGTTGCAGGTACTGCGAGTCGGTGAGGATTGCCAGTTTTGGCACCCAGGACCCCTGTAGGGCTTCCAGAGCTGCCCAAAGCTCCGCTCCGTTATTTGTTTGCCTGTGGCGTGTTGGTACGTAGCCGCAGAAACACACCTCTGGTCCTTGCTCATCTTCCGCTGCGAATACGCCAAAGCCCCCGGCCCTGCGCATGTCCTTGTGGCCCAGTCGTTTTGATGACCCGTCCGTGTACACAATCCTGTAACCCTTTGCAACCAGTTCTGCAATCAGGTCTTGCACTCCTTGTAGCACTCCCGGGCCTGCCTGCCTCGGGCGCTTCAGGCGTGATTCTGTTTCCCTATGCCAACTATGTTTGTCGGCTGTGCGCTCTTGCGTGAAGCCCTCCGTGTGTGTTTGCCACCATGAACTCAATCCCCTATGTACTCGTACTTCCCCTTGTCGCGGCTGCGCTCCGGTATCTCGGAGCTGCTCCAGTGACTGCTGGAAGCCTCTCCACTGCTCCCTGCGCTCTCCTGAGTAAAACCCCACCCATTCACACAGCTCCCTAAGCCAGGTTGTCAGGTATGATGTGAACACCGGTGACGCTCCTGCTTTGACTTCGCATTGGTATCTCCAGTGGGCATTTCTTGCCGACCACATTGCCCAGCCTTGATTCGTGTTCAGCAACCACTCCCGGTGGTCGGACTCCATCATGTCTCGGACTGAAGACTTCATGTTCCCAGTTTCCACCGGGCCATAGTAGTGCTGTATCACCGCCGCCGCCGCCGCTTTAAACATGGGGCACTCGACCATCGCGTGCTTGACCGTCTCCTTTTGAGAGCACACCGGGCACTTGTCCGTGCCCGACCTCTTGTAGACCCTTGCATGCACATTCAGTTTGTGCCACAGCACTTTTTGCGCAAAGTCCCGAACCCTCGGCGGTAGCTGTGCTTGTGCCCATTGCTCCCATACCTCCGGTGTTTGTGGGTCGCGGACCCCCGGCTGAGAGGCGTAGAACTGAAGCAGCCATGCCCTGTTCCAGTTTTGGGCGTGGACTGCGGGGGTATCAAACCCCCCTTGTGACGGGACTTTATTGAGGAGTCGTCCGCCATGATTGTATACCCCTTTCCATGTTCGAGGCAATGCATTCAACAGCCGTACGTCCTCCAAGGATTGCAATTGACCCCACGTAAGCACTCCCTGCCGAATCATTTTCGTGTTGTAGTAGGAGCAGTTGAACTCATTTCGGAAGTACACTAAGTGCCACAGTGGCAGCTGGTCCCGGTTTGCTGGGGGGGCCACCTGTGGGGCCACCCGTTGGATATATGAGTGTGCCTTTGCCGACCATCCCAAGAACGTCAGCTCCGCCGTCCGTACCATGCCCAGTTGGATATATGGGAGGTTGTCTTTGGATGGTGTGAACCCGATGGTTGTTGCCCATGCATAGAAGGTCTCCACTGCCTTGTCGGGATACTTGTGAGGCTCTCCCAAAAGGCTGACGAACGGAGCCGCTGCCTGGTGCATGAGAAACAACTCTGGCTCTGGCAGTGCCAGTCCCCCTTGTGTTCTTGGCCGTGAGAGGATTGGCAGAGTAATTCCCCAACTGTTGGTGCCCATGGTCACATGGTACACCAGCTTCAGCTGCCTGATCACTGAGATCGGGGCATAGTATGCCTTGGATACCCAGGCCACAACTGGCAGGATCCATGATGTCAACATGAATGCACGTTCGTCCATCGACAACTGCACCGTGGATACCACCCGTGCGCGACGAAAGGCCTCTTGCAGTGCTGGTGCAAAGACCTGCTCTATTGTCAGCCCCCATCCTTGGTCATCCTGGTGGTGCCGTATATTCCCCAAGCGTACACCCAGATACTTGAAGAAGTTTTTGACTTCCACCCCAATGTCCCGAAAGCACCTCGCCCATTCCATTCCCCCAGAATTGCGAACTATCGCTGCCGCTTTATTCAGGTTGACCTTCAGCCCAGAAAACTGTCCAAAGCAGGACACCACTTCCCATACCCTCCCCAGCAGCTGTGGGTTGGCCCGTCCGTCCAAGAAGATGATGAGGTCATCCGCATACATCATGATAGTCAGCCCTGGACCCAGGTCTTGTAGCGGGAAGATCACAAAGGATGCCACCAGGGAGAACAGTGCCGGGGAGAGTGGGTCTCCCTGGCACGTGCCTGCACGCGGGTGGTGATAGACCCCTGGAACATATCCCTTACCAACTGAGTACAGATACGGTGCACGTAAAAGGTGCAGTATCAGTCGGATATACAGGAAAGGTATGCACATTAGACCCAATGCCGCCGACACCATCTCGTGAGACATCGTGGGGAACGCATTTCTGAAGTCCACTGACAATGCCGCTCCTTCACGTAAGCCATCCCAGAGAGCCCGTGACCCATAGACATGCTGGAGTATGCTTCTGTGACGAAGGAAACCCGTTTGCTATGATGGGATGCAGTGGACAAGTACATCCTCCAATTGGATCAGGAGAATGTTGGTGAGCCACTTCTGTCGTGTCGTTTGCAGCGCAATTGGTCGGAGAGAATTTGGTGTTTGCATCGCCTTTGTCTTGGGGATCATTGTCACCACTCCCGAAGTCCATGTCTCCGGCATAGTACCCGCGTCGAGGAAGCGTTTCAGTGACTCATACATTTGCGGTTCGAAAATTTCTGAGAACCTCTTGAAGAATTTTGCCGAGAATCCGTCCAGTCCAGGGGAGTTGTTGCTGTTCAACCTCTTGAGGCCTTCATGTACTATGTCCAGAGAAAGCTACTTGAACAGGAGTCGACCTGCCTTGTGCAGCCGCTGTTCCACTCCTAATGCTTTCAGATAGGCCACACATTCTTCCTCCGTGGCTCCCGTTGGGGTGGACACTTGATCCCAATGTTCCACCAGCTCTTTGGCCACCGCCTTTGCTCCGCCTATTGTTGTGCCTGCCCGGGACACCGGCCGCTGAAGTTCCTTTCGCTCCTGCAGCTCCCGCATTAGCCAGTACAACTCGTTTCTTTCGCGTTCTCAGATCCCCTGACGTTTCCCCCGACGTGATCACCCCCTTGAGCTTGGAGAGTGTTTCCATGCCCGTTCTGTCACGCTGCGCCTTCTCATATACCCCAACCAGGAGGGTGTAAGCCGTTGCCGCTTCTGTCGCTGCAATTCCCAGTGATGAAAGAAATTGATAGACCGCCAGTGTGACGGAGTCCCTTGTGGAGCCACGTAAGAGCCGTAGGGCGTGTAGTTCAACTGACTGTTTTTTGTTTTTGTGTTCCCTTTGGTAGCTGACCGCCTTCGTTTGGATGCAGCCCAGTGCATCTTCCCACCATTGGTCTCCCGTCGAGGTGATAGACTTGAGAGAGGTCTCCAGGTCTTCCATTGCTTCAGAGTCTTGGAGGATGGTCTCCGGGCAGTAGAATCTAGGAATTGTGTCCTCTGTTTCGAAGGATGGGGGTGTGAATTCTGCCAGGATTGCCTTGTGGTCCGAGTTGGCAGCAAACATGGGGTACACGCTGGTCGCCAAGCTCAACAAATAAGGCGTCGTGTGTATGCGGTCAATACGGCGTAATCTCTGCGGATCGAGCCGCTCTCCTTCTCGAGGGTAGCCGTATGTGAAGCCCGTCGGACACGATGACTCCTTGTCCTTGATATCCGTCAGAGTTGGACAATGGATCTCCACCCAAACGTCCTGCAAACCCGCTCTCGCTAAGGCTGTAACCTCCTGTTCTCGGGCACGTAAAGACGTGTCATGCTCAAACTCTGGGGGCGCAAAGGCGTCCCTGTGTTTCACCACTAGACTATTGTGATCAGCACATAAAATCAGGTTCGGTCCATGCAACTCCTTGGCGATGTCTTTCCATTGTGACTGTCGTCGCGTGTGCTTGTGATGGAAGTGGGTCGCCACTAAAGTGATCTCCAGTGGACCACTCGACAGTGAGGCTTTCAGCGCCCTGGGAGACAAGAACTCCATTGATTGTAACGTCCACTTGGATGTTTTCCACGCCAGTGCCACTCCTCCCCGCCCTTCTTCATGAAGTGGTCCGTCCACGCCATACCCGTACTTTGATAAGCATTGCATGCCCGCTTGACGGTCTTCCACCGTCTTAGGCCACGCAAACTGCCTGGCTTCACGGAAGCATAGGTGGCAGACCAGCATCTTCGTCTGGTGCTGGTGCCAGCACCAGATGGGGGGGTCTGTGGGGTCATTTTGATGGTGTCTTATTGTAGGCACAAAAACAGGGCCGTTTTGGGGGGTCTCAAACACGTTTCTTTCATTTTCATCTATTGAACCCAGTTCCCATTTCCTGGATTGAAGGTGTGATATCGGAGGAAAAGCACATGTAGGGCTTATTGCACCATGTAAATAGGAAGCTATAAAATCACGCTGTTCTGGACCCCCCCTCAGCTGTGGACACGAACAAGCACGCTGACACAGTGTCTCTATTTCCACATTGGGAACTTCGAATCGTATGCTTTGTAATACACTAGTAGTATCATATGCACATACACAACCATACATAGGAGTCACCGCTGCGAAGTATATGCAAAATTCACCTGTAAATTGTTGTACCTGAAAGACAGGGCTGTTTACATGAAAATCCAGCTGAGCAGCTGGGGCCAGCACCAACACCTGGAAAAATGGCAATGAAAACAGGCAATTGGGCAAAGAGTAGCTGGTGCCAGCACTTCCTGAGGAAAACAAAGAAATAGTAGGTGCAAACCAAGCAGAGGTATTGTGAGTGCTGTGTAACAACAAAACCAACGGACAAGTGCATGACTGTGCAAGACGAACACTGACAGCGTTGTAGTGCAAAGCACTGGACCAGTCTTTATGGGATCAAGAAACATGATTACTTCTTTGCTGCTGCAGCCCTGTTATCCTTGGGGATACGGCAATTCAGGACTTTGTCACACATGCTGTTGCTGGATGCAAGGAAGCTGATGGCCTACCGAATATTGACTGGACTGGGGTGACAAATCGGATGCTCCATGGGGTACCCATTGATTGCAGGGGAAAATTCCGCAAGCTTGAGGACGTAGAACACGAGGACTAAGATGAGGATGGAGAGGAAGTGGCCGAGCATGAAGCAGAGCCGTTGGCCCAAAAGCCGAAGCCCAAAAAAACCGGTGCCAAGCGGAAGCAGGATGAGGAGAGCAGTAGTTCGAAACGTGCAACTCCAGGGAAGGCTACGAGCAATGGGGCACAGCAGTCTGCGACTGGCGGGGAGAGGTCCAACAGTGAAGGCGCCGCTGGTGATCCTGCTGACACTGTGAAACCCAAACGACTTGGATTTGCCAATTGGACTGCCCGGATCACAGGAATATGAAATCGAACTGTGAGGGCCCCGGGCAATGCGTGGGAGGAGGACAATAGCAGCAGCCATATTTCTTGGTACACCACCATTTCACCAGCCAGTGTCAGCAAGTAACCAACAATCTCCACGGGCAGGTACCCCCCACTTGGGAAATCCGTCACAGTAATGTATCGAGGCACCTTAAAGGGGGGAAAAAGGCAATTCTTCAATGAAAGGAGCTGGCCCCAGCTGCAACGAGGTGAAACGACCATTTTGTTGTGATTTTTGAGCGCGTGTCCGAACAACCAGGGTCGCAGTGTGGTCTAGATACCTTTTGTGGCAGCGGATGTTTCGAGAGAAGATTCACTTCAGTACACCCCATAGTAAATTGTGGTGACTTCTTGTTGAGGTGGTACACTGACAGCTTAATAGCACAGAACCCCGTATCTTGGTGCTGTTCACGAAGACTGTCCACAATGCCACGACAATCACCAGGCTCACCGGCAACAACAACAAGAACGCCACGCTGCAGCACTGTACTGACCAATGCATGGATGCCCAGGGTAAAGCCACGGGGGGGCTCAATGTACACCATTGTAAAAGAGATACCAGCCACTGCTGCTAGGTTGGCCGAGCCAATTGCAGCTGGCAGCACCAGTAGTTTTCCGTCCGAGTCCCCTTCCAACTGCAACACATTCATGTTCCAAGTGAAGTTCCGAGTGAAGGCCAAGCAGTGACGTCAGTGAATCGCTTTGCAACCGGGGTAGCACACGGACCTGTGAATTCTCCTCAGTGGCACCCATGTGCAGGTCGACGGTGAAGAAATTGTCCTGATTCGTCTGGACGGTTGGTAACACCAGTGGTTTCGACAAGGATTCTCGCGGACCAACATAGCTAACATCCTTCCAAATCGGCGCACTGACAACGTATTTCCACGGTGGAAAAGGGTCCTCTTCTGTCCAACGCCACGTGTATGTCTTGAAATACAAGTCACTTCGGCTTGCCAGGAGGGATTCACACTTTTGTCGTTCACCCAGTCCACCTTAGCAATCATAGTACAAACTTTGAGACCCCAGTGTTTGCAGGCACCAAAACGGCATTTCCGAACGATGGGTGCTGGCCCCAGCACCTCTCACAACAAATTGCAATCGAACAGCCACCGCAGATGCATCCTTATGGGAGGGCAAACATACGGCGAGATTCATGGATGAGATTGTTCTCAGCATGACACAGATGCCAACTCCATAACCGATCCAGTTTCAATCGCTTTCCCATCTTCTTGAGCTGTGCTCCACCATTGGCCGTGTCAGCCATAAACTTGCAGATTGTCCGGATATCGGGGGGCACCTGTCCTTCGAAGCAACGCATTTGATTCACAGTCATGCTATGACCGCGGGCCTCCAGCATCTGCACTGCAAACGCTGCTTCACGTCCACAAGTACTCACCAACAGAGCCACAGGAGACCACTGCTTTATCATATTGGCCTACAAGGGGTACCACAGGATTCACACCGGGCAACAGATGGCGGAGTACGTTGACAGGGGCGATGAAACCACAAACAAACGGACGTGCTGACGGACAGGCACACACCAGTGTGCCATCTTGAGCGCTGAATCCACCTTTCACCCACAAATTCGTCAGGTGCTCTCTGGCAGTCAAGTTCCCCTCGGTATCCCTTTCGTATTCCACCACCAGTCGCTGAACTCTCTCACACAAAGTTGGTGCTCGTGCTGTCTGGTTGGCGTGACTGATTCCTGCCAGGGACTCACGAATGGTCAACGGGGTCTCAGGCCGCACAACAATCGCCAAGAAATGGGAACACCATCGGGGAGGGGGCAAGTTTCGCTTCTCCAGCTCCAGTTTCACGCGCCGAGCAGCCTCCACTATGTGCTGGCCAGACAGTATCCAGTAGATCCCACCTGATATTGCACCCGGTCACAAATGATCAAAGTCAACGGCAATTTTGGACAAGCGATGCTGGCACCAGCACCGACGAACGTTATTGGTAACGAAACAGCAAACTGTGCGCACAGAAGGCAGCATACTTCCATCACCCCATATTACAATCCGGATAAGGGTAGTCGGCGGGCGCTCCTTCAGGTCCTTGACCTTGTTCAGTACCTCATCCTCAGACCACTTTCGTATCTGCCCAAACTGCATCTTCTCGTCCCATCGCAGTTTCTCCAAGGGTATTTCCACCTCCTTTTTTTCACAGTGGTCCGCGAGCTTGATCTTCAGTGCACTGTCTTTCTTGCCTCCTTTACCACCTGGCGCTGGAACTGGCTGTGATGCCGTCACATCCTGAGACTGGCTTAGGAATCCCCCGTTCGTTGACGGTGTCATTGGTAGAGGTGACATTGCACCAGCACCCTCAGCAGGGGTTGCATCTGACATTATGATGAAGAGTCTCATTTGAAGGGAAATGGTGTGGCAAATCGACAGAAATCGGTAATGGAACAGCAGTTTCAGCAGAAAATGGCGCAAATTGAGCGGTGTGTCAGTGGCTCTGTCCATACCAAGGGCAGCGCACATCGCAGTCAATTAATCCCCGACAGCGGCATCCGCTTCGCTACTACTGACATGGCACTGGTAAATTGCGCACTTGTTCCAAAGCCCTGGAAGGAGACGGCCGTCTCAAATGATCATGTTTCCGTGACTGGTCAGTACACCTGCCAGACTTTGATTCCATTGCATCCAGACCAAACAGACCGAACAGAAAACAGTGCGACAGACAACAGACAACGGTGTGTGTGCAATGTGCAGCGAGGAAAGCAGGAACAATAGGAGGGAATGCTGGCACCAGCTACTCATGCAGACAAGCGTAACCCTACCCTATAGTTAGGCAGGGGGGCGGGGGGTTATTCTTGGAACACTGCCCCCTCCTCCTCGTCACTGGGAGGCAAACTGAATTCGTCTTCCTCTTGAAGCAAAACCAAGGGGGGGGGGGCATCACTCATGGTATCCACATCAACTACCAGATGCCCCAGGGAGCCAAGGGAATCAGCACTGGACACGGATATGTGGTCATCCTCTACCCCCACAAACCGATCTGGTGCATCAGCATCATCAGCATCAGGGGCACCCTTACCCTTGCCCTTCCCCCCCCCTTTCCCGCGCCTGTTCCGTGTGCGGAACCGTTCCATTAGGCTAGTGAGCTGTGCAACCTCTGCAGGGTCTCTCCTAAAATTGCATTGATCCAAGTACTCAGTAACACCTTCCGGAGGGGACCGGTTGGATAATAATAACAGCACACTCCTGCGAAAAACCTTTCGCAGAGCAGCCTCATTAACAGAATCAGGGATGGGCTTGGGAAACGTGTGTCCTTCAGGTAGAAGGCCAACAAAAGCAGTGGTTTTAGCTGTAGTAAATGGGGCAAACAAAAGCTGGGGACTGGTACACCAGGCGATAAAGCGACGGAGGCGTGCTCGAAAAAGATCGCACAGACCAGTGCGTAGCTTGCCGCGAAGGGTTTTGGTGCCCATGCGCGGGTGTGGCATACTGAGGAACAAGTCCATTAGAGCGGGTTGCGACAATGCAGTTGGATGGAGCTTGACCCGGGCGGAGAGCCGGGACAACAGGGCCTCACCAATCTCTTCAGCAAAGAGACAACCTAGGGTATTACTCATCCACTCCTGCCACACTGCAAGTGTGACACTCAAACTGCGAACGTATTCTGTTTTGGCGTCCCAATCGCCAGTAAGAAACAGATGTAGCAACAGGCTCCATTGCAAAACTGTGTGGGCTGCCTGACCAGTGCCTGGCTGTCGCCCTGACCAGTTGCAGTTGCGTACCTGTACGCCTAACGCAAAAAGCGCAGGGACATAACTAAACAGCAAGGGCTGCAGTCCTTGCAACCAACGGGTAGCTGTATCCACTTGAACTGATGAGAGAGATGCTGGTGCCAGCTGCAACCATTCCAATTTGCGTTGAATACGTACACGTAGAGAGTTACCTACAAGTAGTAGTGCTGCTACCACTTTCTCAATGTGGAGCAGCTTACGGTGGTGGTACACCATGGCACCCACTTGCAAATTACAGTTTTCCAAGGCAGCAAAGATAGGAAAGAAGGCCTTGTATACCTCAAGGGCAGCGTGTTTGTAAGAGTGCCGCGCACCGTACATACAAGGCAACATGGACAGATGCTCATGGAAATTGTACTGCACATATGACTCCCCATACAAAAAACGCAGTAAATAAAAATGTATTTTCATATCAATTATTAGGGGCATCGGGCGCCGGGTGTGCCGCTGTATGTCCTGGATCTCTTGTAGAATGTGTAGCAAATCAAGGATCCCACCGGTAGTCAAATCGGTCAACAACAGTGGCCGGAATTGTAGTGACCTAACGTTGTCCCGTTTCATATCGAGGGGAACACGAATAAACTCAGGCTCCGCATCAAGCGAAACCCGTGTAACATCGTTCAAGCAGCGAAGTGCAGTAGCAGTGGAATGCACAGCTGAGTCCAGCTGTCCCAACGCGGTTACCAAAGACGGATGCCCAGGGAAGGGACATAGGTCTGTAGTGTGCAACATTGCAAACACTGGGATTGGGATGCTCTGGGTCAGTAGTAGACCTCTTCCACCACCAGTTATCAAACCACATAGCCATTTGGTAGTTTGACATGGACGACCACAGTTGTTGTGCAGCCGAGGTAGCCTTGGCAGTTAGTGGTACAGGGCGATTGGTAACAACGCCACAGTTTGCTAAAACACGGCGAACACCCTGCGTCAAAGGTTGACCTGTAAGTGTGTCTTTCCGTGATACCTTACTAGTTGGACGTGCAGCCTTGTGCAGGACAGACCATAGCATATATAACTGTTTCGTGAAAACGGACAACCAACGAGGCTTCCTATTTTGCTTACTTGCAACAACAATTTGAGGTACAGTCTTACGAGTACGACGGTTGCAGCGGACCTGTGCCAATAGGTGCACTAACATCAGAACCCCCGGCTCGCCAGCATGGGCATCACGTAATAAAGAAGACCCATTTGAATAATGTCCAGTACGTAGTAGATGCCGAACAACGGAGTAGGAAAATTTCATTACAAAAGTCTGGTGATGCAAGTAAAAGACACGATGCACATGGTGGCAAAACACAGCACACTCCCTATCCTTCAATGAGATGCACGTACCTTATGAAGATAAACATCGGTGGAATGGATATGGGAATGGTACTAACCAGGTTGCTCAATGGAGTTGGTGCTGGTGCCGGCACTCATAGTCCGGAACATCATCTCAGAGACTCGATTGCATTGAAAGGTGCTGGCACCAGCTACTTTGAGCCAAAGGGGGATTCGAGAAGACCATTTGAGTCAGCAGGTGCTGGCACCCGCACCTTTCTGCCAAAGAGAACCAAGGAAAGGTGAAATTGCTTGCAAAGGTGCTGGCCCCAGCTGCTTCAATGATAAACTTGATACCAAAGATACAAAGTAACAAGACATGTCCAATACGCGGTGACTATAGTAACCAACATGTGCACGATTGAATATCACCAACAAATGTAATTGCGGGACATCCCACAAGTACTTTTCGTCAAGGAAGGTGCTGGCCCCAGCTGCAATCATGGGAAACATACTTTTGAGATCAGCATTTTCAATCATCATGAAGTAGTAGTGTAGAAAGGGTGTTTTGAACCCCTAACTTCATCGGCCGCGAAAATACACGTTCAAAAAAGGGGAGTTTTTTACACTGCTCTTTTTGGGTATAGAACCGGGCAAAAGTGTGCCACGGGGGTGGGCAGTTTGCGTGGCCTAAGACCGTGACGAAGTGGGGCTCTTGGATGGCGAAGAAATCCACCTCCAGGCTCCGCATCAGTGACCCTAGGGCCACTATGCGTGGTTGCTTACGCTTTCTCATGGTTATTTTCGTTTGAAATCCATGGATATTTTGGGACAGTACTCTGAGCGTGCTGCTCACAGGGATGCTTGATGCAGACGTCATCTTGCTACTCCATTGGACGACGAAGCCTCATCCTCCTTCAAGTCCCGCTTGCGTTTGAGGGAGCTGATCACCTTGTCGACTTGGTCGTCCAACTCCATGGCCTTGGCCATTTTACCTGCCGTGATTAGGCCTTGTCTGCGTGTCTTTGCGTCATCTGTGTTCCTGGGCCGGTCCGTGATACGCTTTTTTCGCGCCTCATAGTCCGCCTCGGAGATCACAAACATTGGAGGCATTCCAGAGTCCGACAAAAAGACTTTTTCAATCAACAGTGACACACTTTCCCCGGTCAGTCGCCATGTGGCCGTGCGCATCTCTGCAACACTCCACCTGACACGGTCCGCGATATACCGGCACTGTACTGAAGGAGCAAGGGCCTCAGTCAGATCGGAGAGATACCACCAAGGTGCCACATCCAACATGTACACTGTGCCCACCAGCTCCTTCTTCCACGTCGAGGGAACAGTGGGCTTGGAGATGATGTCTCTGTCGAGGAACTGTGCCGTCTTCAAGTCCTTGAAGACAGCCCCGATGGCAGCCACCAGTTCACGGTACCTTGTCTTCAATAGCGAGTGCCCGGTTTTTGTGAGACCCAGCAGTAGTTTACTGGGGCCCAACACATGGATTTTCACTGGCGATTGCGCTTGCAAGACGCCCGGGATTGTCCAAAACATTGCGAGAACTGAGGCATACAGCATGGGTGACCATGTTTCCTTGTGTGTCTTCTTTATCCAGACCTCATAGACAGCAGACATGTTGATCAAGTTGGCCCCACGATACCATTCCACTGGCTGGATCTGGAACCTTGGCTTGGATCCAATTGTGATACCACGGTATTCACTTGTTCCTCATTCATGAAGAACAGCTTCGAGTTCCGTGGGTCTGTTCCCGGAAGGAGATGGACTTCATCAGAGTTCAAACCAATAGACCCCAGCAGCCCGTTGATCAGGTCATTGTGGAACTGGATGGCGTACTGATTATCCCGTACATCTGGTTCATGGAACACCACCTTGTCAACCTCTGCCCCGGGTGTCATAAGCCGCAGGAGCTTGTACGTTGGGGGCGACAGGTTCCTGGAGTCCCTTGTGCTGCTCGCGATCCAGACATCAAATCGACCATGTGTGCGCATGTGCATGAGGGACCTGTCTGCCATTTGCAGCTTGTCACACCTGAATGGCAAGTTTGAGTTGAGGGCGAGTGCCCGATTGAGAAACGATGGCTTGTCATCATCGTCGCTGACAGGTTCAAGCAGGATGGCAACAAAGCGGCCCAGCATGGGCAGATCAGCAAGCAGCCTCTTAATTGCATTTTGGATTTTTTCATACTCAGTCATTTCCCCAACCAGCACAACGTTGGGGCGACTGCCGTAAAGGACGGCAGCTAGTTTTTCGGACGAGTCGCAGTCCTTGAAGAGGTCGTACCACAGGGAGGCAGCCTCTGGAACTCCACTCTTCAGCACCACTTCGTCCTGGATGATGTAGTCTGAGTCATCGATGGCTGCCAAACACGCCAATTGACCGGCGTTGGCACGGACGATGACCTCCTCGCCTGGCGTGGCCAGACGGGCCCGGGTGTCCCGGACACTCATGCGGTCAGGGGACAGGGAGGTGACGTCGGCGGCAGTTTGTCAAGGCCCAGCGGCCCGGGCAAGCATGGACAAAAAGACACGTAAAAAAAAATAGACACTCAGAAAGCTGGGTCTGGGGGGGGGGGGGGGCAGCTAGAGGGGGCGGGGGGGCTCCAGACCCCGACATATATGGTGTGAAATGGCCGCCTCATCACACTTATCACTTTGAGGTACAGATGTAGCAGCAAAAAAAATTGCAACGGGGGGGGGGGGCATGGTAGGTGGTACTTTTGTTTAAGGGCATAGCACCCCCGAGTCAATTCCCGGCCACTATTGCTAGTGGCGCCCCACCCAGGCCGAACCATGTTGTTTTCAAGGCAGAGTTGGTGTATGTTTCGAAACCCGTTGGAGGAGCACGGGGAGGGGAGGGGGTCTGCACCACATGCACTACGTCTTTTTCCAAAAAAAAATTCTCTCTGCGCACTACGTGCCCACAACGTGCGCACATACAACAATGGTGCATCGTGTGCAGGAACGCGTCGCGTGCCCTTCGTGGGGTGCTCCTCCTTGGGAGGAGATGGGTGATGGAAGTGGTCGAGTTGAAGGAGGTAAAGGAAGGAGGCCTAAAAGCGCTGGTCCGGGGGACGATCAAAGTAGTCCTCCTCTTCGCAAGACACATCGCTTGTCGGACGGGCTCTTTTCTGTGTGGCCTCAAGCAGAGCGTCCCGCCACTTGCGATCTTTGGCGCGCTTCCCGGTGGACTTCAATGGCCGTGTCCGACAATCCCCCTCTGCAGTGGCCTCCGTTTCGGAAGGTGGCATTGTTGGGGTATGAGATGTTGTGGGTCGTGCGGAGTGGGAGGAGGAGGAGGAGGAGGAGGAAGAGCTATTGTTAGTGGTGTTATTGTTGGTGAAAGGTGTCGTGGAAGGAGTAGGCGTGTCGGCCACTTTTTGCTTGTTTGCGTTGTCCTTCAAGGCACCAATGTCTCATTTGCGGACACATGCTTCCTCCTCCTCGGGGACGCGAAGGCCATGTGGAATGGGAGCATGGGGATGGGCAGCCTCAAAGTGCGCAGAATTGGTGGGGCCCACAAGTGGGCGGAAATGCTACATCACCCCTACATTCTCGGGGATCCCCAAAGGGAGGGGGACAAAATCGGAATAGGTGGGGCCCACAAGTGGGCGGAAATGCTACATCACCCTTGCATTCTGGGGGATCCCCAAAGAGAGGCAGACAAAATCAGAATAGGTGGGGCCCACAAGTGGGCAGAAATGCTATATCACCAAGGGGGACAAATTCAGAATTGGATGCCTAAACCCTGCCTTCTGGGAGGCCCGCAAGTCGGCAGAAATCCTGCATTCTCGGGGATCCCCAACAAAGAGGACAAAGTCAAAACAAAAAAAAAACAATTCCCATGGTCTCCCTGATCCTGCCTATAGTCCTGCAGATTGACCCCACTGGGGTTTGAACCCAGGACCTTCCAGTTGCAGGGCACTACTTACCACTAGGGTAGGGCCCATCTCTGACATACCTCTGCACAGGGGTGGTATTCATATTTGGTCCAATTTGGTTTTCATCCACTATTGGGTTCTCCTAAAAAAACTGAGTATTTTGAATATAGACACATGGGGTGAAAACCCAATTTTTCACCCTCTACTAAGTCAAGCAAAATTTCCTTAGGGCGCCTTCGGCGCCCATGGTCCGGCTTCCGGGCCAAAACCCGGCAGGGAGGGGGGGCCATGAGGCAACGGATACTGGGCTCGCATACGCCCCCGTGTCACAGGCGCATGGTCATAACCACATTGTTCAGTGTATTTCTCGCTGCATTGCAGCGCAGACCAGTTCTGTACCACACCAGGTGGTTACTGATTGTGCTTTGACTTTGGTCATCTGGACACTGAGGTCAGCTCGCACCCACCACCCTCCCGCAGTGCCGGTTAGTCCCTAACCCTAGCCAGGGAGGGGGGGGGGGGGGGTGTCGGCGTAAAGGACCCGGGCCCGGCGACCCCCCCGGGGACACACTCTGCTCTTTTCGGCGTACTATGTATCCCCACCTTGTGTTCCATCGTCGTTCACACACACGTGCACACACACACACACACACCATGTTATTTCATGGTACTGACCGCGGGCACTGTGTGCCCTACGCTTAGCAGTCAGTGGAGTATCCGCGCTCACCCGCAAGCAGTGGCAGTACAGCAGGTCCCACTCTGTGCCACGGCGTCAAATGCACACGGTGCACAATATGAGACATGATACACGAGATTAGGGCAGAGCCACTAGACCACAGGACCACGTCGGCAGGTCTTGAGAGTGGTCAGGCTTGCTAGAGGACATCACACCCACCGCAGCTCCAAGTGTGTAGCACTTGTTATGGCAGTGGTACCGCTGCCCCATCCGGATCACACCTTCCCCGGGAGAGGTCTCCGCTGAAGCGAAACCGGGTGGTGGAGGCCCCCTGTCCATGCCCATCCGACGCGTGGTGGGCCATGAGGCAACGGATACTGAACTCGCACACGCCCCCGTGTCACAGGCGCATGGTCATCCCCACACAGTTCATTGGTGGGGGGGCTTCAATTGGTCAGGTGTGGACCCGCCACTTAGCTCCAGCCGCGCCTGCCTCACGGCCTTCATTGCCAACTCAGTTCCATGATTGTTCGTGTCACGCTGACAGTGTTTTGCAGTTCTCTCCTTCCCTCCTCCCTAAATGGGGTAAGAGTCGGGCTGCATCTACCGGGTTCAGGGCATTGTCACCTGTGGACTGATTGGTGGGCCATGATGCAACGGATACTGGGCTCGCATACGCCCCCGTGTCACAGGCGCATGGTCATCACCACAATCAGTGCATTGTTCTGCTGCACTGCAGCACATCCATATCAGGTTCAATTGGTGTCTCGGATTCACTGTGCACAGGTCAGCTCAGCTTACAACACACCACAACATCGACGACCTCAAGCGGGGGGGGGGGGGGTTGTTGCCAAGTGACAAGTCAGGGAGGAGGGGATGAACACAAAGGCAAACGAAACACTAATCGACCCATTCGGTGCACAATTCACGGCTAGTTGCTCGCTCGCCGTTTTGCACACCCTCCTTGCAAGCAACAACGCCATCAAGTTGGGCTTCCCATCACCTCTCGTTGTTGGGGCCATTACCGCGGTGCTCTCATTGTCCGCTCGACGGTGCAAATTAATTAAGAGTGTCTGGGGGAAGAAGGGGGGCTTTGATGGGCTGCTTTCAGCAATCACCGTACGTTCTCGTCTGTGTCCGGGCTGGCATAACTACAGAGTCGTACCATGATTTCAGGTAAAGCCACATACAAGTGCCTTGCTCAACAACGCCTACTTAGACAACTACACCATGTGTTACGTTGGTCCGGTTTGCAAATTGCATGTTATTGGGTGCCAGGTATTCTAAATCCAGCTGACCCACCATCAAGATGGTGGAAGCATGGTGAGGCCATCCAGGTGGATCTGCAGACTGGCGTGTGCATGCAGCCTACTCAGTTCCCCCTTCTCGCCACTCTTCGTAGGGTAAGCCAAGTACCGGGGTTAACATACCTCCCTGTAAGCTGTATAACCTCTAACCGCCTATGCTTGTATATATGGCCACGGTTCAAACCAGGTTACACTTTGTATCAGAGCCGCCTGGTTCAGCTTGCACTTTCCACTGACTAGATGAATAGGCAGCCTCCAGATAATCTGCCATGACTTTGTGACTAGTAGGTTACACAGTAAAAACATGAGTTATGCCAGCCCGGGCACAGACGAGAATGTACGGTGATTGCTGAAAACTTGTGTTTGCGAGCGGTGCGAGCAAAAAAAGGTTTTCGAATAGCATGTATCCAGCTGTATTGTATCTCAGTTGCAATTTGTTGCCGGACCACCTAGGTCCAACAGCCCCCCCCCCCCCATCATTTGTATCATATCAATGATCTCATGGAACTGCCGAACATTGTTGCATATGCGCACCAGGACGTGCATGTGTAGAGCGCTTTCAGACCTGCTTGCGCCCCCCACCCATCTATTTGAAGCAGCCTTAAGGCTGCACGGTCTGGATTGTGTACATAATTGGCATCATCATGTTGTGGCTAACCTTGTCTACCCGTGGATACCGTCACAAACACCTCCACAGGTTGCTGGGTAAATTGCAATGGGCGCTGCGACCCGGTCGTGGAGCGGCCCCATTTCTTGCCGGCCCCTATTCTTGGCTTCATCAAGGACCCACTGAGTCTAAGTGCACCCCCACATTAGTCCTTCGAGCTTTGGCGGAAGCGACTGCGGCAGCCCTTGTGCCATGGACAGCCCCACAGGCTGTACCATCTGGACCCACGTGGTTTGTAGATGCAGCTGGAACGCACTCTGGTTATTGGAGTGCTGTCTGGAGTCCCTACTTGCGACCAAAAATCATGCGCCACCCTCCCCGGGTTCAAACTCAGCACGCGGCTGAGTTGGCCGGGGTTATTCATGCCATCAAAGTGGCGGCTTATCAAGGTCACACCACACTGAATTTGGTTATTGATAATCAAGCCGCTATTGCATCTGTTACGGGTCGGAAGACACTGATCCCACCGCCCCATCGCAGTGTTTGCTCATCCACGTGATGTGATGCGTGGGCTGCAGTTCGGATTTGGCACTCACAATCCAGTTGTTTTGTTTAAAATGTTGTACGAGGTGTGGCGTTTGTTCATGGACGTGATGCAAGTGGGGGCCTAGGACGAGGATATCGTCCATATACTGGACCACAATAGTATCATCAGGGTACAATCTTTGTATATACATGGCGAGCAGCTTCTGAGCGATGACCGGGCTTGCACGCCACCCAAACGGAAGTCCAGAAAAAAAAAATACATGCCCCCTGACACCTATGCAGACTGTGTGTTGAAATTCGGGCGGTACTTTACAAGACCAAAACATGTTACTGATGTCTAGTTTGGTAAAATACAGGGGGGTACCACGCAACAAAGCCACTGTGATGTTGTGAGTTAATCCATCCAATTGCGGCAACTTGAATGGCGGCGGGGGGAGACAATGATCATTGATCCGGATCATGTTCACAACAAGCGCACACTTCTGCGCTGATTTGGGCTTGAGATAGGCTTTTGCATTAGGAGCCAAACCAGGAGGAGCATGCTGCAGCAATCCCGACTCAGTGAGTTTCTCAGCCAACAGATGAAGCATTGGGTCTTGAGAGAATGGCTGCTGGGGGGCATTTGCTGCCGCCCAGTGTGAATTTGAGGGCGCACATTCTGACCATAATTCATCAGGTATGGGAACGCTGCCTGCTGACCCCAAACCACGCTGTGCCATTTCCACTGTCACTGGAGGCGTGGAAGACGAACGGCTCGTGGGACTAGTGTCCGTAGTGGTCTTGTGAGTCGTCGGTGACACGTCGGAAACAACATTGGGGTCGGTGGCCAGCTAGTGTAGAAGTTGATGGACTAGCTCCAACGGTGAAGGGGGATCCAAGTGCTGGGCATGGCCCTGGGCAGTGCATGAGCTCGGCCCTGGGCAGTGCATGAGCTCGGCACTGTCCGTTGGTTGCATGTCGACGTCAGTGGGGAAGCCGGTAGGCGGTTCACCATCAACACCACTAGATCCCGCAACAACATAAACACTGCGCTCATCGACACGTTCAGCTGACTTGCCACAGATTGGGCTGTGTGACACAGGTGATCCTGCAGTGTCTGAGGGCACAAGGGGCATGGGGGTTGGTAGAGCTTCGCACAACCACAAAGGTCTCCACTGTGCATATGCGATGCCGCGCCGAGGCGCGGTGAGCTCATAACCATGGTGTGATGCTGCATCTCGTCTGGTCGCAACCCCATGCACAGGACGCTTTGGAGGGGAGCCCAGTGGGGCTTTGGGGTCGGGTGGCGGCTGGACTGCGGTCCAAAAGGCCAATGCTGCCATCACAAGACTGAGGCGATGTTGGCGCAAACGTTGAAGCGCCTGAAGGCCCGGCGCCAGGCTCAGGGCCCACATGGGCACGCCGAGAGTGACTAGCTGTAGGAGGGGCAACCATTGTTTGCGCAGTGGTGGGTACTGTATGGTGGTCGTGAGGGGTCGTAGGCACGCCACTTGCCGCCTGATTTGTTGATTGCGATAGCTCCACCGTCGACGTGTCAGAGCACTGACAGGTTGCATCAGATCGGTCGCAACAGGGAAGGGCAATTGTAGTTTGTCGGGTAGGCGCCAAGCAGGGGGGCCATTGGAATAGCGTCGGGGCTGGACCAGGGAGTGCCAGTGTCCCCAGCGTTGCAAGGAGACCATGGAGCCTTCCAACAGGATAAACAAGGCTGCTCCAAGTTTCTTCCACCCATGCCACAGCGTCTCGGGGAGTTGCTCATAACGTAGGAGGTCTCGGAGAGCGCGTTGGAGTTCAACGGTGCCGCCCGGAAGTACGGCACTGTCCCATTGGACCTCGGGGCGCTTGCATGCCAAGATGCAGGCTCGCCAGGTGTCCAGGAAGTTGCTGAGGGGGTAATTGACAAGGTGCTTGTTGACTTTATGGTCAAAGAACGTGATCCACCCTGGTACTCGCAGCCAGTGCCACTGAAGGGCGGCTGTGTCTTGCACACGCCAGAGATAGACCAAGGTGCAGAGGATGAGAAAGAAAACTCTGGCCCAGCCCCAGTACATTCATAGCCTGCCGACGGCTTCCAGATGTTGTACTGTGGCCCAAGGCTTGGGGATGGTATAGCGCCCAGTGTATTTAACGATGGCTGCCAGGGTGAGGGTATGGGTATCGGTGATAATGCGGGGAAGAAGGGTGAGACGTTGGCACATGATGACTGCTGACATGAGAGCTTTGGCTGCTGAAGGGGAGCAGCGGTTGGCGGCGAGGTGGAGGAGGCGGAGGGAAAGGGCATCCGGGAGGGGCATGTCGGGGGGCGCATACTTGGGAATCTGTCGGAGCGCACTGAGGTAGGTGCGGATGCTGCCAGGTTCCCATTTGCGAAGCATGGTGGCGGTGGCGGAGTGGCCAAATGGGGCTTTAGCTGCCTGTGATATTGCGTACAGGACCGACGCCACGTCTTGTACAGTGGGGACGCACGTGGGGGGGCCTGGGGTAGGGGCTGGGGTGGCGGGGGTGCGCAAAGCTTCTGGTAGTCATTGGGCAAGGCCCGACCCGCTGGTAGCGGCCCCTTGGAACTCGGCAACCATGGTTTCGAACACCGCATCATCCAAGGCCTCGACTTTATTGGCCGCAGTAACAGGGCTTTGCCGGACAACACGCCCAGAGCACGTAGGGGTAGGCTGGTGGCTCCAGTGGCGTTGGCCACATTTAGAGCAGGGTCCAGGGGGCGGCTCACTGGTGTCCCGGTCGACGCCTTGGGCGCTCACCCAGTACTCCTTGCCATCACGGCACAAAAGGTAGCCTTGCACCACGGCCATAGGACAATGAGCTGCCCAGTGCCCATTCTTGCCGCACTTGAAGCACCTGCCGGGCCGCGGCACAGGTTGACCGGGCGTGGGTGCGGCGTCTGCTGCGGCTGGAGCCGTGGTATTCGGGGGGACTACCCCCAGTGACCCATGGGATCCCAAAGCTGGGGTAGTCTGACTGCGCGGCTTGGCAGGCTTAGTGGATTTCTTCGCAGCAAGCTCAATGTGCAGAAGGCACCACACCTTTTGGACAAAGACGTCCTGGGTGCAATCATCCACATTCAAGGGCACTTGTTGCAATCCTTGGAGCACAGAGGTAAGAGTATTCATCCACTGAAACCGGTGTGGGGTCGCCGCAAGGTCGTTGACGTTCTTGGCATTCAAGGGCGGCGGTCGAGGCACGCGTGCTTTTTGCAGCTCGTCGTCTTTACGCTGGAGAGCTGCGGTGAGCTCGTTCATTTGGCGCTCTTGGGCTCGAGCAGCAGCCGAGGTATCAACGGTGATAGACGGCGCATCAAGGAAGGTGCCATCCCAGAGGTCGACCCGCAGGGCTTTACGACCACAGTAGGCACCCAAGATGGTGACGAACTCCGGCATGTCAACACCCGTCATACCACAAGCATCGGCAAACTTGATGAGTTGATCATCAGTGATGCCAGCCTCGGCAATAGCTTCCCACTAGGTCACCATCCAATGGTCGATCTCTTCAACATGGGAGCCAGAACGCGCAAGAGCAGGGTAAGCAGTATGGCTCCAGCAGGCAAACGCGTGACGCGCTTGTTGAGCCGCGGGCAATTAAAGAATAGGCGGGGCTACCGGATTAGCGGGTGGTACCTAAGTAGCCGTTTGCACACTGTCCATGGGCAGGTCACCCGCAGTGTCAACTTGGTTGTGTGACATCAGCCTGTTGGACCTGGGTGGTCCAGTAACAAATTGCAACTGAGATACAATACAACTGGATACATACTGTTCGAAGACTTTTATTTGCTCGCACCGCTCGCAAACACAAGACTGGGTGTTGGGAAGCTTGGGAGGGGCACGGTGCGGAACTCACATTACTACGAGGCCACACAACCCAAATTGGTTGGCAAAGAGGGTGCCTCACTCGCACTGGGCCCCACACCGCGCACTTTAGTAGACGTGTCATTTGCCAATGTACTACACCCATTTTTGACGCAAGTATGCAGTGGTCTGAGGGGTTAACAACAATCCACTCCACTCCATGGACCTCATCCCTACCCTCGGCCAACACACCCTACCAGCGAGGACGTTTTGATCTAGAAACCAGAAATCTCACAGCCCAAAAAAGGATGAGATTTGTACATGTGCATGCTGGCGATAAGCTGGTTGAAAAGGGCTGAGGGGAGAATGAAGCACACATTGGCAGAATGGGGGCCGTGATGCACATATACTTCCTCAAGTCTAGAAAAACATGCAAAAGAGACCAAATATTGTGGTACCCGCAACAAGAAATACCTGTGACGTCATGCGTAGAATTAATCAAATTCTTTGCGATTATTTGGAATTTTGTGTTGTCCCTTTTGATAGCCGGGCTAGAACTAATTTTTCTTGTAATCAATGTTTTTTGCGTGGGACTAACTTTATGCACAGGACCTACCCAGAATTAATTCGCTGGCACTTTCCTAACGTTTGGCCAGTAGTAGGCGGCATGGTAGCACACACTATGTTAAGGACGTTTGTGATGGGAACAACATAGACTGCATTGTCCCTTGTGATTGTTCATTCAATCTTGAAGAAGGTGTGGGTATGTTGTCACTGTGCCACTTCCAAAGCTTTGCAACATCATATGTGTCCTCATTGTTTGGGTAGAAATGTAGCGAGTGCTTCCCCGGGTGTCTACTCCCGTCACTTTGTGGCGAGTGCCTCTAGTGTGGTTCAAGTTTGGGCGCACACAGGTTTGGGTTTGGGCACCCTGCTAGCTAGCCGAAGTTTGAAAGGGGAACCACCCTGGGACCACTTGCCTAGAAAAAAGCGTGGGGGGGGTGGGGGGCGTGTCACGTGCAATATTGTGGTGCTTTGATTTCACACCTGCCATTCCTTTGGAGTCTTGTCATTCCACAAAGGCAGAGAGGGGCCCACATATGAGCAGAATGGCTACATCACCCATGCCGTCCCGGGGTCTCCAACTCATGTATTTCCACACAAAGCATGTCCTCAACACAGACTCTTCACAAACAAAAACATGTTACCCATGGGGAGCTACTTGTGGGCCACCAAAATGCTGATGTTACAGCACACATGCAAAACAAAATTGTACTGCAGAAATGAATTGGGAGGCTTGGGGTGGATCACTTCAAGAGGACAAACGTGAGTTTGTCGTACTTTCAGTAGAAGATGAGGTGTATGGTCAAACTAGGGTGCCCCCTGCGATGTACCCATATGGTGCAAAAAGGGCCAGACAAGACTTCAGCACGGTGTAGGCTGTAAGCACGTGGCAATGTGCAAAAATGATTGCATTTTCTTAATGTTGACTGGGAATCGATTTGGGTGGAAAGGGGATGCCTAAAAATGTGGCAAAAAGTGGCTTTGAAATTATGGGTCAAACTCGACCACTGGCAACGATAAGGGCAGAGCACAAAGGCAACCAGGGGAAACGGCCCCTGCAGTCAATCGCATGACAGAAACACACACACAACAACCAGCATGAAACCTGTGAAGCCCCATCAATATTGCAGAGCCCCAATTCTGAGTCCCAGCAATTGCACAGGGATAGGACAATGTGCTGCATCCAGTGCTGCAAAAATGGGGCCTACTTTCAACCTTCCACCTGCGCCCACTGCCTTTGCCCTGCTGCACAAGAAAAAGCGCTCTACACATGCACATCCTGGTATGCATATGCAGCAATGTGCGGCAGTTCCAATGAAGAATAATGAGTTCATCATGAGCATCGGTGTATGTACAGTCTGTCCAACCCGACGATGTTGTTTCCTTCATAAGGCCGTGTTTTGTCGGCCAAAACCTCTCGCCTCAATAATATACCACTACAAGGGGCTGGGACTTTCCAGCAGCACTGCAAGCTGACATGACGCTGGCACTTCTTTGGCCAACTCGCTGTGCATCTCTTCCTTTTTTGTTGGACTAAGATGAGCTGGCATAGCCTGCTCACTTCACAGTACTTGAGATAACCTCTTGGGATCGCCGGTGTGGTGTGCGAATCCCCACTCATGGGCGGTCTTCCCTTGCATGCTGATGAACAAATGGACCCCATGATCTACTAACGAAGCGTGTGCCATCATGGTGGGGACTCCTGCTCATGGGTGGTCTATCCGTGCACGTGGCTCCTGAACTCTTGTACCCCATGATCCATGAACAAAGCACACGCCACTATGGTGTGGGGCATCCCGCTCATGGGCAGTCTACCCTTGCACCTGGCTGATGAATGGTGGCACCCCATGATCCACGTACGAAGTGAAAGCTGTTATGGTGTGGGGACTCCTGTGCATCGACATGGACCACGCCCGTAGCTGCAGCCACCCGGCCTTTGCTACTCACTCCGTAAGGTGGGCCATGTTGTAGCTGGCCAGTGCCACAGACACCGTAACGTGGGCCACGCCCATAGCCACGGCCACCTAGTCTGTGCTACACACTTCATAGACATACTGTCACCCTGTCAACGTAAAAATTTGGGGGTGGGACCACTGCATGTAGTCCACACCATGGACCCCATGTATTGGCTTGGAGGACTCACGGTGTGGGTGGGCAGCCCCAATGTACACGAGCGCCCATGTAAACAATGGTACAGTGTAACACATGCAGGGCACACGCGATGGTTGTGGGACGTCTGACAAAAAGGGTGGCAGAACACCGGGGTGGTGAACACGTGCACCACCATCCAAGTCCCGCAGGTCCTAGGGGATCCGAGTTTTCTAGGGCATTGGAGCCTCTAGCAAAGGGAGGTATGGGGGAGGTATGGGGGGCGGGGGCTTGGCATGACGCTTGGTTGTATTGTTGTCTCTAGTTGGTGGTGCCTATCACCCTATTGGCCTCTTGACACTTACCCTTGCCCTTTCCTTGAACCCTTTCCCTCCATAGTGGCAGCGCCCATTGGCCTCTCGCCACCTTATGCCCTCCCTCCCCCAACCTGGCCTATCCTTACCTCCCCACTCACCCTTCCTTTCCCTTAGTGGGTTGTCTCCCAAAGGGTGTCCCTGTTTCACTGCTCTGTGTCGGGGGGGACATAGGATGGGCTTGCCACAAGCAGGACTGAGCGCAAGAAAGGGCAGGTTGAAGGTTGTTATGTGCCCTCAATTGGGGAATTTACCCCACAAGTGGACATCCTAGGGCCCAGCTGGCGCCGTTGGAGAGGGTTCCCCCTCCGCCAGTATGGGGTGTCTGCTTGAATGCACCTAGCCAATGGTGAGGCCGTTGCCCTCTTCTGTGTGGACCCGCCAGCCCTCCCTGCTTGGTCCATGTTGTGATTGTGTGTCCATTCCCTGGCACGGCACGGGTGCAATCCAGGGTGATGGATGGGGGTTGGTGTGGAAGAAGGGGGATGGGTGTGGTAGTAGGAGTTGCAAGTTGGGCCACTTGTGGCTGATGGCCCACCTCCTCCGACATGCGCCGGGATACAACAGAGTGCATCCGCGTATGAGATGTTCCTTGCTAGCCCATGTGGGCGCCGTTCTACGAGGTGGCCAGAGGAATTTGAGCCTTCGGCCTCCCAAGCAATCTTAACCACGGCCTCCCCACAGCAATGATATTGAACTTGCCGGTTGCATTTTTTGAGGTGGGGTCACACCAAGTCTGCGCGGCCTTGATGCTTCTCCTCTGCTTCCCACGGGGGGGTATGGGGGGGGGGGGGGGTTCACACCCAACGTCTATGAATGGTATTTGGGCCATGATCAGGATCAAGGACTAAAGATGGCTTAGCACTGTTGCATCCAATCTTCAGCAGGGACGGAATCCTCTGGTCAGCTTCGATCACCCAAAAATCTTGGCCAAGAAGCGGCGCACGGCCGCTCTCTTTCCTCCTCCGCCCGCTCTGTTTCCTCCTCCGGCCGCTCTGTTTCCTCCTCCGGTGGGCACCGAAATGGCGCCGTTCAGGAAGGGGCAGCCGCCTTCTGTCAACTTCTGATACGCCTGGGCGTACACCTTGAAGAAGGCTTGCTCATCCGCTGCGAACCTCTCGACGTGCTTCCGGAACTCGGGGTCCATTAGCAATGCCACGTCCGACGTCAGCATCATCAATGTCTGGGTTTCGTCCTGTGACGCCACATGATGCTACAGACAAGGGCTTGCTCAAGGGTTGAAACCTGATGACCTTGAAACCTGCTTTCCACCATTTGCTTTTTTGCCGCGTGCCAAAGAGATGGGAAGAGTGTAAAATCCGTTGCCATCACAGCGTGACATGAATTGCATTGAATTGAACTCGATGTTCCGGTAGATACTCCGAATGTGCCCTCACTGCGCCCCCATTCCGGGTGATGGTTTGAGAATACCTTGGTGCTGTACAGCAAGGGCCACACCCGGCCCCATCCAGCCGCACCTTGTCCTGGGGGGCAGTTTGCTTCATGTTCTCTACACCTACATCAGTAGTGACACCGGGCAGTGGCTTTCTCACGCCCCAAAATAGCGGTCCATGATTTTGCCGGCGGCGCCAAAGGATTTGCAGCAGCACAACACACACCATCGCGCACATCTCCCACTGCCATGGGGGATTTTCTTAGCCTCGGCAACATTAATGATCACCTGGATGCTGCTTTAGAGAGGAAGAGGGGTGGGGGCAGGGATGTATTGGAAGGGGGGGAGGTAATCCCCCCCATCGAGGGTGGCCAGCCTATGTCCAGCCGCTGGCAAGAGCCAGCTTCAATGACATTGGTAAACGACAGTAACCGCCCCCAACCGCTTTGGCAACCTCCTCCAACCGCGTGTCTAACCGCCTGTGGGGCCACCTCTGAGGCCCCTTCCCTTGTAATGGACGAGCCAGCGCGCCGGAGGCCCCCTCCCAGGGCTGGGTCATCCTTTTCCCACTCTTCCCGGGACTCCAGCCCCCACCACCCACGGGGATATGGGGGGGGAGGGGAGGGCGGCAGGGGGGTGGGTCAGTCACAGTCCCAGCCACGGGCGAACAGCCTCAGTGGCTCTGGCCTCATGTCCCCTGGGGGGGCGGTGGCTGCGGGCACCCCCGCTGGCTGCGCAGCCGGCCACGACATCACCGGCCCCCCCTCCTCCCATGGGCACGTCCCGCGGCGGGGGCAGGGGGCAAGGATGGGGGCGCGCGAGCCTGGTGGACGTTTTTGGCTCCATCTCGGCCGCGCTCACTGCAGCGGCGCGGGCGGATGGGACACAAGGTGACCTCCCTCCTCCCCGGGATCGCGAGCAGCAGGGGGCTGCAGGGCGGCTTCGAGCTGGGCAGGGTCTAGATGCCTCCCCACCCCTCAGCGAGCAGGGGCAGCAGGGTGCTGCAGGATAGGATCTAGGGCAGCAGAGTGCTAGAGTGCTGCAGGGCATGCTGTGTTGCAGGGGCAGCCAGAGGCTGCTGCTCTGGGTTAGGGGTGTCAGGGGCAGGGCCAGGGTCAGGGACAGGGTGGCCCCCCTCTCCCCCGGCGCGGCGCAACCCCCCCCCCTCCCTCCGTGGGCGGGCAGGACAGGCACAGGTGCGCAGCAATGCAACACAGGGGGGCAGGGCAGCACGTGGGGCAGACCGTCAGCGACGCCCCTCGCAGCACACGGGGCCGGCAGACGGGCAAGGGGGGGGCTCTTGAGCTTGGGCTTCACCCGGCAAGTGCAGTCATCGGGAGGGGGGGGCGCCCAACCCCCCACAGCCGCACCTGCACCTGCGGGCGCGGATGGGGGAGCGCACAGCCCGAGATCTGGGCAGGGTCGCTCCTCGGAGGATCCCACATAGGATGGAGGCCCAGGTCCTTCCGTCGCGCCGCGATACGCTGGGGGGCAAGGGGGGGTAAGGTCCTTATATATCTGTATACAATTGTATATAGATGAGCTCTCACCCGCTAACCCTCTAATCCCCTTAATCGCACTAGCGTCCAAGATTTGAAAAGGCAGATGCCCCTTCCCTTGTAATGCATCCCTGGGTGGGAAGTGGGTTGCCATAATGGCTAAGTCAATATGCCAATGGGCACGTCTGTGCACGCACTGGTTCGGGTTCTTGGGAGGAAATCGACCACATTGCCTGTCCCAAGCCATTCTCTCCCACACCGGCGCCGGCATGCCTCACACTCGGTCATTCCCATGACCGTGAAATTTGGAGGGGCGGGACTGGGAAGGAGGGCCCAACAGGGGGACAGGAGCCTACGGTGACCAGCCCTGAAGTTCCGAACTGTGGCGGTGCTGCGTTTGTCGGCGCAGTGTTGGGTGTTGTTGAAATCCGGGTCGGTGGCTGGACATTTGTGACGGCTGCAGAAACTTCGGTTTCTACGGACACGGCAGATGGTGCCTCGCCTTGCGGCGGGCATATCACAAGATCTAGAATTTCATTTTCGATCTTCGTGATTAGTAATACCTGCGCTTGGTAATTTTCTTTCTTGTTCTGGTCTTCTCTTCTTTGATTTTCGCTGTGAACGCGTGCGGCCATTGTCCGTTTATGCCGCCCCTGCTTTTCCCATGCAGCCGTTTGCTTCAATTGATTGACGGCAATGTCGCAGTTGCCGTGTGTGTTGTTGTTATCTATTTAACAACAACAGTTCTACTAGGAAGACATACATTTCTACTAAGGAAGACAAAGAAGACGAGGGAAGGGACAAATGCCACTCCTACGTACCAGAATCCGAAGACCCCGGGTCCTGGGAAAATGGAAAAGATGGGGAAATGGGGAAAGATGGGGGGAAATGGGGGGAATTGGGGAATGGGACTTCATTGCAAGATCCTGATAGAAATCGTATGAACGACCACTACAAGTGGCAGAAAAATGGCGAAAACCGGGGGGCAATGGGAGAAAAACGGGAGAAAAATGCGATGAGATACCCATGCTCCCCAATCCCGTTGTCCCCATTTTTCCGGAGGCCGGAGACCTTCCCTTTACTTCCCTTGACAAAGCAAAGCATCCGGCATCCGGATGGAAGTGGGGGAAATCGAGAGTGTACATGGGTCCGAAGATTCGGGTCCCTAGGAGGCTTGCCAGCCGTTCGAATACACTCCCGTGAGGCGAGTTGGGGGGGGGGGGGTCAGGACCATGATTCTGCTTGTCGGGGGAGAGGGGATGCCACCATGGGCAGGGCCCGGAGCCCGGGCAGGGGCAGCGGCATGGAAAGCGACAGGGAGTGAGGCAGGTGGGCAGGCAAGGTCAGGGGCAGGGATGCATTGCAGGGGGGGGGGCACCCCCCCCCCTCCAGGGCGCCCAGCCTGTGCCCAGCCACTGTCCCCCTGACGCCAAGTGCCAGCTTCAATGGCATTTGTGTCCGACAGTAGCCGCCCCCAACCGCTTTGGTAACCTCCTTCAACCGCCTGCCTGACCGCTGCTGGGGCCGCCTCTGAGGCTCCTTCCCTTTGAATGCATCCCTGGCCAGGGGGGTGCTCACATGGACCGGGACAGGGGCAAGCGCACACAATGGCACACCGTTGCGAGACAGGCAGGGCCACAAGTAGAGCCACGGGCAGGGGTAAAGTCAGGGGCACAGGCAGAGGCAGAGGCAGAGGCAGGGGTCACACGCAAGGGCACAGGCAGACACCCGAGCAGAAGCAAGGGCACCAAGGGGGAGGAGGCCCGGGGTGTATTAGAAGGGGGGGGGAGGGGGGGAGGGGTCTGAAGGGGAGGGGAGGGGGGTTTGGCTGGGACCCCCCCTCCTCCTGGGGTCCCTCTATGGTCCCCGTCAAAGGTGGGCCAAAAATTTTGAAGCTCAACTCCTCTTGGCACCGAAGGCACCTAAGCAAAATTTTGGCTCAAACATTGGAAGGGGAGGAGGGGGGGGGTCCAGGGGGGGTACCCCCCCTCCTCCTCCGGTGTGCGGCGGTTCTAATACATCCCTGGGAAGAAGGCCCGGGGTGTTGTTGTTGTTTTTTTGGGGGGGGGTGGGGGTGGGGGACCCAAAAGTTTGTATACCAAAAACGGCCCGAAGAAGTTTTGCCCTTCAGTGAACGCCGGTTTTTGACCCACTGCAAAAAATGTGGGGAAGAGACGGGAGGGGGATCCAGAAGGGGGGAGGGGGGGGAGGCGCTTCCAGAGCGCCCAGCCTGCGCCCAGCTACGTCTCCCTGAGAGCAAATGTCAGCCTCAATGGGATTTGCAACCGACAGTAACCGCCCCCAACCGCTTCGGCAACCTCCTCCAACCGCCTGCCTAACCGCTGCTGGGGCCCCCTCTGAGGTCCCTTACCTTCTAATGCATCCCTGTTCGTCCCCAAAAAAATATTTGCTTAATTCAGGCCCCAGGGGCAGACTGTGCGAGGAGTTCTGTGGGAGCGTATTCTAATGCAACACAGTCCGTATCAATCCTTTTTTGAAAAAAGAAAAAAAAAGGAAAAAAAGCGAACAAACCGTGTACGACTGCCACAAATCGCCGCCCATGGCGAACGACAGAGTGCTTGGGTGGGTGCCAGGCCCCTGCGGTTGCCCCGCTGTTGCGAGGAAGCCCGTGGCCGAGGTTTGGTGCCACTGGCAAATCGCGTGTTGCACTGCGCTTCGATGTGCGGTGATGCGTGGTCCTTCGGCCGCCCCACCAGGTCGATGCCGACCTGCGACAGCCCCGGCACAGGCAGCCTGGGGCCAAGTACCAGGGCATGCGGGGAGGGCGACCCGGCAACCCCCCCCCCCGCCCCCCCAAGTCGGCAAACCTGGCGGCCAATGAGTCGGCGAGCGAGCCGGCGGCGCGTTTTCCCCGACTTGGAGGGCGGGATCAAAATCTTGGAGGTTGGCACAAAAACAAAGCCTATGATGCGGCGTTGGCTGTGCAGTTATCATTCCAGTTTGCATGGCACTCCTCAAATCAGTGCTGCACCCAAAATTTTGGTTTTTGGCAACTTCGCCGCATTTCGCCGACTTGTTGGGCCCGCCGACTCGGGGGGGGGGGGGGGCGACCCGGAGACATTGCGACGAAATGCTGCGCAAGTCCTTGAAAAGGCCGGACAAATGATGCAGCCTCTCCCAACCCCCCCCACCCCTTGTCCTGCCACGGGCTCGGGTTCTGGTTCAGGGGCCAATGGTGCGGAGACACGGGGTCGCCGTGTTGGGACCACAAGCCCACGGTACCGCGCGGCGCGTACCACGGACACACATGTTGCCAACATAACCCAACCCTCCCCCTCAAAACATGACAGTACAAAGCGGCAGGCCAGCACACACCCCAGAACACAGGAGCACATGGAATGACAGCCACACCAACACTTGGGCACCCACATTGGCCCTTCCCGAAGCCCGCCCGAAGCTACAAACCACATTCTCTATTGGATGGGAACCGCAAAACCGCTGGTTCCAAAAACAGCCCAAACGTGCGGAAACACGGGGTCGCCGTGGGGGCACCAAACTTCCGCACAGAAGTTGTCCAACAGACTTCGTCCCCAGGGATGCATTGGAAGAGGGGGGGGGGGGTTGCCCCCCCCCCCGCTTCCAGAGCGCCCAGCCTGCGCCCAGCTACGTCTCCCTGAGATCAAATGTCTGCAACCGACAGTAACCGCCCCCAACCGCTTCGGCAACCTCCTCCAACCGCCTGCCTAACCGCTGCTGGGCCCCCCTCTGAGGTCCCTTCCCTTCTAATGCATCCCTGTTCGTCACCCCCCGCAGAATCCCCCCGGGAAGACAAACCTCGAACTGGATGTTACCGACGGAATTGGCCTTGACGGTCCACTTCCTCTCCAGCAGGTTCTTGAAGTAGCTGTTGTCGAACTCGAGGGGGTTCTCGGTCCACGGCCCGTCGAACCCGGACCGGTCCAGGTGGGCCCGGCCCAGCGTGTGCGCCCCGGAGAGCGCGACGATCTCCTCGTCGGTCATGCCCATGCGCCCGAACACGTCCCGCAGATGGTTCGTGCTCTGGGTGGCGTCGGGGAGGCGGCCGTCCTCCACGGACTCTTCGACGGTGACTGCGTCCTTCCTGCCGGGGCGGAACGGGATGCTGGGTCCCCCGGACACCTGAGAAATGCCAAAGGGAGGGCGCAGGGAGAGGAAAGCACCCGGGTTGCGTGGTGTTGTACTGTCGCACAGCATTGCGTTCGTGTTGCGTTGCGTTGCGTTGTGTTATGTTGATTTGTGTCGTGTCGTGTCGTATTGTGTTGTGTTGTGTTGTGTTGTGTTGTGTTGTGTTGTGTTGTGTTGTGTTGTGTTGTGTTGTGTTGTGTTGTGTTGTGTTGTGTTGTGTTGTGTTGTGTTGTGTTGTGTTGTGTTATGACGTGTCGTGTTGTCACGTGTCGTGTTGTGTCGTGTTATGTCGTGTTGTGTTGTGTTGCGTCGTGTCGTGTCGTGTCGTATTGTGTTGTGTCGTGTTGTGTTGTGTTGTGTTGTGTTGTGTTGTGTTGTGTTGTGTTGTGTTGTGTTGTGTTGTGTTGTGTTGTGTTGTGTTGTGTTGTGTTGTGTTGTGTTATGACGTGTCGTGTTGTCACGTGTCGTGTTGTGTCGTGTTATGTCGTGTTGTGTTGTGTTGCGTCGTGTCGTGTCGTGTCGTATTGTGTTGTGTCGTGTTGTGTTGTCGTGTCGTGTTGTGTTGTGTCGTGTCGTGTCGTGTCGTGCCGTGTCGTGTTGTGTTGTGTCGTGTCGTGTCGTCTCGTGTCGTGTCGTGTCGTGTTCTGTCGTGTCGTGTTTTGTCGTGTCGTGTCGTGTCGTGTCGTGTCGTGTCGTGTCGTGTCGTGTCGTGTCGTGTCGTGTCGTGTCGTGTCGTGTCGTGTCGTGTTGTGTCGTGTCGTGTCGTGTCGTGTCGTGTCGTATCGTGTTGTGTCGTGTTGTGTTGTGTTGTGTCGTGTTGTGCCGTGTCGTGTTGTGTTGTGTCGTGTCGTGTCGTGTCGTGTCGTGTCGTATTGTGTCGTGTTGCGTTGTGTTGCATTGTGTTGTGTTGTGTTGTGTTGTGTTGTGACGTGTCGTGTCGTGTTGTGTTGTGCCGTGCCGTGTCGTGTTGTATTGCGTCGTGTCGTGTGATGTCGTGTCGCGTTGTGTTGCTGCGCTGTCTGGTGTGGAGTGGTGTGGTGTGGTGTGGTGTGGTGTGGTGTGGTGTGGTGTGGTGCAGTGTGGTGTGGTGTGGTGTGGTGTGGTGTGGTGTGGTGTGGTGTGGTGTGGTGTGGTGTGGTGTGGTGTGGTGTGGTGTGGTGTGGTGTGGTGTGGTGTGGTGTGGTGTGGTGTGGTGTGGTGTGGTGTGGTGTGGTGTGGTGGGGTGGGGTGTGGTGTGGTGTGTGATCCACCAGAATTCTAATATTTGTGAATGCCGAAACCGGCTTACACCAAAGCAGGAGGCAAGCTGCCCAAGACAACCAACAGAGCTGGAGAGAGAAGGGGAGGCATGCCTCAGTCGCCACGATGGAGGCGTACGCCCACAGGTCCGCGGCCGAGACCGACGGGTACTTATCGGCAATGGGCTGCAGCAGCTCCCGGGCGACGTCCAGCCCAGCATTGGCCCCGTGCTGGGCCTCACCGCCTGCGGCAAACCGCATGGCAGCACGGGGGCCGCCGGTTTGGCTTACCTTGTCGTAGGTGCCGGCGTCGTGCCAGGCCAGGCGCACCAGGATCGGAGCACACCCCTTGTCAAGCACCAGCTGAGCGATGTCGGCCTTCAAGGCAGCCCACGGCACCTCAGCCTGGACATCCAGCACGGAGTGCAGGGGCAGGGGGTGCCGATGGTTCCCTTACCTTACCTTGCCTTGCCTTGCCTTCATGGGTTGGATGGGTTCATGGTGTGCAAGGGAGTGCTTGGCTCAAACACAGCCCCCCCTTGTCCAGGCAACAGTAAACGACCAGAAATTGACGGAACCAACGCCCAGTGTTGCTTGGACAAGGGTGTTGCTTACGTGATACACTGTGCATGGTACATGCGGAAAGACATAATGTACTATTCTGAAAGCCAAGGGGCAAAATATGCCACAAAGGCCACCACGCCTAATCAGATTCCTTGACACACAAAATATGAACATCATGCGAAGGTATCAGACGGCACACATGGCACACAGTAGGACCAATTGAAGAATGCACCGCCAAAACCGACAGTGCGAAAATTGACTGAACCATCGCCCAGTGCTGCTTGGAGATGGTGGACAAGGGGGGGGGGGGTATGTTGTTTGGAAGGAACTTTTGGGCACCCAAATCACCGTGCGCCCAACGGACAAGCCAGCCGCGGGCTTCGCTGTCAACACACCCCGTTGCCCCGAGTTGGAAATACAGTGCACCGCAAGGCAATGCATGCAAAGGGAAGGCACAAACATGCTCTCCCAAGAAGTACGATCATTTTTTTTTGAGAACTATGTGAATTCCAGCGAAACACCTGTTTTGGAGGTGCGGTGAAACTGGTTGGCAACCGCCGGTGCGGAGCGGCCCTGTTTCACTCCATTTCGACGCCTGGAGGACACAAAGACAAACGATGAAGTGTTTTTTTTGTTGGCATGTCTAAATCAGGGCATTGCTTATTCGGAAACCCCTCCCCTCGGGGTGGGTGAAGAGGCGGGTGGGTGGGATCGACCCATTTTGTTGGCCATTTTCCCCAGCCAGGAGAGGGGGGCTCCGCTTTTCGGGGGCCTCGGGTGGGGGAGGATTGGGAGGTCGCAGGTGTTGGGACTCAGCTGTTGGCTGTAGTTCACGCAGAGTATGCCACCTATTCGGCCTTCTTGGTTTGCCCCCTTGCCTCGGGCGGGCAGCACTCCGAATGAGGGACTTCAGGACCTTTGACAGGGTACAGGGGGCCACCAGTACCAGCGGTCCCGAATGGCGCGGTGTCCTTCGCCAGCCCCGCTTCCACCCACCCACCCACCCGGACGTACTGGGGGGGCTGGGGGGCGGTCTGCTCAGGTCGGCCCAGCCCAAAAGCAAAGGCATACCCATGTTGGCTGGAGTAGGGGCCAGAATAACCCCCCACACCCTGGGGTCTGCAAGCAACGGCCCGGTGTGCATGCACTGAGGCACCCGCTGGTGCTCCGCCCCACTCAAAGATGCAAATGAAACAAGGTGCAAACCAAGAGAAACGACGCGCTCGCGAACCGGGCGGTGGGACCCCAGCGCACCGGCTGAGACGGGGGCTTATGCACCCCCTGTGTGGCATTCCCTCTGGTTGTTGCTACTTTACGGGGGCCTGGACAGTCACCCGTTCTTCCCTTCGCATGTTGCGTCGGGTCGCTGCGTTCTGTCGGCCGCTGCTGCCAGTGCTCTTGCTGAAGTCGTTTCCACGTTCGCGGAGCCCAGTAGCTTATGAGCCCCCCCCCCTCTTCAGGCCCACCTGCGAGAATGCGCCCTGTGTGTGTGGGGGGGGGGCTTGGCATGACGCCTGGTTGTATGGCTGTCCTCAGCGGGCGGCGCCTGTTGGCCTGTCGCCACTTACCGCTGCCCTTCCCTTGAACCCTCTCCCTCCGGAGGTGGCGGCGCCCAGCGGCCTCTCCCCCCCTCGTGCCCTCCCTCTCCCCGCCCGGCCTATCCTGACCTCCCCACACCCCCTTCCCTTCCCTTGAGAGGCTGTGACAACAGAGCCCCCGGACTGTCCCTGCTTCACTGCTCCGTGTTGCCCTTGCCGTTGGCCCGGTGCACCCAAGCGGACACCCGATGACGGCGGCTTCTGGGCCCCAGGATGTCGCGGGGTCACTTCCCCAACGGGGGCACGTAACAACCTTCAGCCTGCCCTTTCCCGCGCTCAGTCCTCCTTGTGGCAAGCGCATCACGTGCCCCCCTCCCCCATCCCCCCCCCCACCCCTTGGGCCATTATTGGTACACAAACTTTTCGGTCCTAGACCCCCCCCCCCCGGCCCAACCCCCCCTTCTAATTGAGGCCTTGGGCCGCCCTACACGGACGGCCCCAGGGCAGAGCTCCTTTGAGCGACCTCTCCTACAGCTGCGGCATATATGTTCATGAAGCAGGGCGGTCCTTAACGGGAAAAAAAAAAGTGTTCCGGAACCAGTTTTCCCAAAAAAGCCCGCGGGCACTCCATGTGCTCAACCATGGTTGGTGGCGGTTGGCGGTTGGCGGTTGGCGGTTGGTGGCGTTGGCGGTTGATGGGAGTTGGCGGTTGGCGGTTGGTGGTCCCTTGGGGCGGTCCTTAAGGGCGGTCCTTAGCAAAAAAAAAAAATCTGGCCCTTAAGGACCGCCCTGACATGAAGTGGGGGAAGCTGGAGGCGGCCCTTTCCACAAACCCTGGCCTTGACCGCATGACATGGCACTGCGGCATGTTCACATCCCCTTGAGTCCGTGGTGTGGTGGGTGGGTGGGTGGGTGGGGGGGTGGACGGGCGACGTGGGGGTCACTGAAAGGGTGCCGGCCCGCCGGATTGCACCGGACATGGGTCCGAGTGCCCGTCCTGGCGGCCATTGGCACTCCAGCGGCGCCAGCCCGTCGGCGGACCCGTGCCCCACTGGTTGTGTCGAGGAAGCCTCATCAGGTGTGCCGCCGGATTGCCCCGAAAGGCATGGCACACTGAAATAAAAGAACTGTGTGCTCTGCCGCTGGAATGCGCGGCGCCGGCTGAAGGCGCGGCGCACCATTTTCACCGCATGAGGCGTGCACACGGTCACGGCCAACCATTTAAACCCCTGGGCCAACCATTTAAACCCCTGGGCCAACCATCTATCCCCGTGGGCCAACCATTTGAACCCCTGGGCCAACCTTTTAACCCCCTGGGCCAACCATTTGACCCCCTTGACCAACCATTTAACCCCCTGGGCCAACCATTTACCCCCAGGGCCAACCATTTAAACCCCTGCGCCAACCATTAAACCCCCTGGGCCAACCATTTAACCCCCTGGGCCAACCATTTAAACCCCTGGGCCAACCATTTAAACCCCTGGGTCAACCATTTAACCCCCTGGGCCAACCATTTAAACCCCTGGGCCAACCATGTAAACCCCTGGGTCAACCATTTAACCCCCTGGGCCAACCATTTAAACCCCTGGGCCAACCATTTAACCCCCTGGGACAACCATTTAACCCCCTGGGCCAACCATTTAAACCCCTGGGCCAACCATGTAAACCCCTGGGCCAACCATGTAAACCCCTGGGCCAACCATTTAAACCCTTGGCTTGAAAAGCCGCCACGCTGCCCCCGGTCGGGCCGGGCCACGTTGGCTGTCAACGCTTCTTCAGCGCTTGTCACTGATAAAATGGAAAAGAAAAAAAGAAAGGGGGGGGGGGGGGGGGGCGACAGGAAAAAATAGCCATAAACTGCCCGTGAGTGTCCCAACAGAATCCAAGGGCACCGCAATCACGCGCAGTCACGTGCAACGGGTGGAAGGCAAGGCGAACCCCGCCTCAACGGACGAAGGGCCGGTCCAAATTGACCCAATCCGCATCACCCTTGCACCGAGACGCACCGAACACCGGCGGAGGCGCAAGGCACAACTGCCGACATGCACGGCCCCGGCAGCAGCAAGCAGGGCACGCCTGAGGGATCCCGAGCTCCGAGAGCTTCTGGTAGGCGGTGGAGAAGTCCTTGAAATACGCCGTCTGGTCCGCGGCGTACTTCTCGACCAGCCCCTTGAAGATGGGGTCCTCCAGCAGCGCCATGTCGGAAGGCAGCATCATCACTTCCCCCGTCTCGTCCGCGTATTGCTCATTGCCCTCAGAATTCGTGACCTGCAAGGGCAGGGCCGGGGACCCTCAATGGACCGGTGATGGAGGGTCCGACGCAGTGGACGCGACTTGCTAAGCCCCCCCTTTTCCACAGAAACGCCAAGTACCCCACCCCCCCCACCCCTTGTCCTGCCACGGGCTCCGGTTCTGGTTCAGGGGCCAACGGTGCGGAGACACGGGGTCGCCGTGTTGGGACCACAAGCCCACGGTACCGCGCGGCGCGTACCACGGACACACATGTTGCCGACATAACCCAACCCTCCCCCTCAAAACATGACAGTACAAAGCGGCAGGCCAGCACACACCCCAGAACACAAGAGCACATGGAATGACAGCCACACCAACACTTGGGCACCCACATTGGCCCTTCTCGAAGCCCGCGCGAAGCTACAAACCACATTCTCTATTGGATGGGAACCGCAAAAACGCTGGTTCCAAAAACAGCCCAAACGTGCGGAAACACGGGGTCGCCGTGTTTGCACAAGCCCGTGTTAGGACAAAGGGGGAGGGGGTTACCGGAAAAGCATGGGCAGAGTTCGTGCTTTTGCCATTTTTCCTTCGTCCCGCCGGAGGTCTTGGGCCCCTATCACTAAGTTGAGGTGTGGGGTAAGCCCTGCCCTCGATGGCAGCATCCGGTCTCACAGTGCGTGCTCCCTCGGGCAGGGTGACATGGAAATGACACGGCTGATGTGGCTGGAAGGGACCAGGAATCCTTCGATCGCGCACGCCACGATGACCCACCAGGAGGGCGGCCCCGGAGCAGGGCACCGAACACGTGCAGTGCACGTGCACCATGGGCGGCGGCGCCCCGCTGAACCTCGCACTGGCCATGCGCTAGCCAAGGCCCTGGCCTCTGTGGCGATGCGTGCATTGTGTGTGCACTGCATGCGCACCGCGCTCAAGGCCCCCCCTTATCACATCGAGGGTGGTGGTTCGAAAGAAGGACGGGTGGTGGTCGCCCTGGCCTCATGACAAAATGACAAACACGGAATTCAGACTCGTTGGTACAGCGCATGGTAACATCAGCAAGGCCCCTTCTGAGAGACATAGCACTACACAATATTGTAGTCCAGAGCCAAAAACGATGGGAAATGACTGTTAGTGAGGTTTGACAACACACTTCGCCGGAATTCGACGAATCTCAGCCTCATCAATGTCAGGCGTGGGATTAAACAGTTCATACAGCGGGACCACGCGTGCATACCTGTAAAGAGGTCGGCAGGGAAGATTGGGATTCAGCGATCGTGTTTTCGTCATCTCGGGCCCCTCAGCAGAGGCCCACCATCCCCACCCCCACCCGCAATAAATGAGTCACTGTTGTCTGGGGAATTATTAGGGGGGACTATTTGGCTCTTTGTACGTGCACTGGTGCTCTGTGTTTCGCAGACGTCCCCTGAAAAATGCTCAACCGGGTGTGTTGCACAATGATGACGGGCATCTGGTGGTGTGCCCTTTTCTGATGGCCCTTTTGTCAGGACATGACATTCTTGACCTTGGCGAAGGCGGTGTGATGACTGTGCAGGCCACCACGCTGTTGAATGCTCTGAGATGGACAAGGGAAACTGAACAGAGTGTCACATTTTCCTTGCAGCACCCGATCACACCTCCCTGTTTTGCGGCTCTCTTTTCAGACGGGTCAGACGTCAACAGCCGGATGGGGGGGTCTTGTTTGGATATCCGGAATCGTCTCCAATGAGGGGGGTCCAATGAGGGGGAAGTATGTGGGAGGGGGGGTGGGGCACTCGGGGTTCTCTGTCGGTGGGCCCTCGCGGTGTCCCCTCCTGGCTGCCCCTGGTGTCCCCTCCTAGCCTCGCTCATCGGCCTCTATTGGTGGCCTCTTTCAGCTACCCACCTGACCTGCAAACTGCAAATGCATTTGTGCCGGGTGTACATACCGGGTTCCTCTTCTGTGCTGGCCCTCGCCTGGTACACAGAATACACACTTGTGATACACAAATACACGCATCTTATGTCTTGAATTGTGAGGTACAGCCTGGACACACCAAACGCACACTTCAGATCCACACCAAACACATTTGGTGATGTTCACACACGTTGTGGCACCCTCTGGCTGCCCAGGGGGATGGGATTGGGATCTGGGTGGGCATGGGCAACCAGGGACCACAGACCAATGATACCAACACCTAAACACCGCTGGACAAACTGCAGGCTTTCTCTGGCGCCAAATGTTGCCATACAAATGTCGTCCTCTCCGCATCCCGCTGAAGCCTGCTGGAGGCTCCGTCCACACTGTCCTTTTGCCTGCCCTGATGCAGTCTGCTCTCGGCGGTCTCATCAACCCCACTCAGGGAGCAGGAAACAGGAACTGGGCAGCAACGTAGTCACCAAGCCAACCACAGTATCACTGAAAGAAGAAACCAACAAGCTGGGCCTACCCGGTCAAGCTATGTCATCAAAATAGCAGCCAAATGATGCAGCAAAAGCCCCAAGAAGATGGTGAGGAAGTTGTTGGAAATCACACAAGCAACATATTCAAAGCAGGACGCGAGAAGGCGGTGCACAGGGGGGGGGGGGTTGGCGCGCTAACGAGGCGCACAGGGGGGGGGGGGGGTTGGCGCGCTAACGAGGCGCACGGGGGGGGGGGGGGGGTTGGCGCTAACGAGGCGCACGGGGGGGGGGGGGGTTGGCGCTAACGAGGCGCACGGAGATTTACCTGACCCTATGCAAAATACCCGGCGTGCCCTCGCTGCAGCAACAATTGGAGGGGCTTCGAGCACAGGGCCAGGCACACCTTGGTCCACTTCTTGGCCAGCAGGTCCTTGAAGTAGGAGTTGTCGAAGAGCAGCGGGTTCTCCGTCCAGGGCCCCTCAAACCCCGAGCGGTCCTTGTGCGCCCGGCCCAGCGTGTGGGCGCCGGACAGGGCCACGATGTCCGCGTCGTCCAGCCCCATGCGCCCGAACACGCTGCGCAGGTGGTCCACGCCCTGCGTGGCGTCCGGCAAGCGGCCGTCCTCGACGCTTTCCGCCGCCGACTTCGCGTCCACGCGGCCCGGCCGGAAGGGGATCACCGGCCCCCCGGAGGCTTCGATCGCGACCACCGCCGCCAACGCCCACAGGTCCGCCATGGACATGTCCGGGTATCTCGCCTTGAGAGGCTGCAGGAGGTCGCGGGCGATGTCGAGCCCGGCGTTGGCGCCGTGGGCGTCTTCGCCCCCGGGGTACTGCTGGGCGGCGCGGGGACCGCCGGTGTTGGATGCCTTGTCGTAGGTGCCGGCGTCGTGCCATGCGAGGCGCAGGAGGATTGGTGCGCACTTCTGCTCATCCACCAGAGCCCTTAGGTCCGACCGGACGGCCCCCCACGGGATGTCGGCCCTAAGCGAATCGGGACCGGGATTTAAGAACACGACGAAAAATCACAGAAGGACGAAGAGTAGGACTTGTAATTACCCGAGCATCACCGGGAGCCCAAGTCTCAGAAAATCCTCCGAGTGGGAAACCAGCATCTTTTTTTGTAATTCACATCTTTTCTTTTTCAATTCACAGACCCGTTCAGGGATGGCTGCCGAATGCATGCGGCGGCTATGGGGTGTACCAAGTTGTAGTAGGCGGTGGCTTCACACGACGCCTCGGCCCAGCAAAGAGTCACAGAACTTCTTTCCGCGAATTGTTTCCTTGCAATGCTTTGGTATTGTTGGGCGACGACGAACCTTCGAAACCAGTTTCTTCCACCCCGCAATCCAACGGCACGCACTCTTTTGACACTCTTTGCAACCACGTCGGAAGTCCGCCGTAAGCCACGGTGCTATCAACAACCACTCCAATAGACGGGCACGCACCAACTCCTCAGAGGCTGCTGGGACACTGTGAAATAGGTTTGGCGTGCCACACTTGAAATGCGACGCACACAGATTTTTCCCTTTCCATTGAGATGGCTCGCCACGTCCAATTAGAAAGGGCTTGAGTATTTTAAGGCATGGCGGTCCCCCGCCGAAAACACAATCACTGCTCATTCTGCGAGGTTCCTCGAAGGACAGCCGCAATATTTACAAAATTGTTTTATACATTGACTAAGGTGTCAATTGACACTTTCAAGAATGAAACATTGGCTTACATCAGCCAAAAAACAAAATTTGTAAAAATAGGGCATCTGTAGTGGTGATTAGTGTGCAAAGGGCTTGAGTCTTTCTCCCAAGCTCTATGTTCCGTTTTTCTTGGAGCATTGGTCACCTAGCAGACTTTCACATGTGTGAGGCATTTGCCACCCCGTGTGGTACACAATGTTGCAAGGAAAGGAAGGAGAGGGGAGGTCGGGAGAATTCAAAGGAAGGCGGGGGGGCGGGCCACACCCGGCGACTGCCTTGAGGGCCGCAGCCCTCGGCGCTTGGACCGCCGTTGCCGGGACACGCGCAGCACTTCGCCAGTCTGGCTGTTGGGGACGTGGAGCGAAGGCAGCACGGGGCATGGCCGGCACCGCAACAGCGGGGTTGAGCAGTGTAGGGGCAGCAAAATGGCCAACGGTAGCCTCGGGTGCTGGCTGTAGAAGTGCTGCTGTGCACAAAAGTGCCGCCGAGCCAATACTTGTAGCCACCACGATTCGCCACCATGGCGTGGAAGTTGGCCGAGGGCCCAGCGTTATGAGACTCGCGTCATACAAAGCCATCACACTTGAAAAAGAGTGGATCCTCTAATGAAACACCGGTGGGCACTAGCCATGGCCGACCTTTTTGCGGCCTTTGAAAATACACGTGTCACCCGGAGACGACCGTGCGTCGAACAATAAGCTATGGTGTTCTCCTTGCACGTGGCAAAAATACACCGACCGCACGAGGCCACCATCTTGAGCTTGCCCACAAGGGCGGCCCCTCGGAAAAAAGTTGGATACCATGCTCTCTCATCTTGAGACCGATTCCAAATACACCAACGACTGGATGAATCCTTCATCATCGGAAACGTTGAGAATTCTCGATATGGTATTGAAGAGGAGGATTGCCACACGTAACCTTACCATTGCCCCCCTTTCCATTTGTACGTAGAGAAGATCGAAGGAGACGTACGCGAGAAAACAACCAAAGCCAAAACCGTTCCCTGTCCAAGGCAATTGTTGTCCGTTTCAATATTCTTCGGCACGCGACGCGGACACATTCAAGTATTGGTTCCAAGTGTATGGGGCAACTTTCTCGGGGCGTTATCTTAAGGTGGCGAGCAAGGCCAAAGGTGTTTCCACAACCAACACAAAAATGTTTTTGGAGACCTCGGCCCAATAGGTTTGGCTACGACTTTGCGAAAAATTTCTACATGTTTCCCGTGATGTAGCCGGGAGGACAAGTCGTAGTGACAATGCACTCTCTCTCTCTCTCTCTCTCTCTCTCTCTCTCTCTCTCTCTCTCTCTCTCTCTCTCTCTCTCTCTCTCTCTTTGTAAGTGCCGACTCTAATTTTTTTTAGCGAGTTTTTTTTTGCAAAATTGCACATGCACGTAGGATGCACATGCATGTTTAGGCATGTATGTTCACACCGGATCGTCCACATGTTTGAACATAGTCCAATCTTGGCTGAACATGGTCCGAGTGTCTGTGTGAACGATATGTTCAACCGGTACACTCACGCACTTTGTGAGGGCTTTTGGTGTGGGAAGGCAAGCAAACGTCACTAAAAAATATGTGCTTTGTGTACCATACACTTCACACAGTGATACAAGATTTTAATCATGTTTCAAACGTTTGAACACGTTGGGGTCCCCGTTGAACTTGGAGAGAGAGAGAGAGAGAGAGAGAGAGAGAGAGAGAGAGAGAGAGAGAGAGAGAGAGAGAGAGAGAGAGAGAGAGAGAGAGAGAGAGGCCAACGGCATCAAAACTTGCCAATTGTCCAACCACACGTCGTTCTAGCATGTCGTTCGAAAGTGGCGAGGTGCCAGGCCGCCGAGCTTGTTGCTTCAAAGAAGTATTGCCGGCCCTCGATGCATCCTGTGCTGAGCTTGTTTAGGGATGCCAACATACTTCGACTTTGTGAGTCGTACACATTGGGACGGTCACACGGTACAAATGGACGTTTTGCATCTCCCCTCCCTTGAGTGCAATCCGTTGCTGTGAGATGCCGATTATGGCCCGTGTTTGTTAAACAGAGGTCTGCAACCCCCCTTTTGTCGGAGTGTGGCTCGGCGTAGGCGTATGGCAATGGGATGCTCCTCGTGCCTTGTCGCCATCCACCATGCCCCCGTGGGGTCTCTATCACAATGGATGCTCACATGTATCGAATCTTGATGAACCATGCACCGACCATGCAACATGTGGCATCGTTGCACTTTGCCTTACCCTTTTCATTGCCCTAGCCAACCAATCAGCGTTGACGAACGACCGACAAAGATAGTAGGAGCCCATCGACACAAACGACCACAAGTAGGAGTTGGACCCTAAAATGGAACCCATTGCACGCGATGGGACGGTTAAACGAACCACAGCCTGAGCCCTTGAGGTCTCAACACGGCCCAGGCTTCTTTGCATGGAGGGGTGCTCAAGGCGCCAATTGTGATCTTTTGGGGTGATGGCCTCTCCTACTTGTGCCTCCTACCACCGAATGAAAAGCCGGATTGCCGCAAAGCCGAAAACGTTGACACTCCTCTACGTTGGCACTTTTGGGGGGGTTTCGGTCATCTACGTTGTCTGTTGCCTCCTCATACTTTCCTTCAATTTTGCAGGCACAAAGAACGACCTGCACACACGATATGATACAGTCATTCTTTTCGCCAAAAAAACATCCATGAGCGTACGAAAGATTCCCAAAATCTCAAATCACGCGCGCCCGAGGTCGTGAGGATGCCAAAACAGAGCGAACACATCCTGCCAACTTTTGGAGGTATTACACAATAAACTTCACTACCCAAATCATTCTTTTCGGCCCTCATAGAAAGAAAGCATGGCGTTAGCAACGATATCCTTGAAAATATATGGGCCCGTTTCGCCGCTTCCACGACGATTGTCTCTATTCTCGCCGAGCGGCACTCCGCCCTTGTCATAACGGAAATGTGGGGTGCCGGATGCCACACTTTCACAGAAAGTTTTTTTTACAATTGGACCCGATGGTTGGCCCATGTTGGACCCACGTTGGAAGCCCACGGCCCGGGTCGTGGGCTGTTAGTTCGACAAGGGGAGAGGGGTGTAGTCGTATGTGTTTGTACTTGGGGTGCGTACCGTGTATTTAGCCCAATTCGAGTTCGAATCCAAGAAAAGTCTCACAAAGCCTTGCGCCATTATATAATTGGTAAAAAGGGGGTCGAAATGTAAGCCCTCCGCCGGAAGATCGCTCGGTGTCACTATTGGCAAAAACACATTTTCCAACCTTTTCACCCTTTGAGCGCACATATATGTATTTTGACCGTTTTGACCAAACGTTCGGGGCAACCGGAAGCCACAGCTTGGATCGCGTTGGAATTGGTGAAAGGGGTGTAGATTAGAGCACACACACACACACACACACACACACACACACACACACACACATGAAAAGATCGATCAATACAACACCCCACGCACTACGGTGAATTGCTCTACTCCAGGCCACCGTTCTAATCGAGGGCCACTATTTGCTCGGCGGTAGGTTTTGAGGAAAACGCTTTAAAGGGTGCCATTGACCACATTGACCTCCAAAGTGAACCTTCAAGTGAAGAAATACATCCTACGCAGGGAGTTGATGAGGCACATGTTGGATTCAAAGGACCACCCAACTCAAACATGCAACAGGAACTACGATGGATTGTGAATCACAAGGGGTGAGGAGTTGGGAGTGGCACAAACAAAGTAGTCCTGATGGTTCGAACGACATCATTCTCCGCCATTCCATTTATAGTCGCACATGCAACATTACACAAACACGAAGGCGGTTGCAAACCGGTACCCATTCGCAATGCTTTGGAAGACCAATCCCAACTCCTTTGCAACCCTTGTCTCACTCTTTTGCTAGAAACCACAACCCCCACACCCTTTTCCAAATTGGTAGCATTCTTATTCAACGGGTAAGCATTCCCGTTGAATGGCTAACCACAAAAAACCGGCTTCCTTGGGGGTCTTTTCCCACTTTGGTGCTTCCCAAGCTGATATATCTAACATCCAATAACCAAAATCGGCTCGAAAGGATCTCTGATTTTATGGATAACTTGCGATCTGGGGCAATTTGTTTTACATCAAGAACGTTTTGACTTCCAGTGAAGATGCTAGGCCTTAAACATTGAAATTCAACCACATAGAAAAATATGCCATTACGCATTCTATTTGACCAGTCCGTGCAATTTTTCAGGCAAGCTGTTCGGCGTTTTCTCCTTCTGGAGAACTCGCGCTCGCAATTCAGTGCAGCGGGCCGCACGTGCAATAGTACCCGACAAAATGGTGCAAATTGGAATCAAGTATGAAAATTATGAGACACTAGCATTTTTGTGATTTTGATATATATTTAGTTCAAGTAACATTTGGTGTTTTCAGCGGGTTTGGACGGATTGGCCGCTTGGTATTTCGAGCATGTTTGGAGAATCCTGATGTGGAGGTTGCTGCCGTCAACGATCCTTTCGTCGAGCTGGACTACATGTGCTACATGCTGAAGTACGACTCTGTCCACGGTCGATTCAAGGGGTATGTACCTGACAGTCGGTTACTATAAAATGCAGTACCCTTGGGCGCCTTCCTGTTGTCAAGTCAAACAACCTTACTGTTGTGACCTCACCGTGGTACAACACCAAGTCAAAAGGGTTTGAGGACACTTCTGGCAGAAAAGGAAGCGCAACTTGGAATCTTGGGAACAGGGCGCTGAGACGGTAAGACGGAGGCCGCGAGAACCGAGTTAGCAGCGGCTCCCAGGCTGGTGCACTGGAGCCGTGCAAGTTCCCGCCCCTGGTAACTGTAGGCGATCCAAAATTTAGCGCTGTGCGCTGCTGTCTTGTGAAAGTGACGAAGAGCGTGGTGTGGTGTTCATCTTGGCTGGTGCATCGAGTTCCGGTATCCATTGCCAGTAGCTTGGACACGATCACTGGGGCGACAAAAATCGAACTGAAAGCGAGCTGTGCAGTGATAAGTGTGGTGGCATATGAGGAGACCGCTGACCACACAACTCACAGCCGCGTGCAGCAAGGCCAAGGAAGTGCAGTGCACCTGCCGCGCTTACGAGTCCGTCGCTCCAAGTCACTCCTGTGGCATGTTACTTTCCGTGGTACCAGAAGCCTTGCAGCCCCAAGTCTGGGTTATTGCCAGATAGCAAGACTAGTGTGCGCGCACGCTATCGACTGCAGAAATGGTGGGTTTCTTGTGCAACTGCCCACGGCAGCACCACTGCGCCAAACGTTTGCTCGACATCGTTGCGCATATATCCTTCTCAAGTTTTCGCGTTTTCAGCCTGACCAACACTGGGTTCAGTTCGTGCGGTCAGGTCACACGTTGTCCACTTGTGTAATGCTCCTGCCAGCAATCAAAAGCGCTGCATTTAGTTGGCCCTTGGGATGTGACTCATCTGATCGTCCCAAGGGTGGAATACGCAGCAAGATCAGCTTGCGTGCCGTTCTGACAAGCTGCTTTTTTGAATATTCGGCTTACACACACATGCATCCTGTGCGGCTGACTTGCGCTGTTGAGGAACTGGATATGCCACAGGAACAGTTGAGTTAAGTGTACATGGCCTATCCATACGTCTGAGGAGTATTTGTTGCATCCACACCTTTGTACCCCCTTACTGCTCCAAGTAGTAGCGTAGCATTGTTTTCTTGGCGACAACTGCGTATCTCCTCCGGCAAATCTTTGTGCATACCCCACTCGCTGCATTTAGTTGGCCCTGTGGACGCTTGCTATCTGGTCGTTCACTGGGTGGAATACGCAGCAAGATCACCAAACAACCTGCCAAGTCGTAGCAGTGATGGTTGGGACAACCATGTCACTATTTCCTCCCCGCCTAATTTTGTGAAAGCAAACCAATGCTGCATTTAGTTGGCCCTCTGGATGCATATTGTCTGGTCGTTCAGAGGGTGGAATACGCAGCAAGATCAGCAATTCTCAGCGAGCTTCCCGTGAGGTGGATGCGAACCTGACATGTCCTGCCATGCAACACGCCCAATTGTTTACAGCGAGGTTCAGCACAGTCTAATGCCACATTGCTGCGTGAGATGACCCTTCGGAAAAGTAAGTTTGCAGCAATGCCAGAAACATGCTCTTTTGTAAGCCTTGCCTGCTGACGACGCCCCCCCCCCCCCGCAGATTTGCAAAGAGCGGCAAACAGGAAGCAGCATAGGCCACCTCGTCTCAATCATTGGTCTACCTGGGCGCCTTTACAATCCATGCATACAGGACCGTTGAAGTGAAAGATAGCAAGCTTTATGTTGACGGGAAGGCCATCTCAGTGTTCCAGATTCCAGACCCTTCCAACATTCCATGGGGCGACAATGGAGTGGAATATGTGGTGGAGTCCACAGGGGTGTTCACTACCATTGACCGAGCAGGAGCCCATCTCAAAGGGGGTGCCAAAGTATGTGAATTTTCTGCTGATTTGTGTTCGTACTTGACTGAACCTGAATTGCCAGGTTGAGGAGTGTATTTCAGCCTGCCAGGCCTTCCATTTCTGGCCTCTCACGGGTGTCTGTATGTGTACCCACCCGTACATTGCTTCTTGCGGGCTACCGGAGGCGGTGTATTGATCAGTCGTTTGCCACTCGAGTGGGGCTCGACAATGGAAGCATCTTGTACATTCTCCTCTTGGCCTATGTTTGCAATTTGCTTCATGCAGTCGACGATGATGGTTCCCGCTCCCGCCCCCCAGAGGCTTTGTGCCAACCCCCCGCCCCCCCCCCCTGGGTCCAACGAACGCCTTGTCCCACGAACACTCCTGTTGGGACCACATTTTTGGAGGTCTTTGTTGTTCGCTGGACACCAGGGGGGCGAGAGCACCTGTTTTGTCTGAAACATCCCCCCTCCTATTCCTCTGTGCTCTTCTGGCAAGTCATGCACGCCTGACTGTCTGGGCTGTGGAAAAAGGAAAGGATGTCAGTGGGTTTTGTATGGATGAAAACTGCAGTTGGTTCTTTGCTCGGTGCCACAAGGGTGGGCGAGCAGCAAAGGCAGGATGGCATTCGCAACAGCGCAGGTAATAGAGTAGCTACTCCGCTGCGGCGCCTGCAGCGCACCCTGCGGCATGCCTGCGGCGCTCATGTGGAAGAAGTCAGGCAGAGGATGGCACGGGCAGTTCATTCCCACGTTGCACATTTTTTTTTGACACCAACCCCCCATCGATCTCAACCCTTCCTCGCTCGCTTCGCTTGCTCGAGAGACATGCCCCCCGCACTCCCTTCAAAACCTTCCTCTCTCACTTCGCTCGGTCGGTTGTAGAGGAATGATAGTGGGTGCTGCAAGGCCATAACGCCCTGAACAATAGCAGAAGGGTGAGATTCCCCACTGTGCTTTGCACATCCATCTGGGGCGCTGGTCTTACAGGCAAGTACCCCAAATGGCCATTGAATTGTGGTTTTCTTGTCGTAAGTTGCACTGTTTTCTATTTCCAGAGAAATATTCCCAGCCTGTGAACCGCAATTCCTGCGGCTTGTGCGCGCAGGAATAAGACCCTGTGGAAGATTAACGGTACATTCTTGCAAATAGCACAAACCGACTTGAAAATTAACACGCAGAGTTTGGTCATTCACAAATTATAACGCTCTCACCAAAAAATAAACAGCTTCAAAGGGTCCATGGTGTCTTGGCAGAGCCATTTCATTTCGCTGCTGCTGCATGAAATTGGTTTGTCTTGGCTGTCCATGTCCAATTTTCTGTCACAGCGTGTTGTTATTACAGCCCCATCAGCAGATGCACCCATGTACGTGATGGGGGTGAACGAGGACACCTACAAGCCCGACATTCAAGTCCTTTCCAATGCATCCTGCACCACCAACTGCCTGGCGCCACTGGCAAAGGTCTGTTTGCAGATGCTTTGCTTGTCAGGCCATGTTGTAAGGTGTATGTTTGCGTGTCGGCCTTCGAAGTGGCAGATTTTTTTTAATTGCGTTGGTATGCAGCTTCACAACATTGGCGCAGCATCCATACTGTGGGCGTGTGTTTGGATTGCAGCTGGGCGCCGCTGGCGCACAAACGGCACACCATGCCACATCCAGCGCAGCCTTAGCATACCAACCACTGGGCTCCACGGACGCGGAAACGACAACAGCAGGAGCACTGGCCGCAGCGGCCGACAGAAAGCAGCGACCCGACGCAACATGCGAAGGGAAGAACGGGTGACTGTCCAGGGCCCCGTAAAGAAACAACAACCCGACGGAATGTCACACAGGGGGGGCTACGTGCGAGGTAGGGGCGTGCGACGATCTGGGAAACGGGGGTTTTTGCATGTGCCTGCATGATGGTCCAGGGAGGGCTTGGGACTGCTTTCCTTGATATCTGTGACAGAGTTGGCCCCTGCAGAACCCCTAAGTTGCATGAAAACCCTCGAAAGACAGATTTTGCGAGTGGGAGTGGGCTCAGCGCAGCATCTGCGCTGTATGCTTTGGCACTGCAAGGGTGAGACTTGGGCGCCGCAAGGGTGAGACATTGGCTGCTGCTCGGGACACGGGCCGTGCATTTGCTTCCCATGATTTATGCAGCACTACAGGGTTTGTGTAAGTGGGCCTCTGCCTGTCGCTGCATAGCTGTGATGGGGGTGGCGGTGGACAGGACCTTCTGCCCCTGCGACAGGTGGTTCACGATCAATTTGGCATTGTCGAGGGGCTGATGACGACAGTGCACGCCACCACTGCAACGCAAAAGACAGTGGACGCCCCTTCCAAGAAGGATTGGCGAGGTGTGATGGAACTGTGCTGCGGCCACGACCTATCTGCAGGGCTGAAGGGTGATGACGTGTATAATTTTGAGGATAGAATGAGGGTCAACGCATGTTTAATTGGGGGCACACCAGAAGCGATGCGCGCGCGCTGCAGAAATTAAAGCTCGGCGGAACCCAATCAGCCGGTGTCAAGGGTTTTTACAGTCCCCCATTCTCAATCCTCTTTCAACACCGTCTGAAATCGGATGTGTCCGATACTGAGCACAAGATTTTGACAGAGAAAATTTGCGATATCAACCCCCCTCCCTGCCCTGGAAACTATTGGACATTTTCTGGGTCTCCAAAAGCAGAGATAAATTAACGTAGTCAGAGAGGTACATGGGTGAGAAACATGCAACACCACACGCGGAACCCCCCTTGGCTCGAAAGATATTCTGGTAAAATTCTGGTGTGTGCAAGAACCATGGCTGAAGGTGTCGGGCCCCTTCTCGGGGCACAACCAACAGTGGTGAGGCGCGGCTCCCCATTTTGCAGCACACCCTGCCCCCGCTGCTCGGCGCATTGATTCCTCACCCCTGTCGAAGATACCCCCCAACCATTCATTGCAGGTGGTCGTGGGATTCTGAACAACATCATCCCAAGCTCGACCGGGGCTGCCAAAGCCGTTGGCAAAGTCATTCCAGCTTTGAACGGGTCTGTCTTTGTTGCAATCAGTGATGCGAGCTTGCAGAACCTCAAACCTCCACAAATGGTGCACAAGACACACAAAAAAGGCGTTGGACCCCCGATTTTCTGCACCCCCCCCCCTTTTTCTTGTCTTACACACATGTCCAGAAGGCTTGATTACTTACCATCATCTTTGAATTTTCCATTATGCCTCTGTCACACTCTCTCTTTCTGTACACACTGTGCGCGGGGCGCACTGTGCGCGGGGCGCGCCGTGCGCTGGGCGCGCGCTGTGCGAAAAGTCGGCTGTTGTTCATTACCGGTAGCCACGGGTCCCAGGGCAGGGACTTGCTTTAATTTTCATTCCGGCGGGGGGGGGGGGAACCCCTCCCCCCTGGACCCCCTCCCCCCCTCCCCCCTCAGCTCAAGTGCACCCGAAAACCTGGGTTTTGGGAACATTAGTCATGGGGAAAAAATTTCGGCGCCTTCGGCGCATGCCATACATGGTGTACATATTGCTCCATGCGTGCTCCATCTCCCTTGTTTTCTAGACTACCATGCCCCAACGCTCATTGTTAGTGTATTTCGGCTCCCCGGTCCCACCGTTGCCACGTGAAGCACGCAAAACGCGAAGACGTAATTGACGCGCTGATCTACTTTAGGTTTAAAGATAGGATCACCGGTCATAAAAGACAAAAAGCCGAGGTACCCTCTGATGATGAGGCGCTTGCCTGATAATTTGTCTGATGTCTCCCATTCAGGCAGCAACTCAGGTTCGTCATCCGCATCAGGTTCCAGTTCCAGTTCCACTACCGATGGCGGCTCCAGTTCAGGTGAGTCTAATTCTGACTGACAAGAAAGATCACTATCATTTGGCATGAGATGGTGAATGTCCCACTTTGTTGTAGTTGTTTTGTATTGGTGAGATGTGGGAACCCTGAATTGACATTCAATGCTGCATTTCTATGTGCTGAGTTGTTCATTCTCCAATAATTTTTCTGTTCACTGTGGATTGGGTATGTTCCGGCAGGGGGGGGGGGGGGGCTCCCCCCTGGACCCCCTCCCCCCCGCTCAAGCAAGTCCCTGGTCCCAGGGTCCTGAATTCTGCACCCTACAGCCCCTGCTGGTACACCAGGGATTTTTGTTTCAGTCTGATGTTTGCCACGGGCCCCAGGGTCCTGAATTCTGCACCCCCGATGCTGTTTTGAATGGATCATGCACGCTTCTGTAGGTGGGTGGTTTTCAGGGGTGCTCTCGAGATAAACAACGTAATAATTGGCGCTGTGCCCGCGCTGTGCGAAAACGCCCCCTGTGTACTGATTTCTGTCTGCTGCTCTGTCTGGACAGTGTGTTTCTGAAGTTCAACCAGGTTCGGCATGGAGAATAAAGATGCATTTATGCCTTACCGTGGAGTGCATTGCCTCAGGTTTACAATTTTTGCAGCACTGTCTGTCTGTTTTTGTATCATTCAATCCAATCAACTAATTAGCCCCCCCCCCCATCTTACATAGGGGCTGGAAGGGCCTCCCCCCTGCCCACTCCAATGTGCACCGTGCCCCACCCATCTAAAACATGGTCATCCATCCCGCTACCGCCAAGTTTTCGACTCATCTCGGCGTTCGAGAGAAGTATCCCACATTTTCACGCTTGCACTGGCCAGCGACTCTGCGCTGGATTGCCCAAAGCGGTTTTTTTCCCCGCTGGAACCGCCCGGCTCTTCAAGTCAAGGGGTTGAAGAAAAATGCTTTTCGGTGAATCAGGAGGGAAGGGCTGGACCCTGTCACCGCAAACACGTGGAGTGGATTCACAGCTTGGGTTTTATGTTATGAAGTCGGGGTACTTGGTTTTAGTGCGCCAGGCATGCACCAGACAAACACTCCCCCTTAGCAAGTCAGAAACTGTGCCACCATTCTGGTGGCTTTGGGCATCGAGCTGCACGATGTTGTATGCAAACCAAAAATTCCTCGTGCAGAAGTTGCTGAAGTGGGCAGCAAAATGGGACCTCCGGGTATGCGGAATGCATCAGCCCAAAAACATTCCGGGTCCAACAAGCGCAGTTGAGCTGGGTAGGACTGGCGAAGTTGGGACGTGCAGAGTGCGTTAGACCGAATGCCCAACAAATCTTGTGGTGTCACAGCAGCATTAGGGTTTGGGACAAGTGGATCACACCCATCCCATCGGCAAAAATCAACCACCAATTTCCTTAGGATATGGCTCATGACCATTTTCCCACCGTCCTTTTTTTCCTAAAAAGGAAAGATCTTCCCCTGTTTCCCCCCACCTTCTGACATTTCCTGTCTGGAATAGTGTTCCCCAACGCTTCCGGCAGTGGGAAATTCTGGGCCCCCAACAACAGCCCAAAGGTCCCCAAATCTTGTGAAAGGTCACCCAGAAATCGCAATCCGATGCCGGCCTGAAAAAAGCTAGGTGCTTACTGGTGGACCCCAGAGGGGGGCCGATCTTGGAGACTCGGAGATAGTACCCGGCACCACCCACCAATAGTGAACGAACAGCAATAAGTAATGAAGTGCCGATGAATCAGTAATGATTGGCGACAATTTGATCATTCATATGTAATCATTATTCTCGTTCACGAAGCTGCATCAATTTTGCACCAGGAAGAAACCAACACCCCCCAACTGTGCCAAGCCCAAGAGCCAAATGGCCAGTATTGACCTGCCACAAAGCCACCAATTAGGCTTCCAGTGGTCTCTGCAGCTGTTTATTGGGTCCTGTGTACCCCCTTGGCCTAAAAGGGGGGGCGGTTCAGAAAACGGGCTCAGAGGTCCACCCTCAGCGAGATCAATTGTCATCAGCCCAGGGACTCAGTGACGCTTTTGAAGAGAAATCATGCCTGATTATCCCGATTGGTTGCAGGAAGTTGACGGGCATGGCGTTCCGTGTGCCCACGTCTGATGTGTCCGTCGTGGATTTGACTGTGCGGTTGGAGAAGGCTGCCACGAAAGAGCAGATTGATAAGTGCATCAAGGACGCCGCTGAGGGGAAGTTGAAGGTATGCACGCATCCCCTTCAAGAACTCAGGCAGTGCTGCAGCATACTGTCAAGGTCGCACAGCCTGTGTCGAGTTGCGGGTATTACCTTGTGGTTCCTCTGGGACGTTCACCATGTCAATCACTCGCAGCAACCCTCAGGAGGGTCCCAGTTTGCAGGGAGGCCGCCTGCTTGACTTCGCAGCCCATGAGGACTGACAGAATCGTTTAGGTTCAGCATGGGGATCTTTTGTTTGGTGGATCAATCCGGCGAATTTTGGTTTTTCGTCTCGTTTAGGTTAGTACACACGCTGAACCGCACGCCTGTGTAGGCACAGGCACCGCATAGGGGGCAAGATCGCAAATATCGTCCCTGTGTTCCTATTGGATGTTGGAACCATGGTCTGCATTGAACCAGATTTCCCGTTGCAAATACATAAGTTTAGTGATGTATTGTGTCCTCAACCAGCTGTTCATGGCTTGTGCCGGGCAGTGATGGCTGGATTCATTTTTCCATTTATTTTAGTGCCCCCCCCCCCCCCCGCGCTTGCCAGTTGCTTAGCTGACATGGGGTCGTATGCATACCGATTGTACTTCTTCTTTTCCATTATTGAAATGTTTTCTTTTTGGGGTTGGAAGTTGCAAGATTCTGCGTTTTGTGAATCTCCCGTCCAATCCCTTTCCCCTTTGTGGCATTTAGGGCACAAGGGCATGAAAAGAGAGGGGGTGTCAGCTGATCAGCAACAGATTTATCGCATGCTCAATAGCTGCGCTGCCAGGAAATTCAGGATTTGGCCCGTGGGATTAGTTGTGATGCACAGCAACATTTTTGTGAAAGCAGTGTGTGAAACACAGCCAACAATTTGCGAGCAGCGTCCCCCCCCCCCCCCCCCTAGATAGGTGGGGGGGCGGGAGCAGCGGAGATTGGGTTCGGTCCACACCGCGCTGATGCTGCCGTTCTGCAGGGCATCTTGGCTTACACCAACGAGGATCTGGTGTCGTCTGACATGATTGGTATTTCCGAGTCTTCGACGTACGACGCACGCGCCTCCTTGGCCCTGAATGACAAGTTCGTCAAGCTGATCGCATGGTACGACAATGAGTACGGGTACTCCTCCCGCGTGGTGGACCTCATTGCCTACACCGCAAAGGTGAAATAGTCACAATCTTGACCGCATAAATATCACATGACATGACGCCAATTTGAAATGTGTGTCATGGCATCTTTCTCAGAACCAGGCTTCGTTTGTAAGAAATTTCTACCAAACGGGGGGGGGGGGGGGGCTGGTGCCATGATTTTCCCGTCCTCTCTTCCCTTACCCCTTTGCTGGATCCGTCGACATCAATTCGTTTGGGGCCTCGGCCCCGGGGGGAGGGGTCTACGGCGTTTCCAATTGTATGTGAACTCAGTGACAGGTTGACAGATTGATCCGGTGAAGCCTGCGTGGCGTTGGTTACATACGTACCGCCGTGTCTTCACTGAACTTTGCTTTCAGTGGTCCATCCACTGGCATCTTTGCGTCCTTGTTGACAGAAAGGTACCTATGGTCTTGTAGGCCACTGACGAGCCAAATTTCTTTCTGCGCTTTGTGCTGATCGCGTCTTGTGCTCACGCACCATAGTCCAGCATTCCTTTGGGGGGGGGCTGGGTGGGTCCCACAAAGGGCCAGTCATTCCAATTTGGTTTTCCCTCAGCCGAAGTTGGGGCCAAGAAATCTTTTGGGTGGGTGGGTCTCAGAGCCAAAAGACCCCCCCCCCCCTCTTCTAAACAAAGTCTGCTCAGAACAGGGCATCATGGCTCAATCCCAGGTACACGTTTGTGGTTGAGTGGCCTGTGGTCGAAGTGCGTCGTTCTGCTTGCCCACGCCTCTGTACCAAAAAAAAAGGAAATTACCCTGGGACTGTGTCAGGGAGCACCCATGCCCGCTCCACCTGGGGTCAGACCTCAGCAGAGGGTGTTGCCTGGCAGATACAGAAATCCCCCTGAACCTCTCGTTTCTCTTGCTGCTGAGGCCTAAGATCGTCTGACCCAAATAGCACACACCCTGCGGTGCTGTACATAATGTTAACCCCCCCCCCCCTCTTTCTGTCCCCTGCGCACGGCACACAGCGTGTGCGTTTTTCGGTACCCCGAGCCAAATTGTACGTTTGGCGCTGGGGGGAGTGGCCTCCCGCAGAATTTTGCAGAGAGGAGTGGATGGCCTTTGCCACAGTCTTCACCACCCGAGGGTGTGTACGTTTTCATTATATGTGACCTGATCCAGGGTGCCGATATTGGATCTATCTTATTTTCTATAATTCAGCCCCCCCTCCCCCCCCCCCCCCAAACGCATTTTTTACCCGACCCCCCCCCCCCTCTTCAAGCGGAGGGGTGCCCGGAATCTTAAACCATTGCATTGTAATGGTGTGGAAAAGATTCTGGGGTTCGCAGTGTTGGCGGATGGCACTCAGCATTCGACGGGCATGCTGATCTGCATGTTCCTGATGCCCAACGAACACACCGTATGTGTTGCCTGGCAAGTAAGGGTGTCCACTCCTGACCCCGATGCTGGTGGGCAACGAGCAGTATCTGTATGGTGCGCAACACCTTTGCAGAGTCTGACCCAGCGCACAGAGCATTAGCCAAATCAAGGACCCGTGGATAATTTTTTCTTGGAGAATATGTTCTTGGAGAAACTCCAGAGCAGTGCAGAGACTGTTGTGCACATGTGGCTTCTGATTCATCCTGGCCTCTGGCCTCTCGCTAGGGATACATTTTTGCTCATCCCTGAGAACGTGATTGGACATGGCTGCATGCATATGCTGTTGCAGTTGGTGCTCTGTTGTCGCAGGAGGTGTGGGAGCGGCATCAAGCATGACCCAGGGGCTACAACACCCAGTCGTTCCATGGGCGTGGGTTCTGTGTTTGCACAACCAACACCCCCATCACGGACTCGTGCCTCTTCTCTGTTGGATCCAAACATCCAACCATCCCCAAAGTTTTCTGGGTGTTGGCCAAGAGGAGGGCAAACAAGTCTAGCACGGCACCTTATACCCCCCTTGTAATCCCCCCCCTGGGGGGGAACGGTCACTTGGCCCAAACAGCATAGAAAATACTAGGCGCCAAATTTTTACAAGCTGATTCACACTGTGAGCCTATGGTACAGTTTTGTGGTGCAATCCCCCCCCCCCCCCCACACACAACCAAAACACGTTCGGGCCCACAGAGGGTCAGAATGAGCAGTGGCGAGAGGCCAATAGGCGCCGCCAAGGGCAAACAATCAGATACCGAGGCCTTGTCCCCCCCCCCCCTGTGGACACAAAGTGTGCATCTGGATGTACCTGGTCAACAGCATGGGCAACAGCCTGTCTCCGGGACAGCCGACCCCGGAGTAGTCTAACAGGACAAGTCATCGAGGGGCTCCGTTGACTGCAATTAGTATAGCGCAGCGGGGTAACGAAAGTTCTGCCACCGGGCCCCAGCACTCCCCCCCCCCCCCTGTCCTGCTACCCCTCCTCCCTCCTCCCCTCCTTAGCCTTTTTATAATTTAAAGGCGGGGGTACATCGGGTCATCCAATGGGCTCGGCCAAAAATGATGGGGCTTGGGACTGCAGACGTCTAAAAGACGAGGACCCCGCGGCGAAGTCAACAGCATGGGCCCACCTGATTCAGACGCCCTGGATGGCCCGTATGATCCCGCTTCAGCATCGTACAGAGGTGCTGGTGGCGGGCGTGGCAGGATGGTCTCGGGACGGAGTCAGCTGGAGTGCGGTGAAGCTGGCCAGGACCTTCCATGAGACGCTGGGGATCTCGTTTCAATCCCTTGATCCGCAGCGGTACGTCGACGCGCTGCTGTATGGGCTGACACTTGCCTGGGGAGTAGAGGTGACTGCGTTCAGCCTGTCTGCGGACGAGGCGGCCGTCGGGTTCGCTGTCTGCGACTTAATCGCCAAGCCGCCTGGAAAATCGGCGAGCAGGAGAGGAGGAGCCGGGATCAAGGGTGAGAGACACTCTCAGGGGAAGAACGCAAAGCCCGAGACCAACAGTGGTATGGCTCTGGACGAGGAGGCGGGCGCCGGAGCCGGTGAGCGCGAAGGAGGTGGGGGGCCGGCCGCGGCTGAGGAGGACGAGGAGGACGAACTGACGTACAAGGAGCCCAGCTTCAAAAATGCCAGGTGGATGAGAAAGAGGCCCGGGGCCCCGCGGTGGACGGTCAAACTGTGCCGCCTGGTTGAGAGGTTAATGGAGGCCGAGGAGTCTGAGACCGCGACAGAGGTGTCCACGATCATTGACGATGTCTGGCAATTGCTCCTTGATTGCGACAAGTCGGGTAAGGACGCGGTCAAGGCAAAAATAAAGGAGGTAAAAAAGAGGAACAAGAAGAAGGCCAAAAAACAGAGGCGAAAGGAGAAAAAGAAGGAGATGAAGGAGCACCGATCATCTCGGAGGGGAAAAGGGAGGCGCAGGTCCTCCGACTCGGATTCGTCGTCCACGGACAGCAGCAGCGACAGTGCGTCCGATACATCATCCTCGGCAAGCTCCAGCTCATCGGGGCGCCACTCAAAGCGCAAAAGCAGAGGTGGCACGCAGGGGAGCACGAGTCAGCCGGAGTTCAAGTGAATAGACGGAAAGCGCCACTTCCGCAGCAAGAAAACAGGAGACCGGGTTAATTGCGAAAACCCTCCAAAAACGGCATGCCCGGAGTGTGGTGGCCACCATTGGTGGTTTGACAGGGAGAAGCACGGGTGTAAAGGCTGAAGGAAGTGACTGCGGAGCCATGACGATGGAGACGGGGCTGCAGGAGGCACGCGGGGGGACGAGGAGTGCGAGCGCGAGTGGCCGTGGGCGACCGCGCGCGATAGACTCGAGGCGGCGATGGCTGACGAGTACGGGACGGCTTTTGATGCCACGACAGTGCGGGGCCTGCAAGATGGTACCCTCGACGGGTATCTGCGGCGGCTCAGGCGATTGGCCAGGCTGGAGCGGATGCGACCAGGCGACGGTGCTCGGGGTATACTGGAGGCCAGGCTCATGCAGGTTGTGTAGGGCGACCTGTCAGAGAGCGCCGCAAAAATCGTTCTGGCTGCGGCGAGGCTGGCCGAAAAAATGGAGTGGCTTGCCCCGGTGGTGCGGAAGTCTGATTGGTACTTGGTTATGTCTATCGAACAGCGGCGGTGCAAAGAGCAGCGGGCGGAGGCGAAGGAGTGGGCGCAACTGGAGGACCTGTGCAGGCTGTGTGCGGCTGCCTCCAGCTTTGCGGAATGGGAGGCGGTGGCGCTGGCGTGCGTGTCGGTGGGACACTGCCTGCGGGGTTCCGAGGCGGGGGGTGGGGTGGGGCAGGAAGATGAAGGAGTGCGGTTTTTTGGAACAAAGTCCAGGAGGGGGGTCCAGCGACAGGAAGTGGGGCCCTGGGTGCGAGAATGGTTACAGTTCCTGGCGAAACTGAGGGCACTCAAGGGGTTCCACCCCGACAGGGGGGCGTGGCACGAGTCCAGGGAGGCGCTGGGGAAGACGTTGGTCAGCCTGCTGGAGAGGGGGGAGGGGAAGAAAACTGTCCGGTGGCACAGTTTCCGTAGGATGGGGGCAGCACAACTTCGGAAAATGGGGGCGCCGCTCACAACAATCATGCTGTGGGGGGGGTGGAAGTCAGCGAAAGTCGCGCAGATGTATACCGAGGCCCCCCCCCCAGGTGGAAGTTTGCCCGCTCGGGAAAAATCCCATGGCCCATGTGGGGGGGGGGGGGGCAGAGCTAGGCTACTGCACAAAGCAGGGCTCCACACTCTCTTTCTGGCCGTCATGGATACGCCGGGAAATCGCCTTCGCGGCCGGGGAAGCTTCCCGACTTGCTGGGGGATCGCCTGAGGGGGGTGAGAATGCACGCAAACGAGGAAGGACAGTGTCCCCGAGTGCGAGTGCCGCGAGGACAGTTGCGAGATGCGGCGAGGGCGATAAGCGAAATGCGGGGCGTCAAGGTGCACAGGCAAGAGATGGTGCGTAACCTCATTACGGGGATGGGTGAGGCAGTGCTCAGACTTGAGTGTGGAGAGGAGGGTCTGGATACGCTGTGCAGTGTGTTGACAAAAGTTGGGGAGGGGGACTTAGACGAGGAGGACGATGGGTACTACAGTAGTAGTGACGAGGAGGGGGTGGTTACCGAGGAAATGGCTGCTCGGGGGGTGGGGGAAGCGGGGTGTGTGACAGTGTCGGATAAGATCTGGGACAGCCTGGTCCCTCGTGACCTTCTGGGGGTGTACCGGAGGCAGTTGAGGGAGGACAATGCGGGGGTTGAAAAGTCACAGGGGGGGAGACCGGGGCCTGTGGATGCAATGCTGGAATCCCTCAGAACTGAGACTAAGGGACTGCGCAGAACAAAGCGACCCGAGACGGCCAAAATGTTCCTTACGTGGAAGAATGCACTAAAATGCCGAGCCATTCTTGATGCGCGGGGAGTCAACGCAAGCGACCCCCGGAAGCTCCCAAAGTTCAGACTCCCTGGGCTGGAGGCCATCCGCCACTGGATGGGACGTGCGCGCCCTCGGCGTGTGGGGGGAGGCAGGTGCCGTGTTTTTCTGGCTAAACTGGACCTGCAGAATGCTTACTGGAGCATCCGCCTCCCCACCGCATGGCGCAGTGTTTTTGTGGTGGGGGGGCGGTCGGGTAGGCGTTTTCGATATGCAAGGCTGCCTTTCGGATGGGCGTATAGCCCTGTGATATGTCAGAAGCTGGTATCCTCTGTTATCCGGGGGGCCTTGTCGAGACGTGGTGTGCGGGGTTGGGTGTATCTGGACGACATTTTACTGTCGTGCAGGAGCAAGAGTCGGCTGAGGGGGGCTGTGAGGGACTGCATTCGAAGGCTGAGACGTGCGGGTTTTATTGTGGGGGCCAAGTCCGAGCCGGAACCAACTGAGCGCCTCGGTTTTATTGGTAAGCAAATTGACACCAAAGCTGGGACAATCAGCAATGCGGTGGGTGCCTTGGTCGGTGCTTTCAGGGCGTGGGTCAGGGGGGTGGGCAGGGGGCGCCTGCCCTCAAAGGTTATGGAACGCCTCCTGGGTAAACTGTGCTGGCTGAGCAGGCCCAATGCGGGTCTGGGCGCCTTCCTGGCAGGCGCATATCGAGGTTTGCAGAGTGGGAAAGGGGTGTTTGGGAGGGGGGTCTGCAAAGGGGTGGCGACAGTGCTCCTGTTTTCTTGTGTCCCTCAGCGGTGTGACCCTCCAGGGCCTGGTGGACGAGGGGCCTGGGAGGTGTTCGTGGATGCGGCTCCAGAGGGCAAAGTTTTTCGACTGGGAATTGTTGGGGGGGGGGATTACTATCGATCGGAGTTGTGTCCGCCCTGGGTGGACTCCCTGCAGCAGGCGGTGCTGTCCGTGGAATAGTGCATCTGTCCTGATTGCTTTGTCCAGGGGGAGGGGTGGGGCAGGCAGAACACAACCAAAACACGTTCGGGCCCACAGAGGGTCAGAATGAGCAGTGGCGAGAGGCCAATAGGTGCCCAATCTAATACCTGGGTGGACTCCCTGCAGCAGGCGGTGCTGTCCGTGGAATAGTGCATCTGTCCTGATTGCTTTGTCCAGGGGGAGGGGTGGGGCAGGCAGAACACAACCAAAACACGTTCGGGCCCACAGAGGGTCAGAATGAGCAGTGGCGAGAGGCCAATAGGTGCCCAATCTAATACCTGGGTGGACTCCTTGCAGCAGGCGGTGCTGTCCGTGGAATAGTGCATCTGTCCTGATTGCTTTGTCCAGGGGGAGGGGTGGGGCAGGCAGAACACAACCAAAACACGTTCGGGCCCACAGAGGGTCAGAATGAGCAGTGGCGAGAGGCCAATAGGTGCCCAATCTAATACCTGGGTGGACTCCCTGCAGCAGGCGGTGCTGTCCGTGGAATAGTGCATCTGTCCTGATTGCTTTGTCCAGGGGGAGGGGTGGGGCAGGCAGAACACAACCAAAACACGTTCGGGCCCACAGAGGGTCAGAATGAGCAGTGGCGAGAGGCCAATAGGTGCCCAATCTAATACCTGGGTGGACTCCTTGCAGCAGGCGGTGCTGTCCGTGGAATAGTGCATCTGTCCTGATTGCTTTGTCCAGGGGGAGGGGTGGGGCAGGCAGAACACAACCAAAACACGTTCGGGCCCACAGAGGGTCAGAATGAGCGGTGGCGAGAGGCCAATAGGTGCCCAATCTAATACCGAGGCTTTGTTGGGAGCAGGCACATGTTTCGCTGTCCACCGGCATCCAAGCGGAAGAAGCATCCGAATGGCGGCATATGTCCCAAGTGCACGCGGTGACCCTTACGGCCTTACGGCGGACGACTTTGTCGGACCCCCGATGGGACATCCGGGGGGCCACCGCACAGCGCATGAAGCGCTTGCGGGACGAGAACCCACCCGAGACACACAAGAAACGGAGGACAGAGGCGCCGGAGGTTCCTAGTGATCTCCAGGATATGGAAATCCCGCTGGAGGACATGGGCGATGTCATAGTCTTGACTGGATTGTAACACCCCGAGAGGTCCGGGAGGACGCGCATACCCGTGCAAACGGGGCGACAGGGGTGGGGCAAGGCGCAGGACTCATTCCTCCCGCCACCCCGCCGCAGCCGTCTTGGTGAGGGTAGGTCATACCAAACCCATACCCAAAGTCGGCCCTGTCACTGACCCATGACCTGCTATGTGTACTCTCAATGGACACTTGGTGGAACTTCGGTCACGAGTTAAAAAAAAAAAAAGGCTTTGTGCCAAACCGCCCCCCGTGGGGGGGGGGGGACCGTCACGACATTGGTGGGGAAATTACAAGGGGGGTGGGTGCAAGGTAGTAGTGGGAAATATTTGGAAAGGCAAATTGTCCTGGAGCCCCACCAGGATCCTACAAGCATATGACAGGTGCAGGTGGAAAGAAAGCACGACTGTGGCATTAGTAAGCGAACTACCACCAACACAATCAATTTCGGTGCGACACCTCTCATTCATAAAAGTAGCGTGTCAGCAAACCTGCAAAACACCTGCCTGGCACGACAGTGATTTTATGGAAGAAGGACCCCCCGCCCCCGCCCCTGCCCCCACTACTGTTTTTTAAAAATTTACATTTCGGCTGCATGCCCCTTGCGAAAATGACATTCCTAAAAAATCAAAAAAGTTTCTTTCTGCCCCAGCCCCTGCTTCTGTACTGTACTGTACTGTACTGTACTGTACTGTACTATACTGTACTGTACTGTACTGTACTATCAAATCCAGCTACTTTTTTTGCTTTGCTCACCTTAATTAGGTGCCCAACTGTCTCCCCAGCAATTTTAGTATCTGCCAGTACCCTCATATTCCCAGAGAGAGGGTGTATATCCCACACCACAGGCACCACACATCATGCACATGTCACGGTGGAAAGCCTCATTCCATGAGCAAGCAGCCCCATTGCGGGTGCAAAAGGATGCAACCCAGCGTGTCAGTACAACTCCACACCCCAACCCAACATAGGTCATGGCCATTGCATGATTGCAATCTGCTCAAGTGGGCTGAGGTTAGGCTGGTCTGCGTCGGATGTGCTAGGGGGGGGGATTTAGTAGCTGAAGAAACCTGTCTGGAAAAATTTAGTACGCCAAATTCTGGCGCAATTTTCCCCATCACTGTTAACGATTGTGGTGCAATTTTTCCCATACATAATAAGCGCGGTGTCAACTGACACTGCCCGACAACAATGTTTCAAGGGGGGCAACAGCAGAAAATACCCAAAAGGAATGGCAAAAAGATAAAGAGCAAGGCCCGAGGACTCCTAATTGGGGATTTACGACCAGGGTCAGCGGCTGGGCACAATCAGTAATAGTAAGAGTATGTTGGATGCCCTTTGCAGTGCGGGGAACTGTGTGGCCCTGAGCAAACTAGACCCTCATCACACTTTTTCGTCAAGTGGTGTCCCCCTCAGTAAGGAGAGCCGACCTTAGGCCTTGCCCTTCACCATGGAAAAGTGTGGCGCAATTTTTCCCATCACTTTTAACGATTGTGGCGGAAGTTTTCCCGCACTCAATTTTTCCGGACAAAAATTTTCCCATACTAAATCCCCCCCCACCCCCCTGTAGGTGTGGGATGTTTTGGTTTGTCTCAATTAGGCCCTTGGGATTGAGGTGGGGGGCATTTATTTTGGGTTGGCGCATCGTTGTAGTTGTGGACCCTGATCTTCAGGATTCGTGGTAGTCCCCAGGGTTCCAATAGGTTCACCGTGGGGACGCTGTAGCTGCACCCAACCGTTGGGTGACAGCTGACAACCATTGATAACTGAACCACCTGTGTTGCCAGCACAATGAAGCAACAACAACAGGTTTGTTTGCGGGCACACCACATACCTCGTGCTCTGGTGACACAACCCAAGCCAAAAAAGCCACAGTACAGAGGAATCAATTACGCATAATGGATGTAGAACTCATCGGTGCAATGTCAGTCTTGGTAGGGTGGTTGCGCACAGGACACACATTGCAGCATTGGGAAATCTGTGGGCAGTGCCACATCCCGACACCCAAAATATGCCCCTGAAGAAACTTATCAACAAGCAGGTGACACCGCCCAATGAGCTCAGGTTGGGGTGACTGGTGGGAAACACAGGTGTGGAGGTCTCGGGATATCGCCTCCACACTCGCCGTAGGGGTGGCCTCGGGCGCCAGGTGCCACATGATGGCCAGGACGGCCCATGTGGAGAAGGGCCAGGCGCGTGGTGGCGCGTACACCTGGATTGTCCATTGCGGACGCGCGCGCCGTAACCGGGACGCATGCAGCGTGCCGCGCACCAGGTCCGCCACCACAATCAGGACCATGGAATTGCAAGTTGAAATTTTGCATGCTGAGTTTTGCTGTGAGAAATTGATGAGCCTTTCTGCAGTGGCCCATCTCTGCGTTTGTTTTGCTCTCAGTGGATTCTACATATCACCGCTATGGCATCTTCCATGGTCACTTCAGCTCTGCCTGTGCGCTCCAGCAGCCTAATGGAGTTGCAGGACAACTTTTGTGAACTTGGCGACAAAGTTGTTCAGTACTGCCTCAGCGACGAAGAAACTTCCAACGACTCTGACGACTCGGGCAGCCCATTGGACGCAGCGTTTTTGTCCTGGATCCAGGAGAATGCAGATGACCTTCCGTTTGTACCACGGCTGAACCGACAGCCCAAAATGGACATCGGCACCCCGGTTGCGGCCGCCGCTGTCAGCCCGGAGGTTCCTGATGCGGACACTGCCTCCGATGAAGACTCGAAGGCGTCCCTCTGCCCCGATGCAGAGGACGTGCAACAACCCCGCAAGGGTGTTCAGCCCAAGTCTGCTGATGGGAAGTTTCCAGTGTCGGAGAACGGTCGCTGCACCCATACGGAGAGCTGGTCGCGCTTGCGGGGCAAGAGAGGCCATTCATACTTTTTCTGTGAGAAGTGCCAACTGGGATGGCGCCAACCCACGAAAGAGCGGAAACTCCGGCAGTCTGGGCAGCTTGGAGCGTCCAACAGCTTCGTGCCGCTTGTTGAGCCCCTCACAATTCGTGTAGGCAACATGCACGTGTACCCCCAAGTTTTTGTCGGACAGGCTCCCCCTGCCGCCCCCAATTGCTCAGCCCCGATGCTTCAAGCGATGCCACTGCCATCGTTTTGCCCGACGAAGGTCATGCCTTGAATGCAGCGCTGTGTCGTCAAGTCTAATCGCGAATGTCAAGTGCACGAGCCAGAGGCATTGAGACCAAACCATCAGCAGGTCCCTCGTACGCAACAGTGTTGCCGCCAGGCATACTGCAGATCGGTCCTTGAGTCCCATACCCTGCCCTCGTGCGCCTTGAAAAAAAGTTCCCACGCAAAAACAAATTAATGTCATGCAACCTCTTCCGCGAATGTCCCTCTGCTCATATAGAAAGGCGGTCGACGCAAAGATGCACTGTGCATGTGCAGCAACACATTTCCCAATGCGGCCCTTGTTACTGGAAGCCACCCACCCCTGAAGCAGCTCAACGTCTAATGCAACCCCCCCCCGTTCCGGTCACCGGAATTGCCGGAACGTGCCGGAACGTTTTGCCGGAACGTTGTGATTCTGTGAGGCTCAATGTTTTTCAGTGAAAACGCTTGCTGCTACTGTCAACCGTTGTCGTCCGCTTTGCCAGTAACACTTTTGTTCGTCCATCCACTGGCAGAGATGTTGAAATGTTGTTTTTGTGGCTCCGAGGGGGCATCCATGACTGATTTCCATGATCTGCAACTGAAGGAGCAGCTGTTATTGCAACAGAAATCGGAAGATGATGTTGACGTTGATGAGGGAAATGTCTGTGATTTCTTTTCTTTCAGACTTGTTTCTGCATGGGAAAAAAAAGGACAGCTTTGAATGCCGATCAGAGCCAAGTGACAAAAAGTGCAAAAAACTTCGGTGGGTGGCAGAGCCAAGTGACAAAAAGTGCACAAAACTTCGGCGGCACGGTAGAGGGAATTGAACCTACGCTTGCAGATCTTCAGACCAGTGCATTGGACCAGCGGCAGGTTCTGACATACTGCTGACCAGGAACCATATACAGACCGAGAGATGAAATTTTTTTTTGCAAATTGAGGGATGCTTTGGGTTTCCACATTACTCCAACTACCGAACAACCAAAAGGAAGGTGTGTTTGCGCCCTGGGACTGAGAAATTGGGCACCGGGAACCTCTTTTGCTGAAAAAACGGCTCGCCGGAACGTTGCGCCGGAACATTGGGTTTTTCTCGCCGGAACGGGGGGGGGGTTGCTAATGCTTCTTAACGCGGTGTCCAAAGTTTCATAGACCTTGTCTATGAAGCGGAAGGGCCATTTGGTACCAATAAATTCGGATTGAATTGCAGATTGCAGATGAGGTGCTGCTCTGTGGTGGGCAGTTATTGATTTGACAGGAGACACAGCTGGCATTGCACAAGCGTTTGTGCAGTCCAGCGAGCGAATTCTCCTTTGTCTCCAAGGCCCTTTCATTGACGCAAAGCGCACACACAAACTCAGGAAGTGGCAAACCTCTCTGCACTGCTTTTGGGCATATTTCAGGGGCACGTACGATTCAGTCTGTGGAGCGGGTGATCCTGCTAATCCTGTCGATCTCCTGACATCCATCGCTGCGTCGTTCCCCTCCGCGAGATGCCTGTTGCATTCCGGGAATCCACGCAGTCCTACAGCAAGGGCTTCGCGTACCGTATCCTGCACGCATACCGTTCTTCAGTTTTGGCCGGATGCCAGTCGCTCTCTTTTTAAACCCCCGAGTCCATGCACATCCCGGATGTGCATCACTAGGTAGCCCCAAGGGGAATGGGCGTGGTCGCGCTCCACCGTCTCAAGCAGGTGTCCCCTTGTTGGGCTTTTACAAGAACTCCCTGTCCCACCAGTTGTGCAGCCATTGCACGAGGGGGCTTGGGTTGCATCTGTGACCGCGGTACATGTCGCTGCCGACCTCTTTCTCCGGTCTGCCCCCGCCCCCGACCACACCCCGGCCAATCTTCTTGGCTGCTCTTCCTCTCATGCCTCATTGCCTCACGTGGTGCACCCCCCATCGGCTGCCTCTCATGGCTCACCCCCTCCGTCCTCTGCCACTCGTGGCTCACCCCCCCCGCCGTCCGCCTCCTGTGGCACAACGCCCCGCCCCCCGGCTCTCCTGACTCCCACCGCCCCGCGCCGCTTCCGGCGCATCCCCCTGAGAGCGCACTGCATCCGTTGCCCGCGACCCCTCCGTTCATCTGGTCCCCATTCCCTGTCCCTCAAAAGCAATCGCAAGCCGCGTCGCACCGCAAAGTGTGCACGGGCACTTTCCCCAGCCGCCGTGTCCCCTTCTGCCCGGGGGTTCTCCCTCCGCCAGTACGCCGCCCGGCGACTGAGGCCCGACCTCCTCTGCCCCCGTCGGTCCGTGTCGGGGGCTGGCCGAGGTCAGGGATGCGCCCCCGGCGCAAGAGCCGACGTGAGACACACCCCCTCCGGGAGATGCGGGCGGCCGTGCTCCTCTCCCGGTCTCCTGACACATAAGCCTTGCCCCTGGCCACCCCTGCGGTGTTAAACCCTCCCGTTTCGGATGAGCAGCCAGCACGTCCCGTTTCGGATGGGGCAATCAGCGCCTGTTCGTCCCGCTTGCGACAGGTAGGAAAGGCCCGTAGGCATGCCGGGGGCAGAGATGCCCAGTGCAGGGGCCTGCGGTGGAGGTTGGCTGCTGTCCGTCGCGTACCGGTCGCAAGACCCCCCCGTAGACAACACCTCCAAACCCGTTCCCGACGGATGGATGATGGGCTTTCCCAACTTGCACTCGTCCCCCCCCCCTTTTCCCAGGCGCCCAAAGATCCAGCTGCGTCACTGATGACTGTGCCAGGACTCTCTCCGCTTTTCCCACTGTTAGAATAAGCGGGGCCGATGAGCCAAGGACCTGACAGACGCCAGCCGCCAGTGCTGTGCAGACGCCGAGTCCCAGGCTGGTGCTACATCCGCACAGCCCCCCCCCCCCCCTTCACCTGTTGTCATGTTCACGCCGCAGCCCATTCAGCGCTGGCAATCACAAGTTCACTCAAACGCCCACTCTGGCTTGCCGTGACCCGCTGCCTACTGCCTACCGCTCGGGGGCAGTGGCCACAGCCCTGATATTGGGGCCCACACGCGCTTCCTCAGCTGCTGTGCAACTATGAGGGCTTGGCCTGCTGCCCCCATGCAACGTCACGTCGCAACGCTATCTGGTGCCCTGTTGTGTCTCGTGCCGGATTGCTGGGCACCCTGTGGTCTTGTGGCACGGAACCCCGCCAACCCCCCTTTGATTCAGTGTATTAAGGGGGCCTAAACCGCTTGAAACCGCTCCGTGTCGTGCGTGCAGTGCGCGCATGCACTTGGTACGGAACACCTCTCACCGTTCTCATGGGTGTCCGGGACGTCTTGTACATTATGACCCGCGCGTTCAGTGGATAGTCTGGGGCCAGGGACCCCGCGCAACATTTAGGTCGTCCCTGCTGCTTCCGGATACCCTGTTTCGTGCGCCAAGTCGCTAACCGCAGTCGATCTGCACCACAACGGTTCCAGCACCCCCTTCCGCGACATCTGCGCTTTCGAACCCCCAGGCTTCAGGGGGGAGACAGTGTCGCTCCCCCTGCGCCTCGCACGTCCCAAGCCCGGCATGATCCACAGCGTCTCGCAGATCTACTTCGGGGGTAGTTTCCGAGTAAAAACGACGGCCACCTCTTCACAGAAACGAGTCTGAAACCAGTTCTCCATTGTTTGCCATCTTTCCTGATACGCCTGCAGCCTGGTTTACTTCAACTGATCTTGTCAGCTTGAAGATCAATAAGGGCGTGCTCATAACTAACCTCGCGCCGGCTTGAGGATCAGCTCGAGGATCTATCACGATGTGCTCGTGACTGACTTTGCGTCGGCTTGGGGACGCATCAGGGGCAACGGATGGATAATAATTGAACTTAGTTTCTGCAAACAGTTATGTGAAGACGGTCAGGTGAAGATCTCCATCCATTGTGTTTGGTCCAATCAACCGATTTGGAGAATTCAACACACAGTGTAGACAAATTTTAAGCATCTGAACAAAGGTGGGCAGGGCAAGGCTGGGAAGCCCACGGGCGTGGCAGTCTCCCACTGATAACCTGGTTTCAGACTCAGCCAATCCTCCCTACGTGTCAGATCCGCTACCACAGCCACTGTGGGATCATCGTAGCACTGGACTGATTCCGAGAGGTTCTCGAGTGAGCAGGCTACGCCAGCTCATCTTGGTCTGAGCCAAAAAAAAACATCCTTGGCCCCGGACACCCCCAGCCTCTTCCATTTCGGTATCGCTTCTCCCCACTGAGGGTCAAGTTCATTCTCATAATTAGGATCCCCCCCTTTCGGATACACACAGTCACACATACATAGTCTTCCACAGCCTGCACCCTGCATTTTAAACACAGATTTTTCTTACAAATTTCCGGCACACCTGGACAGCTGTTGCATGGGACATCCATGGTTACATAACCCTCCAAAGTTTTCTGCATTGTCCGAAAACCATCTGCATCCGAGCGGCCACTGCTGTGCTCTTTGAGACGGTGTCTCTGTGAGTCAGGGGCAGCACCTGACGCAGTACAAGCACTCCCTCTCAGGCTTAGACGACATCCTGATGCACATATTCTGCCCCATGCAGCGTGCTGCAGTACATACATTGCCATGGATTTGTATGAAATCACATTGGGGCATCTCTGCACCATCTGTATTTTCACTGGTGTCAGTGGCGACAGGTGATTCATGCCCATATATGTTCCTGGCCAATTTGACTATGGTCGCTGTCAAAGGCATGTGTTTCCCAAATGTGGTAGACACACACTGATGGTGCTGCTGTCTGTTACACAAGCTTTCCGGCAACCATGGGAACACTTCTCAGGGGTTGTGCAGTGTGGATTTCCCTTTGTGCGTGCGGTTGATCCTGAGGGAGCTGAAAGGGTGCGAGTGCGGCTGTGAGGGCCGGCCGGGTTGTACCTTATCCCCCCCTTGTGATCCCCCCGCCAATCCCAAGCAAAATCCTGTTTTCAATTTTAACAGCCGAGACAGGCTGGAGGCCCAGGCCGTTGACCCTGCCCCTTCGCAACAAAGTGTGGATATGCTTGGTATCTTGCTTGACAACCTCACACCAGAGGCTTCAGCCCAGTCAGAAAATTCTGACATTTCTCCAGCTAAGCCCAGGGACCTAATGGCAGTATTGGCTGTATTTGCAGACATTAGTGCCCGCTTGATCAGCAGTGTTTGTACACCGTTACGCTCACAACAATTCATCCCGGAGCCAAGAAAGCACAGATATGTTGATCACCCCTGCCAGGTCTAAGTTAGTGAACGATCAGAAATCCTCCTCCTCCTTCCAATGAAGAAGGACAAACACAGAGCAGTCACAATGGACTGACGCCGTTTCCAAATTCTTTTTTCTACGGTGAGGGATGGTAGATGACAAGATTATTGTAGGCCAAGCGGCTGCCCCTTAGGTGTGCATGCACATCCGTTGACTCTGCATTTCTTTAGCAATCTTGAGCTTGTAAAATTAATTTGACGTGGGTGGCACTATGTCGCATTTGAATGTCAGTAAAGTAAGACAACTTAGCAAAGTCTGTATCTGTGAATGCGGGTAAGTACAACCAACTGCTTGGGATGTTGCACTCCCTCTCTTTTCGCACATGTGGAGACTGGAATGACGCAAATTAGATGCACCATGGCAATCATGAATGCCACCTGATGCCATGTTTCCAAAATTAGTTTGTGTGCCAAATACTATGCAACATCAAGAGATGTTGGTTGACTTTGCTTCATGGATACACATTTTGCTGAGTTGTTTTATTTCATTGACATCCAAATGTGACGAATCTTGGGCTGACACATCTACAGAGCATGGGGGTCTTTGGGCGGCGGGGCAGAGAGCCAATCTAGCTACTCCAAAGTGGATAGCTCTAGATCAAGCGCCAAGAAGATTTGTGCCCATTGGCATCAACATTATCCTAGGACACTAATATGCACCATTGCCGAACCGAAATGTGCTCTCCAAATTCATGCAACTCTTCGTGTCACCCTCTTCACCCATTGATGACCTACCAGCCTGCCTATTTGTCCTTTTCCGGCATTTTCAGTTGCATGCCGTTTTTGGCGTGGATGGTACTTAGAGGTCTTTTGAAAGGCAATGGGGTAATAATGCACCACGCGTGTAGCCCAATGATGTAACGCGGAAGCAATTGGTACTTTGGTGTACACCACTGGTAGGCCGCCCGGTAGGCTGCCCTGATTGTAAGCTTCAGGCAAAGTGCATTCTGTGATGAACAGAATATGTTGTCTTCTGGTATTGTGCATTTGTTCGTCGACCAAAAAAGAATATCAACCCATATATTGACACGGAAGAAGTGGAGAAGTGCCTCACTTTCATTGTCTGCTGCTATGGAATCTTCTGTAGGTCTACGGTACCTATGGGCCCATGAGCCCATGTGCATCAGCAAATTGGCAAATGGTGTTGCACACCCAATCTTTGTTGCTTTACCCCGATCTTCTCCTCCATAAAGCCTCCCGCATTCTCCTTCTGAAAATATTGAAAACCACTCCTTGCCTTAGCCGCCAAACGGTGGCACATGACACCTGTGAGGACAAAGAATTTGGCACAAGGGAAGGACTGTGATGAAGCGCAATAACAATCTGACGATGTTTTCCTCGTTTGTGAGGTAAGCGACTCTGCCGCATCAGGCTAAAGCGGTGCTCCTTGCTTTCCGAAACAACGATGGAGAAAAACATTGCACCATGAATCGGAAAGTCTTTCCAGTAGAAAAGTTGATTTGTTCGGGGGCGCGTTCAAGGCATTAAGAATAGTTCTGCCCGTGGCAAATGCAGCAACAACACAAAGATCATAGCTAATCGTGCTTTGTTTATTGATGTTTTGGAAAGTACCAAGTTGACATGATACAATGCAAAGTTAAGAACACCAAAGTGTGGATTCATTGACTAAATGAATTAGTTTGAGCGAATCCAAACCTAATGGGCTGTATATAGTATGAATGCTAAGTATAGGGGGCGCCTTAAGCGTAGTGCGCGCGCAGTGCGGGCGCAGTGCAACTACTTACCAGGGGCATCATTGTTGCCCTAGCGTAAGTGTTGATGCTTCTTCCACATTGGAGATATGGCATTTTTGGATTTTCACCTACTTTCACCCATTTCCAGCCCTTTTCACACTTTTTTGCTCATCTTCACCATGGACTCCCACACTTTAGTGTGGGCCCTTGAGTTGGGGTGACAGACTCTCCTTTTTTTTGCGTGACCACAGTCGAATGCCCTATGCGAGGCCGCATCACTGTTGGTGAGGATGCGTGGTTGTATCACAAATGGGAACTGGAGGTTGGCGTGGATTCCCTCCTGCAAGCCACTTTGCTCCGCGGTCCAGTTGAGGATGGGTTGGACAGATACGAGGCTTTGGCACTAGCTGGTAGGGTGAGTGAATAAACGACTAGTATATGATGCATGTATTCACAAGTTTGCAGGAACCCGAAACATGTCCATGGGCGAATGGACCCGGAGCAATCGAAAGGGATAGAAATTAGAGGCCACCTTTTGATGCACGGTTTCTGGCCTCTAACCCCCCCCTCCCAACCCTTCGCAGTGCGATGCGTTACCAAGCGCGTATTCTCTCTTCCAGGTGCCTTGCCGAAGGCATCAGAAATTGGTGAGCCTAGAGCTGTGCAAAGTGGCGAAAATCAATCCATGAAAGCCGCCAAAGTTGGCAACCTTGCTCACTGCATCTGCGGGGAATGCCTCTTACTTAATGCAACCCAAGCCGGCCACTGAGATAGACACAAAACCCTCCAGGCCTGATACAATGGTGCAATTAAATCCAAAGGTAAACATCTGCAGGTGTACCCACGGTGCGCACCACATTTCCTTGCCTCACTGGTACAAGGTCCGGTTTGCTATACGATTTATTGCACAAGGACTGAGGAAGACAGGTCAAACATGGGAACTAATTCTCTTAGACTGCGGGAGTGCGTGTCCTTTTGGAAGGGCTATAGGTTCCAAGACCCAGAAAAAGAACAACAGTTCCTTGATTGGCACCTGCCCGATCTCTTGTGGTTTTGCAAAGCATGTCACGTGATCAACCTCATCTGTAACCTGATGCCTTTAACGAATCTTGCCAAACCATACGACTCCGCGTTCTACGTGGCCCATATCCCCGGAATGGTGATCGCCGGTGGGGTTTTGATTCTTCTCTCCTGCTTTTCCTCCGTCGGAAAGCACACAGTGTTGTACATGAGTGTAGCAAACGTTTTGAGTGCCGCCTCACGTGGCTTTTTGAAAACCTGGCGCCACTCACGATCAGCTACCACATCAACCACGAGCTATTTGAGGTCACGAAAGCGATGTCCGGCAACGAAGTGGCCCTGATCCACATCAAGGCCATCTTTGACGACTTGGGCCTGAGCGAATCCTAGTGGCCTCTGTTGCATCTGAGACTCGACCTATTGTTTCATTTCACTAGGTGGCTGTTAGGTGGGTCAATTTTCAGCTGTGACAGTGCGGACAGGGGCCACCAGGACTCGCCCAGGCCCAAGTCGTCAAGGATGGACTTAACGTGGCTCAGCGAAAGGTTGCCATGGCGAAACCACTATGCTCGTTGAGGCGCAAGACTTCTGGTAGGGAGGGGAACACAAACGCAACGTCCAATTGGTCACGGACACCCTCAACAGCCTGAACGACCTTCCGTTTAAGGTCTCCCCGCAAGAAGATCCCAAAAGATGTTGGCCTCTGCGCATTCCTGCTTCAACTGTTTGTAGCTGTCAGGGTCACGCAGCTCCTCCACCGCAAAGCTCGAAGCACACCTCGGCGTTCTCAGCCACCTTTACGATCTTGCGGCTTGTAGCTTCAGACACATGGGCAGGTGGGTGGTACCTACGCGAAGGTTGACTCTCCGATTCGTCGTATCGCGCAAGAAGCTGTAGGCAGCGAGATCGTAAAAGTGGCTGAGAACACCGAGGTGTGCTTCGCGCTTTGCGGTGGAGGAGCTCAGCTACCCTGTCAACTACGAATAGTTCAAGCAGGACTGCACACAGGCCAACATTTTTTGGGATCTTCTTTCCGGAAAACCTGACGCAGAAGGTCATTGGGGCTGTTGAGGCTGTCCGTGACCAATTGGACATTGCACTTGTGTTCCCGTCCCTGCCTGAAGTCATGCGCCTCAGCGAGCTTGGCGGTCTGCCATGGCCAACCTGGTTCAGATCACGAGCGCGATCAACGATTTCATGAAGAAAAAAGAAGGGCAGGGTGCATCCTTCCAAAATGCTATGCTCAAGATTGTGTGGACTCTGCCAAAGCTCTGGAAGTACTCTCGCAAAACTACGGCGCATGGTTAAGCAACACAAAGCCGCACTGTTGGAACGTACGGTTGTTGCTGTTGGTCCCCTTCAGCATCTGAGGCAGGTTCGTGATCCATACAAAGCTTTTGTGCTTGCCGACGCTAGCCATGTAGCACATAATGGCCGGCGGCATACTTGACCATATCTACCCCTTCGCTGCCACAAAACGCCCAGACCTATGTTGATGAAGTTGGGGTGTGTGTTGTTCAACTAGATATGGACCGCTACATTTTACCAAATGGATGGAATTCCGCCCTTGTAGTCACACAATATGAACCCTATCGCATTCAGCTAGCATTACAAAGAATATTTCTACAATAATATTGTTGGCTAGATTTCCGGCCTCCTCTCACTTTGGCCGATAGCAAAATTTTTTTTGCTAACCTAGCCTTGAGAAAACAGTACTCTTAAAAATGAGATAGCACTGTGGTCTTTGTGACACTCTCCACCCATGACAATCGCACAATGCACCAACGAAGTTTGTCATTGAGTCCTGTTACTGCGACGATTACGCGGGCATAATTGTGGCCACCTTTCCCAATATTGTTGTCCAACATTTTCGTCTACAAAACAACCACTGCGAATATGGCACTTTGGATTGTGGTTCCGGATATAGTTGGAGTGGCACATTGCAAACCATGGTCTGCCTGCCTGATGATTTTGTACCCAGTCCTGTGACAGTTCTTGCACCACCACCAGGTTAGAATGATCTATGCTGGTCCCTGCTCCGGGTGCAAAACATGCAAAAAATGTCCCAGGGACGGGAAACCATGGCTCAAGGGCTCTTTTCAAGTTGGTGGCTTTTTTTAGTACAAAAAAGGGGATTTTATGCAAAATGGGAGGATTTTTGAAATAGAAAACACTTTTTTGAGGAAAATGGGGTTTTTTTTAGTACAAAACGGGGGGGGGGTAGTAGAAAATGGGCTTTGTTTTAGTACAAAAAGGGGGTCTTTTAGTACAAATATTGGTTTTTATTATCACAAAACAGGAGGGTTTTTTAATCCAAAGCAGGGGTTTTTGCAGCACATCTCGGTAGGTTTTTTCATATTCACCAACCCCACACCTGACATTGGTACTGCAAATGACACGTATTCTTCAGTGCAAAACAATGGGTTATGGCACAAAACGCTGATCCCTTTGGATGCCACAAAGGTGAAGGAAAACAGCGTCGGAAAAGTGCTCCATGTGCCCCCATCCGCGTTTGCTGATGCCACGGGGCCACTTGAAGACAAATGTGTGGACACGAACCTGCAGTCCTTTGGTGTTCTGCCTCAGCATGTGGGATGTTGCCATCAGTATATACATCTTTCCATGTTCCCATTGTGTAGTAAGTAGCATATGTGGGTCCCAGACCCAGAACTATGTTCGGACAGGTTCACGTACAAAAAAAAAGGAATATTGCACGCCACCATGCTTTGTGCGTGTGCATGAACGTTTTCCGTTTTTTGTCGCCTTGCCTGACGTGGCTCTCTGTGTGTGTCTTTCAGCCACACAACTGGGCTCTTGTTTCGCCCTTGGGTTATGTCGTAATAGGGGGGTCAGAGTGTGCACAGGACCAGCATCACTTGCACATCACTTAGTAGACGTTCATTTGTTATGATCTGTGCTGTATTATGCACGCGCGCGCATGTGTGTGTGTGTGTGTGTGTGTGATGTGCAAGACAATTCAAATCATGCTCAGGCTGCGAGGTGCAACAATCTCGAATCCTATTCATCAGCTGAACCAAGATGCGGCGCATGCCAACTAATGCTGGGAAAGTCATGGAGCCGTGAATCAGATGTGTCCAAGCTCGGTAACTTTCAGTGGCACTTGTCGTGAATATGCCAATTATCGTCGGCAGTGTTACAGGGATGGGGGGATTGGGTGGGCGGTAAATTTGGTGTGGGAAATTTGGTGTTTCAATTTGGCCGCCAAACTTCCCACGCCAAATCCAGGGGCTTCCGGCTTCGTCCCCCAGTCCCCTTGTGCTTTGCATGCTCCATGTCTCACTTCCTGTTCCTTCAGTCCTTGCTTCCACCAAATTTCCCAGAGTCAAATTTACCGCTGCCAAATTGACTAATACCCAATCACCCCCTCCCCTCCTGTATGTGAGCAGGCACAGCATGCGAAAAAGGACAATATGATGGAATCTAAGAAAATGCGCACACACACTGCGTGAGGTGGGATCACACACACACGCGTGCGCACGTGCACACACATGCGCGCGCGCACGGGCACACACACACACACACACACACACACACACACACAGGCAGGCAGGCAGGCATGCTCGCACACTGATACAAAGCTTCCTGACGTGCACTTCATGAATTGCACCACCAAAGCACCTATTTGCCAGAAGAGAACAAACCACATATCCCAAGTGTCCCGGGCATTCACAGATTCTCAACGCCCTGTCATCCCCCAACAAACGTTCCCTTCACTGGCAACATTCAACATCGAATACCCAACGAAAAGCCTTCTGACTTTTTTATTGCCACATCTGTGGACTTTTATTCAGCACGCCACAACAGCCACAAAAGTGTCACGGTGCCTGTTTCTGCAGGATTCCACATCCTGCAGCAAGGGAAGAATGTGGTGTGAACGTTGTTGCCTCACCAATCTGGCATTAGCCCGTTACACTTCGTTGCCATCATGGCTCGATACTGGCTCTTGTCCATCATCACCTTCAAAACATGCGTGTGGATCACGAAATCCTGCTCATGGTGTAATTCGTGTTCTGGCCACAACCACCGCGTGGCTTCCACGTTGTCAAAGAAGTTGAACCCCCGAGGCTGCATGCGACTTGCATCCCAAAAAGCCAGTCCATATTTGTTGCGCTGGCCTGGTCAAAAACGATGTGTTACAATGGACTCGCACCCACGCAATTTTGGGTCCCCAATGATGATTTGTATTTACTGAGTGATTTTAGCAGATCTGCCCTGCTGAGGACACAACGCTATGAGGTCAATCAAACTTCAGGCCTGCATCTACAAAAGCCCAGGTCAGGGGGTATCGGACGCCATTGAACGAATGGATGAAGGAAAGAATGTGCAACAAAAAGGTCTGCTGCCATCCTCAACCATTCTACTTTGGATGTAACGGCCAATTTTATAAAACACCACCCCGGAGCGAATAAGAGGCTATGGCTTTTGCTAAGACTATGGTGAGGCCGGCGCTGCTGCTGTTCGAGCAAGGGCAGCTGCTCCTTGACAAATTCAGCCCCAAGCTGGTTCTGCAGAGGGCACCAGGAGTGCGATTTCAGCAAGAATATTGACAGTAGCAGCGTCCAGACCACAAAAATTCTGTGCAACGTCACCCTTAACTGTGAAGGGAGGGGGAGGGGCCCTCAAAAATGTACCAAGACACAATGTAAAAAGTGGAAGGCATCATAGAGGAGGCGAGGAAAGAGATAATTCTGGGGTCCTCTTGTGCACTGTCGGATTCCATGAAGGCTTTCAAGGTAATGGGACGATACCTAGAGCGAGACTATGAAAAAAATCTCGCATCTCCTCAAGGCTATGTTTAGAGGTTCAAAAATGACACCACATAGTACTGACGCAACAATACACATCAGCAGCACTTCCAACATTGGGATGCAAATCATCGTTGTGAAGATAAGCATTGGACATCCGGCATGACACACTTCTGGGTTCATGCGCTGTCTTTCAAGGCAACAAAGATGCCACCATCATGGCAGGTAATCCAATATGGCCCGGCCTTCGCTCCTGCGCCAGTGCGGCAGACGGGGGGGGGGGGGGGTTTCTGTGGAGCTTCCTTACTTTTGAGATGCAGAGAAAAAAGAATAAACAGCGCCCACAAGGAAAACTCAGGGCAGACAGAGGCCCTATGGAACAGAACGGGAACCCATCCCCACTGGGCACACAAAATGATTCTTTGGGATACACAGGCTACACAAGAAATATGCACTGGCATAAAGACTGATCCTAACATGCATACATAAGAACGAGCTTGTGGAGCCTGTCTTGGTTTTATAACCCTCTTTAGTGTCGAGGGTGGACCTACCCGGTTTGGCAAGCAGCAAGCAGCAGCAAGCAGCAGCAAGCAAGCAGCAAGCGAAATGGGGAAAAGTCAGACCTCCGTCATGGTGCTTCGGATTCCGCAGAAATTTTGGTGAAGGACAGCCGCACACTCACAACCGCACAAAATCTGAGCCAAAACTCAACGGTGGCAGCCGGGAACTGGTGTCGCAAGTGGCGGACCTAGGTTTCAAAATCTTTCAAAAAAAGCAAAAAAATGCCCTTTTTTGGCCAGTTTGGGTGCCCAAGATGTGCATGGAGGGGGCCATTTGCATTGGAACCAGCCTAGATGATGAACTAAAACCTTTGATCACTGCCTAGTGGGGCTTGCACCCAATCAGTGGGCCCAATGACCTCTGATTGGGACCTAACAGTGCACCACAGGGGGTCCGGGGGGAAGGTGGGCCCATATGAGCCCATGCAAGCTGCAAAAAAGCCTTGAAATGGGCAAGTTTGGGAATAACATTGCAGTACAAGGGTCTGGGGGGAATGCAGGAAGAGGGGTGATAGGGGAGGGGCGCGGGAGGAGTGCTGGGGGGCATGTCTCTCGAGCGAGCGAAGCGACCGAGGAAGGGCTTGGAGGGCAGTGGAGGGGGGGAAGTGGCGGGAATTGTTCTCGGTGTCCCTCAACATGCATCCTTATTCAGCCACGCAGCTGATGTTCCCTCCCCCGTCGGCTTGGTCCCAATATCCAGCGTTGATCGCTTCCGGCTCAGCAAGCAAGAAATGGCCCGGATTGCGCAAAACATTTTCGGGGAAAATTTCGGCACCGATCTGAAACAATGAACCCCCCTCTCCCGAAATATCCCCCCTGTGTGACATTCCGTCTGGTTGTTGCTCCTTTACGGGGCCCTGGACCTTCTCATTTTGCGTCGGGTCGCTACTTTCTGTCGGCCGCTGCGGCCGGTGCTCCTGCTGGTGTCGTTTCCGCGTTCGCGGAGCCCAGTAGTTGGCGTGTTGGGACTGTGCTGAATGTGGCATGGTGTGCCGTTTGCATGTCAGCGGCGCCCAATAGTTGGCGTATTGAGGATGTGCTGGTTGTTGCCGGGGTCGTTTGACTGTTTTTGCTGTCCACACACCTCTGTCCACAGGCCGTCCATCGTCTGCCTCGCTGTGTTTCTGTGCGGCCCTGGTGCCCTGTTCCTCCACGCGCTGTCCGGGCCGTCCACCATACGTCCTTTTCCCCCTCACGGTTGGTCTGCCCCTGATGGGCTCCCACTCCTGTTGCGCAAACAGCCCATCTAGGCTGCGGGAGACACCCCCCACCTGATGCCGGTTGAGCAGGGGTTGCCCTGGCACCCGGTAGCGACGGGGTTGGCTGGCCAAGCCATCCCCTTTATTGTCGCTGCCTCCCATGCGCGCGCTCTGCCATCCGCTCCATTCTGGTTCTCTGTTCCCGCTGTTCCAGTTGCCTCTCCCGCCTTGCTGTGCCCCTCCTCCTTGTCTGCTGTGCCCGCCCTTGTCCCTCCTGGTGTGGCTCCCGTGTTCTGTGTGTCTGTGTTGCTCCTCCCCCTGTCTGGTGGCGCTCCTGGGTGCCCATGTCGCGCACCCCCTCCTGTCCCACCCGCCTGCCCCCCCATACGAGGTTTTCACATCTCCATACAACGTGGACTGCTCCGTGCCCGGTTGGCTGTTCACGGCCCTGTTGCCACCCCCGTGGCGGGCACCTCCTGGAGCGCGGGGCGCAGCCCCCGCCCTTGTGGAGTACGTGGGCACCTTGTAGAGGGAGGGGGGGTGTTTGCTGATGGCTCGCTCGGCGTGCGCTGCATTTGGTGGTTGCTGCAGTGCTCGCACCTCATGGTTCCCTTGTGTCTTGTTGTGTGTCCTGTTGGGGCTCGTCTCCCTGCCGTGTGTAGGGCGGCCTTGTGCCCAGCTGTTTTGCTGCATGCGTTCCTCCCAGTTTCGGGCTCTTTCTTTTTTTGTTGGCCTGCTCACTGCTTCTCGTCTGCGGCGCCAGGGGGGTAACATGTCGCTCCCTGCATCCCATTGTGGCTGTTGGGTTGTCCCACTCGCAGTTGGGTGGCGCAAGGGGCACCAGGCACTTTTGCACATGTCTCCAAATCTACAAACTGACCTGTCACTGGTGTTTGTTGGGGTTGTTCTGGGGTGAATGTGTTGCGTTGTTGCTCTTTTGCTTTCTGGGCTGCTGAGGGGCTCCCCGTTTGAGGACTTCACTCCGGGCTGTCCACGCCTCGGAGCTAGGGACTCATGTGAGTCCACCCCCTGGTTGGTCGTGTGCAGTGACCACCAATGGTTTGGACGCTGTGTCTCATAAGCGTGCCCAAGGCCCCTGCACTAGGCCTTGGTGACAGAACTTAGCTACTCGCGGGCAGTATATGTTTTAGGTCGCTGCCCAATGGACAACCGCGTAGCCGGCTGCCAACCCCCCGCAGGGGCGACCCCCTTACTTAGGTTTGGGTTGCCTTCCCCTCCCGGTGTGGTCGGGATGGTGATGGCTCCCGGGAGTGCATCAGGGAAGCATCCCTTCTATCTTGTGTGTAAGTGTGGCCTTGGTTGTTGCGTGTGTGGTGGGCGCCGTGTTGGCGTTGGGGTGTGGGGTCTTGGGCTCTTGGTGGTGCTCCATGTGTGTGCCTTGTTTGTGGGCGGCGGTGGCTGGGTGTGGGTGAAGTGCCCGTGTGGTGGGTTTGGCTCCCACCCTGGGTGTTGGGTGTTTGGCTGGTGTTGGTGTTCGCGGCGGGTGGTGTGGCTGTCCGCCACTGTTGTTGTGGTATACTCTTCTGTAGTTGTGTGCTGCTGCGTGCTGTTGTGTGCTGGCGAGTTTCATTGTGTGCCTCTGCCGGCTTTGGCCTGCAGTGCTGCGTTATGTGCTATGCTGCCTCCGCGTTGTGCGCTACGCTGTCTCCATGAGGCGCGGCGGCCGCGGCTACCCGGGCAGGGCCGCTCCTCCCGTGGGGGCCGAGTTTGGGTAACATCCGAAGCGCTTGGACAGGGCTGCCCACCCATTGGCGGGGCCGAGTCCGAGCCCCCGGGGCCTGCCTGTGATTCTTGCGCGCGCGCCCCGTTTGTGGGCGGCGGTGGCTATGCGTGGGTGCAGTGCCCGTGTGGTGGGTCTGCCCCCCTCACTGGGCGTTGGGTGTTGGGCTGGCGCTGGTGCTTGCGGCGGGTGGTGTGGCTGTCCGCCGCCATCATTGTGGTACACTGCTTTGCTTTGTTTTGCTGTACTGTGTGCTGCGTGCTTTCGTGTGCTGGCAAATTTCGCTATGTGTCTCTGCCTGCTCTTCGGTGCTGCGCTGCCTTGTGCGCTGTGTTGCCTCCATGAGATGTTGCGGCCGCGGCTACCCGGGTAGGGCCACTCTTCCCGTCGGGGCCGAGCCCAGGTAACCTCCGAAGTGCTTGGATAGGGCCGCCCACCCCACCTGTACCAAAATGGCAGGGATCTCGGGGGATCATGAACTTGCTTGTGGTCAAACACTTGAGAAATTGCTGATGTGGGGCCTAAAAGGCCGGGACGGGAACCTGGCACGGCGAACAAGAGACGGCACTGGCACCTGCGGGAGCCCCCAAAGCGTTCATAGTGTTCACATAGCAGTCGATGGATGACTTCCAGGCCCTGGCCCCAGTCTCAATGGGCTGGCACTTGCAACTGATGGTGCGCTGAGCCGGGGCCTTCCCGCCCTTTGTGTTGAACCACGCAAGCACTGCATCCCATGCTCCTGCAAAAACGAACGATAATAAATGCCCTCACAATCAGGGGGTTTTTTAATTCAAATAAAAAAAAGCTGGTGTGTCTGGTGGTGAGCAAAATCTGCACAGCTCCAACTGATGGCACTTAGAGGGTAACCGATGGCGGTTGGAGTGCAACCGACGGCGGTTGGCGGCGGTTGGAGAGTAACCGACGGCAGTTGGAGGGTAATCAACGGTGGTTGGAGACAAAATGCTACTAGGCCAAGACCAGGTTTTTTAACTACAAAAAAACTTGTCCCCTGAAAAAACCCGTGGTGACTCAAAATGCCCCTCAGCCCGTAAGTGTCCAAGAGAGATAACAATTGTCATACTTGTCCACAAATGAACACCTAACGGGGTGCACAGGTAATGGGGGGGACACACAACGGGGTGTGTACCTGTCCGTGGCGAAGATGCGCAGTGTACTTGTTGCAAATTTCTGCGACTGCCTGCAATAGACTCGAGCGGCCAGAACTGTCCCCAAATGACCAGACATGCCCCTGTCTGTCTGTTGCAGACGCCAAGAGACTATACTCGTATCATTGGGTGCGTTTGGCCGTGCAAAGTGTCTAGGGAAGGGAGCCGGAGGCCCCCTTCAGAAAAGAGTGTCTAGTCATGCCACCGCAATGCGGTCTGTCGTTTGTAGACTCTGCTACTTTGGCCGCCTGCAAAGCGATTCACGACGTGCGAAGTGTCGAGAAGCATTCATCACGTGTCTACAAGTGTCCATCCAAACCCTCAGGTGACCATTAGCGTCCTTCAGTGGCCTATGGGGGTCTACAAATGTGCAAGTCCCTTCCCGAATATTGTCTCTTCGCGTGCTGATGGGGTCTGCAATTGGCAGACCGCGTCTTGCCTACAACAGGGGTCAGTATCTAATGAACATATCTGCACTTCTCTTAACTAGTGATCGGCACCACAGGCTCACCACCCCAAAGAGCAACTAAAAACACCACTGGTGGTCAACAAATCGATAACCATCATGGTAATCGTACATGCCCACTTCATCTTTGTGCTGGAAACCGTGTGAGATTTCATTCTGATCAAGGCGGCAATATCGACGTGCAATGCGTGCGTGAAATCCATAGATGACGACAGTTAGGAGCCAGTTGCATACATTTCGTAGAGAGCGACAACTGCTTGTTGAAAGGACCCTCATTCTTGTGCTTCGGTCACCATCAACCCATCTTCAAAATCTCAGGTCAAAGGAGCACCAGACCTAAGAAATTGGGCTTGTGGCCCTTGGAGCCCCTTTTCCGACCCCCCCCCCCCCCCGCGCAAATCAATTTTTCATTAGGGCAGGCAGGCTTTCAATTGGAAGGGGGGGGGGTCGATAGAGCCCCCGGGCTAGACCCCCCCCCACCTCAAAGGGACCCCCAAAATCCTACTGAGACTGACCCCCGGGCCTCGGAGGTGACCCAGACCCAAAAAATCGGCAAAAAATGAAAATGGGATCTTTGGAATCAGCGCGTCGAGGGGGTTCAGAAAAGTCATGATTTGTCATGTATTTGGTGAAAAAAATTTGACCATTTTTATTGCTCAAAATATTTTTCGGTGCTTTTGGCGCCAGAGTTCATAATTACTGATGAATGGTGCTGTCAATTGAGCCCTGTTCCCAGACCGCCCCCCCCCCCAAGTTTTGGGGGGCTACTGACCCCCCCCCCCCCCCGAGGTGAAAGCCCTACTGTCCTTGACCCAGACACTTCACATACCCACTTGGTCATTGTACAGCCAGCTGTACGTGTCCTTGGAATGCCTCCACCAGGACTCCAGGAACTGATAGGACACGGGATCGTTTTTGATGAAGAAGCCCCCGGAGTTGAAGCCTTTGACGCTCTCCATGAACACCACACGCCACTCCGGGTCGAACTGCCGAATGAAATCCTCGAGCCTGCAATGCGAGTGCCGAGGGCGTCCGGGATAGGCACCACAAAAAACACTGCGGGGCTCTCAAAGGGCGTAAAGCGTGCGCAAACCGCATGGACACCGTCCCTAAATCGGCCCAAGAGACCCAAAGGGACATGGGGCACGGGGGGGCGACTACCAACGGTCCTGATGCGACTACCCCCCAGCTATCTGTCAAAACTCGGGGGGGGGGCAGCCGGGGGTCGGGGGGGTGTTCCTGCCGGGGGTGGGGGGGGGGGTGTTCCTACCGGGGGTCGGGGGGGTGTTCCTGCCGGGGGTCGGGGGGGGGGGTGTTCCTGCCGGGGGTCGGGGGGGTGTTCCTGCCGGGGGTCGGGGGGGGGGGGTGTTCCTGCCGGGGGTCGGGGGGGGGGTGTTCCTGCCGGGGGGGGGGGGGTTCCTGCCGGGGGTCGGGGGGTCTGGCCGGGGGGTCAGGGGGGCGTCCAGCCAGGGGTGAGGGGGGGGGGGGTTAGGGGCTTCGGCGCCGGACAGTTTTCTCTAGGGACACTTGTTGGGGGCCGACCCGGCACCACTATCTTTCAAAACCCGGGGGGGGGGGGAGGAGGGGGGGTGGGGCTGGGGGGGGTCGCATACAAGGACCCGGCCCGGCCGCCCCCCCGTGACATGGGGTTCCTCCGGGGATTGGGCCTCCCAGAGCCAGTCAGGGAGCAAGGCCATGCTTGGCACTAACACCTACCGTGGCGGTTGTCGGCAGGTGTCACACACATTTCTGGCCGTCGGCACATGTCAGGGCCCAGGTGGTCTCTTGCAACCCCCGGGGGAGGGCGGGCCCTTTGAGCCTGTCCCCCACCTCCCTCTAAGTGGGCTTGGATTCGGCCTTTGCAAGCCTCTGTCGCTTCGTCACTTGTATCCCTTTGAGGTTCAATGCGTTTGATATTTGCTACGCACGCACTGTTTTGTCTTGTCTGAGCGAGCGTGGTCAAGGGTTCATAAGTGGGACCCATTGAGATTCAACCGGGTGTGATCTGGGGCATAAAGATGCACCCACATCAGACTGTGGAGAGCATTGCCTTAATTTGCATTGTTTTGTGCAGTTGTTACTTTTTATCTTTCTTTCTTTCAATCAATCTCTAAATGTAATCCAACATATTTCTTTCTTTCAATCAATCTCTCAATCTAATCTAACATCTTTCTTTCTTTCAATCAATCTCTCAATCTAATCCAACATATTTCTTTCTTTCAATCAATCTCTCAATCTAATCTAACATCTTTCTTTCTTTCAATCAATCTCTCAATCTAATCCAACATATTTCTTTCTTTCAATCAATCTCTCAATCTAATCCAACACATTTCTTTCTTTGAATCAATCTCTCAATCTAATCCAACATCTTTCTTTCTTTCAATCAATCTCTCAATCTAATCTAACATATTTCTTTCTTTCAATCAATCTCTCAATCTAATCTAACATATTTCTTTCTTTCAATCAATCTCTCAATCTAATCTAACATCTTTCTTTCTTTCAATCAATCTCTCAATCTAATCCAACATCTTTCTTTCAATCAATCAATCTCTCAATCTAATCTAACATATTTCTTTCTTTCAATCAATCTCTCAATCTAATCTAACATCTTTCTTTCTTTCAATCAATCTCTCAATCTAATCTAAGATATTGCTTTCTTTCAATCAATCTCTCAATCTAATCTAACATATTTCTTTCTTTGAATCAATCTCTCAATCTAATCCAACATCTTTCTTTCAATCAATCTCTCAATCTAATCTAACATCTTTCTTTCTTTCAATCAATCTCTCAATCTAATCCAACATCTTTCTTTCTTTGAATCAATCTCTCAATCTAATCTACCATCTTTCTTTCTTTCAATCAATCTCTCAATCTAATCCAACATATTTCTTTCTCTCAATCAATCTCTCAATCTAATCCAACATATTTCTTTCTTTTAATCCATCTCTCAATCTAATCCAACATATTTCTTTCTTTCAATCAATCTCTCAATCTAATCCAACATCTTTCTTTCTTTCAATCAATCTCTCAATCTAATCCAACATCTTTCTTTCTTTCAATCAATCTCTCAATCTAATCCAACATATTTCTTTCTTTCAATCAATCTCTCAATCTAATCTAACATATTTCTTTCTTTCAATCAATCTCTCAATCTAATCTAACATCTTCCGTTCTTTCAATCAATCTCTCAATCTAATCCAACATATTTCTTTCTTTCAATCAATCTCTCAATCTAATCCAACATCTTTCTTTCTTTCAATCCATCTCTCAATCTAATCTAACATCTTTCTTTCTTTCAATCAATCTCTCAATCTAATCCAACATATTTCTTTCTTTCACTCCATCTCTCAATCTAATCCAACATATTTCTTTCTTTCAATCAATCTCTCAATCTAATCCAACATCTTTCTTTCTTTCAATCAATCTCTCAATCTAATCTAACATCTTTCTTTCTTTCAATCAATCTCTCAATCCAATCTAACATATTTCTTTCTTTGAATCAATCTCTCAATCTAATCTACCATCTTTCTTTCTTTCAATCAATCTCTCAATCTAATCTAACATATTTCTTTCTTTCAATCAATCTCTCAATCTAATGCAACATATTTCTTTCTTTCAATCCATCTCTCAATCTAATCTAACATATTTCTTTCTTTCAATCCATCTCTCAATCTAATCCAACATATTTCTTTCTTTCAATCAATGTCTTAATCTAATCCAACATATTTCTTTCTTTCAATCAATCTCTCAATCTAATCCAACATATTTCTTTCTTTCAATCAATCTCTCAATCTAATCCAACATATTTCTTTCTTTCAATCAATCTCTCAATCTAATCCAACATCTTTCTTTCTTTCAATCAATCTCTCAATCCAATCTAACATCTTTCTTTCTTTCGATCAATCTCTCAATCCAATCTAACATATTTCTTTCTTTCAATCAATCTCTCAATCTAATCCAACATATTTCTTTCTTTCAATCAATCTCTCAATCTAATCTAACGTCTTTCTTTCTTTGAATCAATCTCTCAATCTAATCCAACATATTTCTTTCTTTCAACCCATCTCTCAATCTAATCTAACATATTTCTTTCTTTCAATCAATCTCTCAATCTAATCCAACATATTTCTTTCTTTCAATCAACCTCTCAATCTAATCTAACATCTTTCTTTCTTTCAATCAATCTCTCAATCCAATCTAACATATTTCGTTCTTTCAATCAATCTCTCAATCTAATCCAACATATTTCTTTCTTTCAATCAATCTCTCAATCTAATCTAACATCTTTCTTTCTTTCAATCAATCTCTCAATCTAATCCAACATATTTCTTTCTTTCAACCCATCTCTCAATCTAATCTAACATATTTCTTTCTTTCAATCGATCTCTCAATCTAATCTAACATCTTTCTTTCTTTCAATCGATCTCTCAATCTAATCCAACATATTTCTTTCTTTCAATCAATCTCTCAATCTAATCTAACATATTTCTTTCTTTCAATCAATCTCTCAATCTAATCCAACATATTTCTTTCTTTCAATCAATCTCTCAATCCAATCTAACATATTTCTTTCTTTCAATCAATCTCTCAATCCAATCTAACATATTTCTTTCTTTCAATCAATCTCTCAATCTAATCTAACATCTTTCTTTCTTTCAATCAATCTCTCAATCTAATCCAACATATTTCTTTCTTTCAATCGATCTCTCAATCTAATCCAACATATTTCTTTCTTTCAATCAATCTCTCAATCTAATCCAACATCTTTCTTTCTTTCAATCAATCTCTCAATCTAATCTAACATATTTCTTTCTTTCAATCAATCTCTCAATCTAATCCAACATATTTCTTTCTTTCAATCAATCTCTCAATCTAATCTAACATCTTTCTTTCTTTCAATCAATCTCTCAATCCAATCTAACATATTTCTTTCTTTCAATCAATCTCTCAATCTAATCTAACATATTTCTCCCTTTCAATCAATCTCTCAATCTAATCTAACATCTTTCTTTCTTTCAATCAATCTCTCAATCCAATGTAACATATTTCTTTCTTTCAATCAATCTCTCAATCTAATCTAACATCTTTCTTTCTTTCAATCAATCTCTCAATCTAATCCAACATCTTTCTTTCTTTCAATCAATCTCTCAATCTAATCTAACATATTTCTTTCTTTCAATCAATCTCTCAATCTAATCTAACATCTTTCTTTCTTTCAATCAATCTCTCAATCTAATCCAACATCTTTCTTTCTTTCAATCAATCTCTCAATCTAATCTAACATCTTTCTTTCTTTGAAACAATCTCTCAATCTAATCCAACATCTTTCTTTCTTTCAATCAATCTCTCAATCTAATCTAACATCTTTCTTTCTTTCAATCAATCTCTCACTCTAATCCAACATCTTTCTTTCTTTCAATCAATCTCTCAATCTAATCCAACATATTTCTTTCTTTCAATCAATCTCTCAATCTAATCCAACATATTTCTTTCTTTCAATCAATCTCTCAATCTAATCCAACATATTTCTTTCTTTCAATCAATCTCTCAATCTAATCCAACATCTTTCTTTCTTTCAATCCATCTCTCAATCTAATCTAACATCTTTCTTTCTTTGAAACAATCTCTCAATCTAATCCAACATCTTTCTTTCTTTCAATCAATCTCTCAATCTAATCTAACATATTTCTTTCTTTCAATCAATCTCTCAATCTAATCCAACATCTTTCTTTCTTTCAATCAATCTCTCAATCCAATCTAACATATTTCCTTCTTTCAATCAATCTCTCAATCTAATCTAACATATTTCTTTCTTTCATTCAATCTCTCAATCTAATCTAACATCTTTCTTTCTTTCAATCAATCTCTCAATCTAATCCAACATCTTTCTTTCTTTCAATCAATCTCTCAATCTAATCTAACATATTTCTTTCTTTCAATCAATCTCTCAATCTAATCTAACATCTTTCTTTCTTTCAATCAATCTCTCAATCTAATCCAACATCTTTCTTTCTTTCAATCAATCTCTCAATCTAATCTAACATCTTTCTTTCTTTGAAACAATCTCTCAATCTAATCCAACATCTTTCTTTCTTTCAATCAATCTCTCAATCTAATCTAACATCTTTCTTTCTTTCAATCAATCTCTCAATCTAATCCAACATCTTTCTTTCTTTCAATCAATCTCTCAATCTAATCCAACATATTTCTTTCTTTCAATCAATCTCTCAATCTAATCCAACATATTTCTTTCTTTCAATCAATCTCTCAATCTAATCTAACATCTTTCTTTCTTTCAATTAATCTCTCAATCCAATCTAACATATTTCTTTCTTTCAATCAATCTCTCAATCTAATCTAACATATTTCTTTCTTTCAATCAATCTCTCAATCTAATCTAACATCTTTCTTTCTTTCAATTAATCTCTCAATCCAATCTAACATATTTCGTTCTTTCAATCAATCTCTCAATCTAATCCAACATATTTCTTTCTTTCAATCAATCTCTCAATCTAATCTAACATCTTTCTTTCTTTCAATCAATCTCTCAATCCAATCTAACATCTTTCTTTCTTTCAATCAATCTCTCAATCTAATCTAACATCTTTCTTTCTTTCAATCAATCTCTCAATCTAATCCAACATCTTTCTTTCTTTCAATCAATCTCTCAATCTAATCTAACATCTTTCTTTCTTTCAATCAATCTCTCAATCTAATCCAACATCTTTCTTTCTTTCAATCAATCTCTCAATCTAATCCAACATATTTCTTTCTTTCATTCAATCTCTCAATCTAATCTAACATCTTTCTTTCTTTCAATCAATCTCTCAATCTAATCCAACATCTTTCTTTCTTTCAATCAATCTCTCAATCACATCTAACATATTTCTTTCTTTCAATCAATCTCTCAATCTAATCTAACATCTTTCTTTCTTTCAATCAATCTCTCAATCTAATCCAACATCTTTCTTTCTTTCAATCAATCTCTTAATCTAATCTAACATCTTTCTTTCTTTCTTTGAATCAATCTCTCAATCTAATCCAACATCTTTCTTTCTTTCAATCAATCTCTCAATCTAATCCAACATCTTTCTTTCTTTCAATCAATCTCTCAATCTAATCTAGCATCTTTCTTTCTTTCAATCAATCTCTCAATCTAATCCAACATCTTTCTTTCTTTCTTTGAATCAATCTCTCAATCTAATCCAACATCTTTCTTTCTTTCAATCAATCTCTCAATCTAATCTAACATATTTCTTTCTTTCTTTGAATCAATCTCTCAATCTAATCCAACATCTTTCTTTCTTTCAATCAATCTCTCAATCTAATCTAACATCTTTCTTTCTTTCAATCAATCTCTCAATCTAATCTAACATCTTTCGTTCTTTCAATCAATCTCTCAATCTAATCCAACATCTTTCTTTCTTTCTTTGAATCAATCTCTCAATCTAATCCAACATCTTTCTTTCTTTCAATCAATCTCTCAATGTAATCTAACATCTTTCTTTCTTTCAATCAATCTCTCAATCTAATCTAACATATTTCTTTCTTTCAATCAATCTCTCAATCTAATCCAACATCTTTCTTTCTTTCAATCAATCTCTCAATCTAATCCAACATATTTCTTTCTTTCAATCAATCTCTCAATCTAATCCAACATATTTCTTTCTTTCAATCAATCTCTCAATCTAATCCAACATATTTCTTTCTTTCAATCAATCTCTCAATCTAATCTAACATATTTCTTTCTTTCAATCAATCTCTCAATCTAATCCAACATCTTTCTTTCTTTGAATCAATCTCTCAATCTAATCTAACATCTTTCTTTCTTTGAATCAATCTCTCAATCTAATCCAACATATTTCTTTCTTTGAATCAATCTCTCAATCTAATCCAACATATTTCTTTCTTTGAATCAATCTCTCAATCTAATCTAACATCTTTCTTTCTTGGAATCAATCTCTCAATCTAATCTAACATCTTTCTTTCTTTCAATCAATCTCTCAATCTAATCTAACATCTTTCTTTCTTTCACTCAATCTCTCAATCTAATCCAACATATTTCTTTCTTTCAATCAATCTCTCAATCTAATCCAACACATTTCTTTCTTTCAATCAATCTCTCAATCTAATCCAACATCTTTCTTTCTTTCAATCAATCTCTCAATCTAATCTAACATCTTTCTTTCTTTCAATCAATCTCTCAATCTAATCCAACATATTTCTTTCTTTCAATCAATCTCTCAATCTAATCCAACATATTTCTTTCTTTCAATCAATCTCTCAATCTAATCCAACATCTTTCTTTCTTTCAATCAATCTCTCAATCTAATCTAACATATTTCTTTCTTTCAATCAATCTCTCAATCTAATCCAACATCTTTCTTTCTTTGAATCAATCTCTCAATCTAATCTAACATCTTTCTTTCTTTGAATCAATCTCTCAATCTAATCTAACATCTTTCTTTCTTTCAATCAATCTCTCAATCTAATCCAACATATTTCTTTCTTTGAATCAATCTCTCAATCTAATCTAACATGTTTCTTTCTTGGAATCAATCTCTCAATCTAATCTAACATCTTTCTTTCTTTCAATCAATCTCTCAATCTAATCCAACATCTTTCTTTCTTTGAATCAATCTCTCAATCTAATCCAACATCTTTCTTTCTTTCAATCAATCTCTCAATCTAATCTAACATCTTTCTTTCTTTCATTCAATCTCCCCATCTAATCTAACATATTTCTTTCTTTCAATCAATCTCTCAATCCAATCCAACATATTTCTTTCTTTCAATCAATCTCTCAATCTAATCTAACATCTTTCTTTCTTTCAATCAATCTCTCAATCTAATCCAACATCTTTCTTTCTTTCTTTCAATCAATCTCTCAATCTAATCTAACATCTTTCTTTCTTTCAATCAATCTCTCAATCTAATCCAACATCTTTCTTTCTTTCAATCAATCTCTCAATCTAATCTAATAGATTTCTTTCTTTCTTTCAATCAATCTCTCAATCTCATCTAGGAGAACGCTTTCTGCATGCCGCAGGCGAGCCGCAGGGTTGCAGAAACCCAGTTTATTGCAGCCTGTGGAGAAAACAAACCTGATGCCTAAGAAACAGTGCATGTTGATCTCTTGACAACATCGCTCCATCAGTGTGAGGACTACGGGCCCAGCTCAACATGCAACAGTGTGGATGGGGATCTCACCCTTCTGCTGTGGTTGAGGCGGAGGGGCGTCACTCCCTTGGTCACAAGTAGCAGAACCCCAAATACTACTTTTTTCCCCATACTCCTTAGAGCAGGCAACAACCTGTCGCGCAATGGCTAAGTATCTGGTTGTACCGTGGTTGTGTGTTAGTGTGTTAGTGTCAGCCTGGTCCAGACATGCTACTAGTGTCCGGCAGGGGAACTGAGTGTCGTTAGGACTCAGCCCCATACCATGTGCCACTGAGTAATATCCGCTGCTGTCGCACCCGGAGCTCAGTAGGAACCAGCTGCGTCCTGTGTTCGACCCAGTAGGACCTGGCTCCATCTGATCACGTGTGACCTGTTTGACGCCAGTGGCAAGAATGGCCTGGTCATGTTGCCCTTCAACATTGAGTGGTCATGGGCCACGCCAGGGGCCACAGTCCCGGCAACCATACCACCAGGTTCGGGCCGTGCTTGACCGTGCTAAACCGAATACCCCGGGATTTGGATGCTCCAGAATTGTGTTGATACGCGTGCGGTGGTGAGGGGGAGTTGGGGATTCGATAGAAACCACTTTGGAGGAGGAGAAGAGAGACAAAACTCTAGGCCTTACTGCCCCCGTCCGGCGCCATCAAATGGTTGTGCAAGTCCGGCCTTGGGGGCTTGGGACGATTGAAAGTGTAGTGCGCACAACTCCGGGCTGTCTTGAAAGAACGAGCTACTTCTTCTTCTTCTTCTTCTTTTTCTTCACTAAGGACGGCCCGAGAGTAGCAGGATTCGTCTAACCGACGGCGGTTGACACTCAACCAACGGAGGTTGGCGCTTGTGGCGCTTGTGGCCCTTGGGGCCCCTTTCCGCAACCCCCCCTCCCTGAATTTGGGGGGGGCTCCAAGCCCCCCCCCCCCAGAAGTAAAAGTTTCACCCGCCCAATGCCAGGGACCTGATGGCCGCATTCGCAATCAGGATGTCCGAGTCCAGGTACAGAATCCAGTCGTAATGCGGCAGGTGCTTCTTGGCGGACGGGATGCGGTTCCACATGAGGAGCCGCTTGTGGTGCTTGCTGTACCCGAACGTGTCCAGGACGAACGTGTACCCGTGCTGCTTGGCGTAGCAGAACTTGGTGTAGTGGCACATGCCGCCTGCGGGGGCGGCGGCGGGAAGGGGGAGCGCGCGGGCGGTTTTGGCACGCAAGGCACATGAGATGGGCAAGTCAGAAAAATCGCAGGAAAATTGCGAACAAGTGCGATAAATTGCGGGATATTACGATAAATTGCAGGAAAATTGCGGAAAATTGCGATGAATTGCAGGAAATTGCGGAAAATTGCGATAAATTGCGAGAAATTGTGAACAATTGCGATAAATTGCAGGAAATTGCGGGAAATTATGATAAATTGCAGGAAATTGTGGGCAATTGCGATAAGTTGCAGGAAATTGCGGGAAATTATGATAAATTGCAGGAAATTGTGAACAATTTCGATAAATTGCAGGAAATTGTGAACAATTAAACTCCCCCTCCCCAAATACTGTACCCCGGGGTATGGTGTTTGCCTGACGCTCAATAGGGCCACGGGGGTATACTATTTGGGGGGGTATACTATTTGGGGGGGTATGGTATTTCAGCCCTTTCGCTGTCACCCTCACCCTCACCCCCCTTTGCCTTCTCTTTCGTCATAGGTATGCAGCCCTGTCCAGATGAATGGCATCCGGCTCCGATGCTGATGCGGCTGTTAGATATGCTTTGTGTGCATGCTTGCTGTAGACTGTCACTGCCACTACCACAGGTGCTGATGGAGCTGGAGCAGCACCTTCTGCTGCTGTGGCCCACGCCTCCAGCAGTGTTTCCAATGTAAAGAGGCAAACCACAATCATCGCTTTCTTCAAGTGAGCTACTGTGCAGTGGTGTTGAGACCGTATCCCGAATCTGTTCGTGTTTCGTTTGCTTGTATGTGATGAAAAGGGGGTATAGTATTTGGCAAAACTAAACTGCAGGAAATTGCGAAAAATTGCGGACCTCAATCCCCTCCACCCCTGGTCGTGCTTGCCTGACTGTTTGACTGCCTGGCGAGTGGCTGGGAACCCCTCCCGGACGCCCTTCCGTCTCACTGGAACCACACGTGTGTCGCCTTGAAACGCCCACGGGTCACCGGCTACGAGCAGCGCAGCCATTGGTGTTTCCAGGCGCGGGAGATGCTCACAGGTCCTGCCGGGCGGGCTCAGGCAGACGTGTCCATGCAGAAGCACGGTGTCTTCTCTACGCACGGCGACCCCATGTTACTCCCCCCGCATGGTGACGTGTGAGCTGTCACGTGTGCGGTGTTGGTTGAGGCGACGTCAGCACAACACACAGCACGTGCAGATCACAAGAGTGAAAGGAAAGCTTGTCAAGAGCCGTAAACGGTCCCAGGCGCCGCTCGCAAAAGAGGTCTGTGGAAACAGGTTGAATAGCGACCTGTAACGCGTGGGATAGGTGGCAACAACAGCAACATCATCATCATATTCGTCAATGCGACAGGGTATTAGACAACGACCCGGTAGACAAACACGTCGCAGATCCACGTTCAGTGCACCCCCCCCCCCCCCCAAACGCCACAATGGCTCAGGTTTGCTTCACTGCAATCAGCCCCAGCCGCGCCTGCCACCGCACGGTCTTCGTTGCCCGCGGTTCAGTGTGACAACACCAGATCTCAATAAAGACATGCAGCACATGATCCCAACGCGCCAGCGCCAAATTTCAAGCCTCTGTGTTTTCTCGGGGGGGGTCCACGACCACCATCCTTCCACCGGCTGCCAGCCTAGAGCCCCGAGCTTTGCCATGATTTGGCCCATTGGTCTGCTGGGCCTCGCTGCCTCAACTGTCTCCCGTATGGCCGAGGAGAGTGTGTGCTGGGTCCCGGTGTTCTGGCCAAGCACATCAGCCAGCACATGCGCAAGGGGGGGAGGGGGTAGTACTAGTCCGGTATCCCACACCGGGAGGGAGGGGGGGGGGGGGGGGGGGGCTGTCCGGAGAAAAGTAAATTCCACAACTTATGCAGGGGGGTCCTTAAGAGAAAAAAAAAAGTGTTCCTGAACGGCAGTTTTGCAAAAAGACCGCGCTTAGCTCATATGTTCAACTGGCGATTGTTGGTTGGCGGTTGGCGGTTGGTGGCGATTGGCGGTGGGCGGTTGGTGGCTGGCGGTTGGTGGTGGTTGGCGGCGGTTGGTGGTTGGTGATTGGTGGTTGGTGGCTGATGGCAGGCGGCTGGTCGCCGCTGGCGGTTGGCGGTTGGCGGTTGGTGGCGGTTGGTGGTTGGCGGTTGGTGGTCCCTTGGGGCGGTCCTTAAGGGCGGTACCTAACAAAAAACAATCTAGTTACTAAAGGACCCTCCTGAACTTATGTCGCTGCTAATTGTGTCCCAATCGGTAAAAATGCTTGTTTCAATGACGTGCATTGTTCTGAAACCAGACATCGTCTTCTGCTTGCTCGCTGCGTTTGGCCGCAGCTTTCAACGCTGGCTGGATGGTGGGTATCCGATGAGACACAGGTCCGTGGGACAAAAAAGCAGTCCATCGATGGGAGGGGGCTGCGGCAATGGGGGGAAAGCAGTGCGTAGGACGCACCGCACGTGCAGACAGGCACGCCGTTGGGGCCTGGGTCCATGGAGCTGTCACGGCGCCGCTACGAGTAACCACCGCACTGCCAAGAAAAACATGTCCCAGACCCTAAAACATGTAGACATCGAAAATTACAGACATTGCGTGAGGATTGTTCGGTCAGACTTCACGCGACAGAATTTCTACGGCCCATAGCCCCCCCAACCCCCGGGAGTTGGCAGTTCGCGTGCTCTCCCCCTCGCGAACCCCGACCGAGTCCAAGCGGCCGCGCACGTCCTTGGCCCCGCCCCAAAAGCCCCGTCCTCCGACCCCCACCCCCACAGCCCTGCGCTGGCCTGGCCCGGCCCTCGCGGGACGATCGCGCACCCGTGCCGTTCTTCTTCCACGAGCTGTTGGGGTCCGCGACCTCGTGGGGCGTCAGGATGGCCAGGCGGGAGCGGTTGTACCAGGGCTGGCCGCCCGCCAGGCCCTGGATCTTGATGCCGGCCCTGTCGCTCGGCCCCGGCGGCCCCCTGGCGTCGGCCGCGGGGCGGCTCCCGGTCGGACGGTGCGGGCCGGGGCCGAAGGTCTCGTTCGTGTCGCGCTCGCGGGCGGGCCCGGGTCCGGGGCTCGAGGCTGCCTCGGGGTCGCGGGAGCGGGGGACGTCGCGGTGGTCAGCGGGATCCCGGCGGTTGCCGCCGTGTTCGGTGTCAGCGTTTTGGGTCAGCGTCGCGGTGGACGTCGTGGCGGACTCAGGGGCGTTGGGCTTGGGATCAGGGGTCGGGTCAGGGTCAGCATTCCGATCATGTGCAGGACCAGGGGTTGCCTGCTGCTGCTGCTGCTGCTGCTGCTGGTGCTGGTGCTGGTGCTGGTGCTGGTGCTGGTGCTGCTGGTGCTGCTGCTGGTGCTGCTGGGTAGATTCTGCATCCGCAGGCCGGACGTTTCCAGTCCCGGTGTCCTCAGCGGCGGCGCCTGCGCCGCGACGGTGCTGCGAGGCCAGCCCCGCAGCCTCGAGCGCCTGTAGAGAGTCGCCCGCCGCAGGCCCCGCAACCCCCGGGGCCGGGGGCACGGCGTGCGCAGGAGTCCGGTTTCCGTCCGGCAGGCGGGTGGCGGCCACCTGCAGAGCAGCCCACAGGATCCGCAAAGAAGAGCGCAGGGCCTGGGGGGGGGGGGGGGGCTCCAAGCCCCCCCCCCCCCCCGTGTGACATTCCATCGGGTTGTTGTTTCTTTACGGGGCCCTGGACAGTCACCCGTTCTTCCCTTCGCATGTTGCGTTGGGTCGCTGCGTTCTGTCGGCCGCTGCTGCGGCCGGTGCTCCCGCTGGTGTCGTTTCCGCGTTCGCGGAGCGCCGTCGTTGGTGTACCGGGGGTTGTGCTGGTTGCTGCGGGGGTCGCCCCCCCCCCCCCCCCCACATCCCCACCACCTTATTCGGCTCTCGGGGCTGGGTCTACTAAAGTGACCGCCCCCACACGACGCACCATGACTCAAATGCACAGGGTCCCCAGTTGGGGAAGGGCGCTGCACCCACCAGTTCAGACCTCCTACCCCCAAATTGGGGGATGGGACTGCCCCCCTCCGATGCACCCTGAGGAGGCCTGCACGTGGAGGCTTCCTGACGGTCGTAGGAGGCTTTTGGTCGCTTGTGGCTACCCCGGGGGGGGGGGGGGGGGGCGTTGGTATGTGCGAACTTTGAAATGGCGGAACTTGGTGCGGATGAAATTTGGCGTCATTTCTTAAATACCACCAAAAGCTTTGGCACAAAATTCCCGGATTGTGGCACAACCATCATGGACTGCGAATGGTGTTTGTTATTTCCTGTGGGCCTTTGGTTGGTTGCAGGCATTTCCTGGAGGCTTCCGGACGCTTGTTGGCTCCAAAAGAGGAAATTGCGGGAAATTACGATAAATTGCAGGAAATTGTGAACAATTGCGGAAAATTGCGATAAATTGCAGGAAATTGCGGAAAATTGCAATAAATTGCAAGAAATTGCGATAAACTGCAGGAAATTGCGAAAAATTGCGGACCTCAATCCCCCCCCCCCCCCTGGTCGTACATATTGTGGCGGCTCCTACCAGCCCCGCTCATCGGTCCCTGTAGAGTACCACGCCTTTGCCCTCAGCCAACCCTTGCGGGAACACATCATTACAGGAAATTCCCCTGCTTGGCCCTTCAAGCCTGTTTCCCACACCCCCCCGCCCTTTATTCGGACAGGCTTGGTGGGCCCCCATCCCCAGCGTTGCAATGGGCCAGCAGCCCAGATGCAGTGGTGGTGCCTGACCATCCCTCTTGTGGTGGGCGTGACTCCTCAGGTGTGCATACCGCTGGTGCCACGGAGCGTCCCCAAACCCCCTCCCCTGACGCCCCTGGCAATCCCACAAATCACCCCCCGGAATTGTCCTCCGGTTGCGCCATTGGAACGCCGACGCTCGGTCCGCTTTGGTCGCGCAGCCGATGCGCGGTGCGTGCGCAGTGCCGCTGGATGGCCAGGACCTGCCCCTGATGCCGGCCGCTGTGCAGGAGGGCGGAGCCCACGGCGGCTGGAGGGGAATGGCAACTTGACGGTCGCCAGGGCGGTCCTCAGTGTAGTGTGCAACAAGGACACAACTGTGAACGCCCTGGGAGGACGACCTCCCCGGGGGTGAATGGCCGCGGCCGCTGCCAATTGGTCGAATGACCTCTGGACCCGCCGCCTGGCTGACTCCCCCAGCACTCTACGCGAGGGTTACCGAGCTGGGTCTTTCCCCGTGGAGGTTTTACAACCCATTGTATTAGGGTCCAGGGTGAGCAGTGTATTTTAGCACCAAGCAGCAGCAAGGAGCAGCAGCAAGGAGCAGCAGCAAGGAGCAGTAGCAAGGAGCAGCAGCAAGGAGCAGCAGCAAGGAGCAGCAGCAAGGAGCAGCAGCAAGGAGCAGCAGCAAGGAGCAGTAGCAAGGAGCAGCAGCAAGGAGCAGTAGCAAGGAGCAGCAGCAAGGAGCAGCAGCAAGGAGCAGCAGCAAGGAGCAGCAGCAAGGAGCAGTAGCAAGGAGCAGCAGCAAGGAGCAGTAGCAAGGAGCAGTAGCAAGGAGCAGCAGCAAGGAGCAGTAGCAAGGAGCAGTAGCAAGGAGCAGTAGCAAGGAGCAGCAGCAAGGAGCAGTAGCAAGGAGCAGTAGCAAGGAGCAGTAGCAAGGAGCAGTAGCAAGGAGCAGCAGCAAGGAGCAGCAGCAAGAAGCAGCAGCAAGGAGCAGCAGCAAGGAGCAGCAGCAAGGAGCGGTAGCAAGGAGCAGTAGCAAGGAGCAGTAGCAAGGGGCAGTAGCAAGGGGCAGTAGCAAGGAGCAGCAGCAAGGAGCAGTAGCAAGGAGCAGTAGCAAGGAGCAGTAGCAAGGAGCAGTAGCAAGGAGCAGTAGCAAGGAGCAGTAGCAAGGAGCAGTAGCAAGGAGCAGCAGCAAGGAGCAGCAGCAAGGAGCAGCAGCAAGGAGCAGCAGCAAGGAGCAGTAGCAAGGAGCAGTAGCAAGGAGCAGCAGCAAGGAGCAGCAGCAAGGAGCAGCAGCAAGGTGCAGTAGCAAGGAGCAGCAGCAAGGAGCAGCAGCAAGGAGCAGCAGCAAGGAGCAGTAGCAAGGAGCAGTAGCAAGGAGCAGCAGCAAGGAGCAGCAGCAAGGTGCAGTAGCAAGGAGCAGCAGCAAGGAGCAGCAGCAAGGAGCAGTAGCAAGGAGCAGCAGCAAGGAGCAGTAGCAAGGAGCAGCAGCAAGGAGCAGCAGCAAGGAGCAGCAGCAAGGAGCAGTAGCAAGGAGCAGTAGCAAGGGGCAGTAGCAAGGAGCAGTAGCAAGGAGCAGTAGCAAGCAGCAGTAGCAAGGAGCAGCAGCAAGGAGCAGCAGCAAGGAGCAGCATCAAGGAGCAGTAGCAAGGAGCAGTAGCAAGGAGCAGCAGCAAGGAGCAGCAGCAAGGAGCAGTAGCAAGGAGCAGTAGCAAGGAGCAGTAGCAAGGAGCAGTAGCAAGGAGCAGTAGCAAGGAGCAGTAGCAAGGAGCAGTAGCAAGGAGCAGTAGCAAGGAGCAGTAGCAAGGAGCAGTAGCAAGGAGCAGCATCAAGGAGCAGTAGCAAGGAGCAGCAGCAAGGAGCAGCAGCAAGGAGCAGTAGCAAGGAGCAGCAGCAAGGAGCAGCAGCAAGGAGCAGCAGCAAGGAGCAGCAGCAAGGGGCAGCAGCAAGGAGCAGTAGCAAGGAGCAGTGGCAAGGAGCAGCAGCAAGGAGCAGCAGCAAGGGGCAGCAGCAAGGAGCAGTAGCAAGGAGCAGCAGCAAGGAGCAGCAGCAAGGAGCAGTAGCAAGGAGCAGCAGCAAGGAGCAGCAGCAAGGAGCAGTAGCAAGGAGCAGTAGCAAGGAGCAGTAGCAAGGAGCAGCAGCAAGGAGCAGTAGCAAGGAGCAGCAGCAAGGAGCAGTGGCAAGGGGCAGTAGCAAGGGGCAGTAGCAAGGAGCAGTAGCAAGGAGCAGTAGCAAGGAGCAGTAGCAAGGAGCAGCAGCAAGGAGCAGTAGCAAGGAGCAGTAGCAAGGAGCAGCATCAAGGAGCAGCATCAAGGAGCAGTAGCAAGGAGCAGCAGCAAGGAGCAGTAGCAAGGAGCAGCAGCAAGGAGCAGCAGCAAGGAGCAGTAGCAAGGAGCAGCATCAAGGAGCAGTAGCAAGGAGCAGTAGCAAGGAGCTGCAGCAAGCAGCAGTAGCAAGGAGCAGTAGCAAGGAGCAGTAGCAAGGAGCAGTAGCAAGGGGCAGTAGCAAGGGGCAGTAGCAAGGAGCAGCAGCAAGGAGCAGTAGCAAGGAGCAGTAGCAAGGAGCAGTAGCAAGGAGCAGTAGCAAGGAGCAGTAGCAAGGAGCAGTAGCAAGGAGCAGTAGCAAGGAGCAGCAGCAAGGAGCAGCAGCAAGGAGCAGCAGCAAGGAGCAGCAGCAAGGAGCAGCAGCAAGGAGCAGCAGCAAGGAGCAGCAGCAAGGGGCAGTAGCAAGGAGCAGCAGCAAGGTGCAGTAGCAAGGAGCAGTAGCAAGGAGCAGCAGCAAGGGGCAGTAGCAAGGAGCAGCAGCAAGGTGCAGTAGCAAGGAGCAGTAGCAAGGAGCAGCAGCAAGGAGCAGTAGCAAGGAGCAGTAGCAAGGAGCAGCATCAAGGAGCAGCATCAAGGAGCAGTAGCAAGGAGCAGCAGCAAGGAGCAGTAGCAAGGAGCAGCAGCAAGGAGCAGCAGCAAGGAGCAGTAGCAAGGAGCAGCATCAAGGAGCAGTAGCAAGGAGCAGTAGCAAGGAGCTGCAGCAAGCAGCAGTAGCAAGGAGCAGTAGCAAGGAGCAGTAGCAAGGAGCAGTAGCAAGGGGCAGTAGCAAGGGGCAGTAGCAAGGAGCAGCAGCAAGGAGCAGTAGCAAGGAGCAGTAGCAAGGAGCAGTAGCAAGGAGCAGTAGCAAGGAGCAGTAGCAAGGAGCAGTAGCAAGGAGCAGTAGCAAGGAGCAGCAGCAAGGAGCAGCAGCAAGGAGCAGCAGCAAGGAGCAGCAGCAAGGAGCAGCAGCAAGGAGCAGCAGCAAGGAGCAGCAGCAAGGAGCAGCAGCAAGGAGCAGTAGCAAGGAGCAGCAGCAAGGAGCAGCAGCAAGGAGCAGCAGCAAGGAGCAGCAGCAAGGAGCAGTAGCAAGGAGCAGTAGCAAGGAGCAGCAGCAAGGAGCAGTAGCAAGGAGCAGCATCAAGGAGCAGTAGCAAGGAGCAGTAGCAAGGAGCAGTAGCAAGGAGCAGTAGCAAGGAGCAGTAGCAAGGAGCAGTAGCAAGGGGCAGTAGCAAGGGGCAGTAGCAAGGAGCAGCAGCAAGGAGCAGTAAGAAGGAGCAGTAGCAAGGAGCAGTAGCAAGGAGCAGTAGCAAGGAGCAGTAGCAAGGGGCAGTAGCAAGGGGCAGTAGCAAGGAGCAGCAGCAAGGAGCAGTAGCAAGGAGCAGCAGCAAGGAGCAGTAGCAAGGAGCAGTAGCAAGGAGCAGTAGCAAGGAGCAGTAGCAAGGAGCAGTAGCAAGGAGCAGCAGCAAGGAGCAGCAGCAAGGGGCAGCAGCAAGGAGCTGCAGCAAGGAGCAGCAGCAAGGAGCAGCAGCAAGGAGCAGCAGCAAGGAGCAGCAGCAAGGAGCAGCAGCAAGGAGCAGCAGCAAGGAGCAGTAGCAAGGAGCAGCAGCAAGGAGCAGCAGCAAGGAGCAGTAGCAAGGAGCAGCAGCAAGGAGCAGTAGCAAGGAGCAGTAGCAAGGAGCAGCAGCAAGGAGCAGTAGCAAGGAGCAGCATCAAGGAGCAGTAGCAAGGAGCAGTAGCAAGGAGCTGCAGCAAGGAGCAGTAGCAAGGAGCAGTAGCAAGGAGCAGTAGCAAGGAGCAGTAGCAAGGGGCAGTAGCAAGGGGCAGTAGCAAGGAGCAGCAGCAAGGAGCAGTAGCAAGGAGCAGTAGCAAGGAGCAGTAGCAAGGAGCAGTAGCAAGGAGCAGTAGCAAGGAGCAGTAGCAAGGAGCAGTAGCAAGGAGCAGCAGCAAGGAGCAGCAGCAAGGAGCAGCAGCAAGGAGCAGCAGCAAGGAGCAGCAGCAAGGAGCAGCAGCAAGGAGCAGCAGCAAGGAGCAGTAGCAAGGAGCAGCAGCAAGGAGCAGCAGCAAGGAGCAGTAGCAAGGAGCTGCAGCAAGGAGCAGTAGCAAGGAGCAGCAGCAAGGAGCAGTAGCAAGGAGCAGTAGCAAGGAGCAGCAGCAAGGAGCAGCAGCAAGGAGCAGCAGCAAGGAGCAGTAGCAAGGAGCAGTAGCAAGGAGCAGTAGCAAGGAGCAGTAGCAAGGAGCAGTAGCAAGGAGCAGTAGCAAGGAGCAGTAGCAAGGAGCAGCAGCAAGGAGCAGCAGCAAGGAGCAGCAGCAAGGAGCAGCAGCAAGGAGCAGCAGCAAGGAGCAGCAGCAAGGAGCAGCAGCAAGGAGCAGTAGCAAGGAGCAGCAGCAAGGAGCAGCAGCAAGGAGCAGCAGCAAGGAGCAGCAGCAAGGAGCAGTAGCAAGGAGCAGTAGCAAGGAGCAGCAGCAAGGAGCAGTAGCAAGGAGCAGCATCAAGGAGCAGTAGCAAGGAGCAGTAGCAAGGAGCAGTAGCAAGGAGCAGTAGCAAGGAGCAGTAGCAAGGAGCAGTAGCAAGGGGCAGTAGCAAGGGGCAGTAGCAAGGAGCAGCAGCAAGGAGCAGTAAGAAGGAGCAGTAGCAAGGAGCAGTAGCAAGGAGCAGTAGCAAGGAGCAGTAGCAAGGGGCAGTAGCAAGGGGCAGTAGCAAGGAGCAGCAGCAAGGAGCAGTAGCAAGGAGCAGCAGCAAGGAGCAGTAGCAAGGAGCAGTAGCAAGGAGCAGTAGCAAGGAGCAGTAGCAAGGAGCAGTAGCAAGGAGCAGCAGCAAGGAGCAGCAGCAAGGGGCAGCAGCAAGGAGCTGCAGCAAGGAGCAGCAGCAAGGAGCAGCAGCAAGGAGCAGCAGCAAGGAGCAGCAGCAAGGAGCAGCAGCAAGGAGCAGCAGCAAGGAGCAGTAGCAAGGAGCAGCAGCAAGGAGCAGCAGCAAGGAGCAGTAGCAAGGAGCAGCAGCAAGGAGCAGTAGCAAGGAGCAGTAGCAAGGAGCAGCAGCAAGGAGCAGTAGCAAGGAGCAGCATCAAGGAGCAGTAGCAAGGAGCAGTAGCAAGGAGCTGCAGCAAGGAGCAGTAGCAAGGAGCAGTAGCAAGGAGCAGTAGCAAGGAGCAGTAGCAAGGGGCAGTAGCAAGGGGCAGTAGCAAGGAGCAGCAGCAAGGAGCAGTAGCAAGGAGCAGTAGCAAGGAGCAGTAGCAAGGAGCAGTAGCAAGGAGCAGTAGCAAGGAGCAGTAGCAAGGAGCAGTAGCAAGGAGCAGCAGCAAGGAGCAGCAGCAAGGAGCAGCAGCAAGGAGCAGCAGCAAGGAGCAGCAGCAAGGAGCAGCAGCAAGGAGCAGCAGCAAGGAGCAGTAGCAAGGAGCAGCAGCAAGGAGCAGCAGCAAGGAGCAGTAGCAAGGAGCTGCAGCAAGGAGCAGTAGCAAGGAGCAGCAGCAAGGAGCAGTAGCAAGGAGCAGTAGCAAGGAGCAGCAGCAAGGAGCAGTAGCAAGGAGCAGCAGCAAGGAGCAGCAGCAAGGAGCAGCAGCAAGGAGCAGTAGCAAGGAGCAGTAGCAAGGAGCAGTAGCAAGGAGCAGTAGCAAGGAGCAGTAGCAAGGAGCAGCAGCAAGGAGCAGTAGCAAGGAGCAGTAGCAAGGAGCAGTAGCAAGGAGCAGTAGCAAGGAGCAGTAGCAAGGAGCAGTAGCAAGGAGCAGTAGCAAGGACACAGGCGCGGACACCGTGGCTCAAGATTGGCATCCAAGTAGCTCAACAAGACTGCAGAGCAAATGTGCATCACCTGAAACGAACTTCGTGTGATTCTGAGCCGTCTAGCCCATTATGTGGTCGATTTAGTGTCCAAAAATGGCTGTTTCCAGCCTGTTTCTAGGAGGATCGCCCTGAAAGTCCAGGACGATCGCCGGTGTGTCATGTGGGCGTCTCCAATGAGGGCCGTTCCCCTTCCACAGCCATTGGACCATCAAATGATTGCAAAGAGGCGTTCAATCAGGCGTCAGCACGCCGCGGTGCCATGCCGTGGCCCATCTTGATGGGGGGAAATGAGCTGTTTTTCGATGTGTTTTCAGGACGACCACCGGTATGTCACTCAGGCGTCTTCCACGAGAGCCGTTCCCCTGCCACAGCGATTGGGTATCCAACGATTGCAAATGGGCGTTCAATGAGACCTGGCGGTTGCAAAGCGGTTGGAGGAGTTGGGGGGCAGACAGAAGCGGTTGGGGCGGAACCGACAGTCATCCCGGAAGGGGGGGGGGGGTACAACCCCTTCAAGCGCAGGCCTGCCCCCCCCCCCCCCGTGTCTTGGGATAAGCAACGCTCCGAAGCATTTTTCATGGGCCCTGGGCTCTCTCACGCCGTGGTGCCTTGTTCAAGCAGGTTGAGGAGACCCCGTAAGACCGAGCTCGGTCCCAGTCGTGAGTCTTGATTAGGTCAGCACTCCGCAACATCTCCGGCGGCGCTTGTCTCGCGGGCGGAGGCAGGGACACACGCAGTGACGGGCGCGCAGAATACCGGCTGATGCGCATCATCGGCATGCGGGACGTCCGAAATTGCTGGCAGTGGAGGATGTAAGGGGCTGCGGGGGGCTTGCAAAGCTCTCGCCTCCAAGTCGCGTTGTGCCTGGAATGCCGCTGTCTGGGACCTCTGGAGGGCGGTGACCTACAGATGCGGGTGGACACGGAGAAGATTGCACCCAGCACCGAGTCCGGACGCCGTCCCAGCGGTGCAACCCCTTACAATAGCCGCACCACAATGGCCGATCCCTTTGCGCACCACCCCAAAACCGCTTGCGCGGCACGACGGAATCCGCAACAAACAGCGGCAACGAAACCGCTCCTTCGTGTTGCGACGACGTCGTTCTGCGTCACTTTACGACCCATGCAAGCCACACAACGCACCTTGCCCAAGCATCCGCACAACCCGCCTCCGAACTCACCAACTCACCAAAATGAGGGTTTTGGATGGTGGGAAAATGGGGGAAATGGGGGGGGGGGACTGGAGGGGGGGGGGGGTGGGGGGGGGCGGATGGGGGAAAGGGGCGAAATGATGGAAAACATATGCACAACTCAAGGGGTGGCAGGCAAATGAGAGGCAAATGGGTGAAGGAAAAAAGGGATGACCTTTCCCGGTTTTCCTTGTCCCCAATTTTCCACTATTCCCTTTCAAAATACCCCTCACCGCACTCACCGGCGAATGCTTGGAACATTTCACCACGCACCGACACTCATCAAATGGTCACATAAAGGGCTTCCTCAAGGCTTCGCAAAGAGATACGCCGGAAGCCCTCCACAAAGAGCGCAGACCTGGTTACAAAGGGCTGGACAAACGGTTTCACAAACAGTTACACAAAGGACTGCCGCAGGTGCACTAAGGGCTACTCAACAAGAGCTGCACAATCGGCGACGCACAGGGCTACGCAAGGGGCTGAACAAAGGGTTGCATGACGGGCTACGCAGGACTATACAAGGGGCCGCCGCAAGGACGACAGGAAAACTCGCTGCCCACCCACTCTGCCAAGCCCCTCACTTTTTGGTGCTCCATGTACGTGAGCCTTGCCTTCGGCAGCACACCCCATCTATTATCCTCAGAGCCCTCGATTCAGCATCATGCAGACCTTCGCAGTGAGGGCGTCGAGCCGCTTCAAAATGTCAAGCGTGTGGCGATGCATTTGATCCATCGGGGACACGGACGTTGTGAGTCGGACTTGCCAGCCGAGGGTGCCAAGGATCAGCGCCCCGCCGACCAACAGAAGGCCCAGGCGGCGCGACTTGGGCTGGGCATTGCCACGAGGGTGTTCCCGCCTCGATCGGGGTTCGCCATCCATTCAGCGCATGGGATGGGGCATACGCATTTCTGCGCCGAGAGGCATCGGAAGTAAACGAGACGGGCTAATAGGCCCCCCGATAGGCCCCCTAATAGACCCCCCAATAGGCCCCCCAATAGGCCCCCTAATAGGCCCCCCAATAGGCCCACTAATAGGCCCACTAATAGGCCCCCCAACAGGCCCCATAGGCCCCCCAATAGGCCCCCCTAATAGGCCCTCTAACAGGCCCCCTAATAGGCCCTCTAATAGGCCCCCCAATAGGCCCCCCAATAGGCCCCCCAATAGGCCCCCTAATAGGCCCCCCAATAGGCCCCCCAATAGGCCCTCTAATAGACCCCCCAATAGGCCCCCTAATAGGCCCCTCAATAGGCCCCCCAATAGGCCCCCCAATAGGCCCCTCAATAGCCCCCCCAATAGGCCCCCCAATAGGCCCCCCAATAGACCCCCTAATAGGCCTCCTAATAGGCCCCCCAATAGGCCCCCAAATAGGCCCCCCAATAGGCCCCCAAATAGGCCCCCCACTGTGAACACGGGGGAGATCTGTACCCCGTGTTTGGGAACTGGAGGAGTGGCGAGGATGGTCGGGGGGGGGGGGGAAGCAGAACCATCACAGCTTAGGAATAAGGGAGAGCCCACCGGAGGCGGTGTGCCTTTGTGGGGCAGGCAGTGCTGCCTTAGGGCGAAGGGGGGGGCACCACCCTTGTTGCTGTCCGTCTACTACCCCGACACCCCCGGATGGTGCACGCCTTTGGCGGAGGTTCTCCATGGAGTATGCCCGTCTCCTCCTCTGAGGCCGTCCCATGCCCCTGCTGCGGTGCTGTGCTGGCCTGCACGGCAGCCGGTGCCGGCCAGGGCCCCTGTGTGCCCCTTCCCGCCCCCCCCCCCCCCCGAAGGAACGCTGGGCTATTGCACGTGTGCACAGGCGGCAGGCAGGACAAAGCGCAGGAAGAAATGTGGCTCGTCAGTGGCCTCCAAGACCGTAGGTGCCCTTCTGTCACAAGAATGAGACACGAAGATGCCCGTGGGCAGTCCACTGAGCGGACAAACGCGGAGGCAGCGCAGCGGCACGTCGTCACCACCGCCATGCGACGGCCCCCCGATCCAACTGTCGATTGTCCGTTGAGTTCACTGACAAATGGAACCGCTGTACCGCCCAAAACCTGCTCCTACCCCCCGTGTGGCATTCCGTCGGGTTGTTGCTCCTTTAAGGGGCCGTGGACAGTCACCTGTTCTTCCCTTCGCATGTTGCGTCGGGTCGCTGCGTTCTGTCGGCCGCTGCGGCCAGTGCTCCTGCTGGTGTCGTTTCCGCGTTCGCGAAGCCCAGTATTTGGTGTGCTGGGGCTGTGCTGCATGTGGCATGGTGTGCCGTTTGCGTGTCCCTCCCCCCCCCTTGTATAAGCTACGCCAATGTACACATTTATTACGGTCCCTACGCCCACTGTAGCGTGGACAAGGGCGTAGCTTATACAAAGGGGGGGGGGGGGTAGGAGCGTGCCCTGCCGCAGAGCTCCTCCATGCGGCACTACAATCCGATGTGCACGTCCTGGGGCCCTGGGGACGGGGTCGAATACAACGTTGCGGATGTGGATGCGGATGTGAAAGCCCTGTCCTGTGTGGAAGGCACTGTTGTCCCCATGAAGCAGCCAAATGCAGATTCCCGCAGATTGCCACTGCACAAGATCACGAAGTTAAGGCACAACGCAGCTACGCAGGGCACCCAAAAACTGAGAGGTCTCTCAGTTTGAGGCGCCATGCAACGTCCGCAAGGCGTTTTTTTTCCCTCTCATTTTGTACCATCCAAAAACTGAGAGGTCTCTCAGTTTGAGGCGTCATGCAACGTCCGCAAGGCGTTTTTTTTCTCTCATTTTGTACCATCCAAAAACTGAGAGGTCTCCAAGTTTGCAATCAGCAGGCAATTGGCACAAGAGACTCGGGACATGCGCAGGAAGAAAATGGGCTTGTCAGTGGCTTTCAAGACCAGAGGTACCCTTCTGTCACAAAGTATAGACACGAAGATGACACTGGAGAGGATGCTTCCACCCTGATATATGAAATACTCCCCCCCCCCTTGTATAAGCTACGCCAAAGTCCGAATTAATACGGTCCCTACGCCTACTGTAGCTTGGACACGGGTGTAGCTTGCGCGCGACACATACAACTACCAACACCGGGCGCCCAGGTTCAAAAAGAGAGGATTGCATGGTGAGCTGGCGCAAGCAAGGGGAATATAATGCACAAGGATACCAAAAATCAGAGCTATGTGGGTTCAAGTGGGCAACCACTCACAACAAATGTGTCCATGACTCTATGTGACTCGCAAATTCGTCACCAAACCCATGTCTTATGTGGCTGCACTACGTTTGGTACCGAATTAAAATTAGGTCCCAAATTAATGCGGTCCCTACACCTACTGTAGCTTGGACAAGGGCGTAGCTTATACAAGGGGGGGGGGGGGGGGCACAATACTTTAATGAATTTCCAGTTTCCGCACATCAGGGGCTTACAGTGGTGAGCTCATTATTCTAACCTGGGCGTGAATGCTACAGAATCCACAAGGGATATGCTCACGTCTCCATGACCGGATATCACCTGTACTGCACTTCGGAATGGGGTGTTTCCGCCACTGCAGCACACTAGCGACAAGGCAGGTCAGCTACAGACACTCCAAAGGACTTCACAATTTCTCACAAATGTGGTCCGTCAAAGCCACCCTCCTCATACCTCGAAGGGGGCCAGAACCCGGCAAATGCTCAAGCAAAATCAGACAAATTTGTTTTGTTCCATTCATTGTTTCTTCAAATTCTCCAATATCTGAAATGCGAGGAATTTCATCCTTTCTTACCAGATAAATATAGATAGACAAGTGAATTAAATCCTTCTTGAAACAAAGAAAGCGGCGTAGCTTTTAGCAAAAGGGAGCAGTTCATTCATTTGCTTCGGCAAACCGTGGGAAAGCGGTCTTGAAGTTAAAATCTGTGGTCTTCGTAAAAAGATATCACCCTTTCTCAAAAAGGGTGATATGAAATGGGTATTTTGACGTGATGCTACCGCGAAACCCCTAACCTTCCACACCTTTATAGATTTGGGAAGTCCTCTGCAAAAAAGCTGAGTAACAGGTGATATTGTAACACGAAGCATCAGACCCCCAAACCAAAACTGGGATTCTCCCAGCAGTTCCTGTAATAACCATAGATAATCCAATACTACTACTCTCTCTTCTTTGACTATTCGTTTCATATGCTTCCACGCCTCATATGCTGCACATACAGCCCCACAGAGTGCTCCCACACTGACCAATACACTATATCCCCGTTATTTTGCCTCTGCTTCCCAAAGCATACACCCATGCAAAATTGCTGCAGCTCCTGTCAGAGTGCTGTTTGCAGGCTCTTGCAAGCAGGTTGAGGTCCATTCTTTGAGGCAGAGGGGGTCAGGTTGGCATGGTTTGTGCTATCTGTCATTGTTGCCTTCTGAAACCAAACATCTCGAGTTTCCCCTTGTGACTTTTGTTGCTGGGGCTCACCATAGCTAATTTGCCCTTACTTTGCCTCTTTCGCTACAAGACTGTCCTGGGACAGCAATGGGCACTGCCAAAAAGCCCCCTATATATGGTCATGGGGACACTCTGCACTGCCAAAAAGGCACCTATATATGGGCATGAGACACTTTGCACTGGCAAAAAGGCCCCCATATATGGGCATGGGGACATTTTGCACTGCCGAAAAGGCCGCTGTATATAGGCATGGGAACACTTTGCACTGCCAAAAAGGCCCCGATATATGGGCATGGGGACACTTTAAGGGTAGCAGGCATTATGCAAAGCACTGGACATTCAACTCAGGAGGACATGTAGACAGGCGGGCATGGTACTGTTACACAAGTGTTGCTGCTTCTTGCGGTGCAAAGCATAATATATTATATCATCACAAGACAATCTGCGCAGAACTCCAACTGAACAAAAAATATGGAAATGGGCCATCGCCAGCACAGTCCCAAGAAAGCACTGAACGTGAAATTTCCGAAGCAAATACAGGGAAAGGGTCTGCGTGTGCGCGTGTACTGATCAGTGCCCTAAGCAAGAGGTTCCACTCACAGCCTGAGACAAGTCACGCACCCAACAAATGACATATCACATAGGGGGGTGGCGCCGCACTGCGTGGGTGATGTGTGCATATTTGGCAACACCCACCAGAAACCAAACCCCGTCAACACAGACTCCTGTTGGTCAAGAGATTAGAGCACGCGACTCCTACACCCATGGCCCCAGGTTCAGATCTTGGGATTCAAAGGTTCCACTCAACTGGCAACAGGAGTAAAGCCACAGCCTCTGAATGCTCCTAAGGACCTCGGATCGAGAGTTGGCACTAGGGTCCAGCACTGAGTGTTGGAAGACGCGCCAACGCGCAATCGTGCATAAGCGTGTCAGCCAGTACCACAAGAATCGGAGGTGTGCCCCGAAATACCAGCCCTCCATGTGGATGTTGGACGTGAGCTGCGAAATCCAGCGAGGCCCTTGGTACAGCTCGCACAGAGCCAGCACCACCATTTGCATGGCTGCCATGAATGGGCCGGGCCCATGCGGCAACACAGGCAAGCAGGGAGGATGGGGTGCAATGGGTTCATGCCACCGCAAACCCGGTTTGGGTACCCACCCACCGTGCCGGACTGCGGTGTTCTTGGGGTGTGTGAAAACTTGACAAATTATGACGTAGGCGGCAACAACACAATTTAGACCACATTCCACTCAAGACACCAAGTCCTCCTGTGCTAGGGTTTGGTTGTTCGTCAATGCACAAGCTCTGCGCTGCGTTCCCTGACCGCATGCCATGTCGTAGCACACCGTGAGGCGCCTGCGGAAGGCTTACATGACGCTGACACTTCTTCGGCCAACTCGCTGTGCATCTCTTCCTTTTTTGTTGGACTAAGATGAGCTGGCGTAGCCTGCTCGTTTCACAGTACTCGAGATAACCTCTTGGGATCAACGTTCAGAGCTGTCCAGTGCTACGATGATCTGGGGCAGATGGGCCGGGCTCTGCACCGGTGCTGCTATGTGAGACTAAGGAGAGCGTAGCAACGGTTCTGGAAAACCCCAGAGGCAGAGGCACAGGCTGGGCTACGGAACGTAGCCAAAGGGACGGTTGCCCCATCCCACTACAGGAAGCAAGACATGCACAAATGGAGGGCATCCCCCCTCCCCTGTAAAAGCTACGCAAAAGTACCAAATCCATACAGTCCCTACGCCGCACAGAAACACAACAAAATGGCTGCCTAGGACCCTGCATTGACATGGTGGTGTATGCATGTGTGCATGCGCATGGGCATCGAGTGCGGAGACTTCACTGCCCCGGTCTCGGATTGGGTCTGTGGTGGTTTTTGTGGCTCCGAATCCAGCGCGGGGGAGCCTACGCTGCAGGGCACCGACGAACAGGGTCTATTGGGCAACGTGCCTGTCAGGTGTTGGACATTCTTGCATCCCATCCGGTCTCCCCCACAGTGGTGCCCGGTTCTTGGAGGCGCCGAAGGCAAGTTAAGGGGGGGAGGGGTCTAGGGGGAGGGTGCCAGCCCCCCTGAAGTGGGGCATTGCGGGACCTGCAGTGGCTGCCACTGCTTTGCAGGTGAGCGCGGATGCTCTGCTTTGCGTAGGCAGTGCCCCTGGTCAGGACCCTGCATTGACATGGTGGTGTATGCATGTGTGCATGTGCCTGGGCATCGTGTGTGGAGACTTCACTGCCCCGGTCTCGGATTGGGTCTGTGGTGGTTTATGTGATCCAGCGCGGGGGAGCCTACGCAGAGTTTCAGTTAATGCGACTCTGTGCGCGTTTGGAGTCACACTTTTTGATTGTGGGATTCACACGTGTTCACACATTTGTAACATGGGATTCACATGAACTCACACACAACCTCACAGGTTCACATGCACAAACGTTTGTGCTGGATTGGAAGAGGCACACACATAAGGGGCACACAACACGACAACAAACTGCAACATGGGCACACACAGCAGGACATAAACGGGACGGTCATCACATGTGTGCACACTTGTCATTTGTGAGATTCACATGTGTTCACACTTTTTGTCTGTGGGATGCAAAGGATTCACAAACACAAAAAAGTGGGATGCGCATAAACTGAAAGTCTGAGCCTACGGTGCAGGCCACCGACGAACAGGGTCTGTTGGACCGACTGCAGGGGGCCTTCGGAAGATGCACAGCAACACAACAAATCTGGTTTTGTTTGCATTTGAGCGTGAGTGCAACTCACGGCCCATGGGGCAGGGGGAGGCTTTGATCGGCACTCTGCAGAAGAGAATTCGCTGGGTCATGGGTTCTTTTGTGGGACCGCCAGGGGGCTTTTGGGCGTTGCATCACCGTTTATCGGCTGCGCCTGCTTGCGAGAAGAGGGCCACTTATGCCTGTGGGGCACCAGTCAGAAGGAAAGGACAAAACACGTGATGGTTCTGATTGGGTAAGAGATCAACACAGGGAAGCAGGATGAATGGTCAGATATGGGGCTAGGGAAGCGGCGGGACTGACGTTTGCTGAAATTGCTGGGACGGCTTAGAGGAACAAGTGGCAGGACCAGTCCCAACATCAGGGCAACAAGGGGCCTCAGAGTTTGTCCTCCTCAGTGATGGAATGTGATGTGATGTGATGGAATGTGATGTGATGCGATGTGATGTGATGTGATGTGATGTGATGTGATGTGATGTGATGTGATGTGATGTGATGTGATGTGATGTGATGTGATGTGATGGAATGTGATGTGATGTGATGTGATGCGATGTGATGTGATGTGATGTGATGTGATGTGATGTGATGTGATGTGATGTGATGTGATGTGATGTGATGTGATGGAATGTGATGTGATGGAATGTGATGTGATGTGATGTGGTGTGATGTGATGTGATGTGATGTGATGTGATGTGATGTGATGTGATGTGATGTGATGTGATGTGATGTGATGTGATGTGATGTGATGTGATGTGATGTGATGTGATGTGATGTGATGTGATGGAATGTGATGTGATGGAATGTGATGTGATGTGATGTGATGTGATGTGATGTGATGTGATGTGATGTGATGTGATGTGATGTGATGTGATGTGATGTGATGTGATGTGATGCCATGCGATGCAATGCGATGCAATGTGATGCAATGCGATGTAATGTGATGTGATGCGATGCGATATGATGCCCTTGGGCATCCTACTGATAAAACAAAATGCTAATCTCACATACCAAAGGGTCTGCGGTACCTGGGATGTCTGATGTGCCCAAGAATTCAGTTTGGCTGCATCCTTGTGACCCAGAATCCGGTCCAGATACGGTCAAAGAAAGAGACAGCGGGTCTGGCCAGCATCAGACCGAGCGCCTCGATGGCGCTTTGCTGTCATAAAACAAATCCATCAACGCGACGCGCTCATCGAGAGCGAGAGGGACGAGAGGGACGAGTCGCGGGGGACCTTCTTGGCGGAGTTGTAGTAGTCGTACACCTTGTTTTCCTCGCCCGCGTTCCGTTTCAGCACGTCCACGACCGGCCCCATGCACAGCTCGAAGTGCTGGCGGTTGAGCTTCGCCGCGCGGACGTCGGTCTTGGCCCGGACGTCCGCGGCGGTCAAGTGGTCGTAGATGAACTCCAGCTCCCCCACGCAGTCCCCGCGGCCGAACTCGCAGACGTCGACCTCGGTGCCGCCCTCGTCGCGCCCGATGACCTCCACGACGCCCTCGATCACGATGTACATCCACTGCCCCGTCTCCCCGTAGCGGATGAGGTACCCCCCCGCGCCGACGGACTGCGGCTCCAGGGCGTCGGCCAGGTGCAGCAGCTCCTTGTGGGACATGCACCTCAGGAAGTCCACCTTCTTGAGGAAGCCCTCGTACATGCGGCGCTTCCGGATGAAGGTGCCGGTCATCAGCTGCCGGTAGGCGTTGCGGTCCAGCGCGAAGGTCTTGAGGGTGTCAGAGGTGACCACCAGGTCGCCCGTCTTCGGCTGCTGGTACATCATCTCGAGCTCTCCGAAGAAGTCGTGGGGGCCGAACTGCTTCACGAGCTTGCCCCCGTGCACCATGTCGCACGTCCCCTCCACTGCGCAAGCAGGGACCAGGTGGGGGAAGAGAGGATGAGAAGGGTAAAGGGACGCAGGGGAAGACCGAGGGCTGCGTGCAGGGCAAAGAGTGCCCCACACATGCACGTCCTGGCATGCATATGCAGCAACGTTCGGCAGTTCCACACAGCTCACTCTATCATACAGCTCTCTCTTCCGCCCCCCCAATAGGCCCCCCAATAGGCCCCCGAAAAGGCCCCGTAATAGGCCCCCCAATAGGCCCCCGAATAGGCCCCCCCATAGGCCCCCCAATAGGCCCCCCAATAGCCCCCCCCATAGGCCTCCTACTAGGCCCCCTAATAGGCTTTATGGCTCTTTGGTAGGCCGTGTTTTGCGGGCCACAATCACTGGCCTGCATTCGACTACTACCATCGCCCTTGCATACCTCGCAGGCCCTTGCTCAAAGGCTGGCACTCGATCGGCCAGGCCGGTCTGTGTACGGTCAGGTTGGGTGGTGAGGGTGGGTAGGGAGGTGGGAAGCTACATGGAACCCTGGTCCCGACACCAAAAGTGATCCCAAGCCTGAGTCTAAACAAGATGAACAAGCTGCCAAACGAGGGCGAGAAGAAGAAGAGGTAATGAGCAAAGGCAAGCGCAAAAGACAGATGTGTGCTGTCAAACAGCTCAAGAAAATGGGAGCCATGGTTGGACACCCCCACAAGCCACAGAATTGTCGCATTATCGCCTGAGCTTGCGCCTACGTTTTCTGGTGGGGCTGACATCTGTATTGAACTCTTGCTCATCGGACGATACAACGGTCATGTAATTAGAGACATCATCCGAGCACGGCGACTCAATGGTCGACACTGCAGACACCGAGGCCAAACTACCACCTATCGTTTCCGGGTTGGAAAGGCAGTCCTCATTGTCAACAAAAAAGGCGACGCTGCAGTGATGGGCCAACCGCTGGTCTTCCCGCAGCGGCGACTGGTCCCTCAACAATAGTGGCGTAGGAAAGTCTGCCTCACATATTGACCTCAACTCAATTGATTGGTGCTGTAATTGCATGCTCCCCCTTTCCAACAAGCTGCTCCTTTCTCCGCCGCTCTCCACCCTTGCCCGCTCCCGTCTGTTGGACAGCCGCTGTGTCTCATACCACCCCCTGTCTCCTGTCTCTCTCCCGCTGCTCGGTCCTGTTGTCCCTTCCGAAATCACCCCCCCCCCCCCCAACTCTAACCCTAACCTGTTTTTTTTCGTGTCTATTTTTTTTTGTCCTGCCTTGCCATGGCTGCCCAGCTTGTGGGGCTTTGACACCCCGCTTCACCTCACACAAAGAGGAAGTAGGATTCACTGGCCAAGGACTTGAGCACTTCTTTGACCCCAATTTAGTTGGTGGCTTCCGGTTGGTGTATCTTATGGCGGAATTCCTCCTCCCAGCTGGTCGGCCTGTGACCTTTGGCCTAAAACACTCACTGTATCAACTACTGTTACCAGCTAAAGTGTATTAAAGTGTCGCTTTTCTACTTTTCCAACGGCGCTACAATTATACATTCCGCAACCCCTCTAGCCCACGGAGGAGGATCAGTAAAACAGCACCTGCTCTGGACGCCTCTAGCAGCTCTTCTATGGGGGTCTGTGTCCGTCCTGTGCCAGAATTGCTTGAACACGAGGTGCTTGTTCTACATCCTAGGCCTACGCCTCCGCCGTGCATGTGTGTGAAGATATTTCGGTGCCTCTTGACCAAATTCTACTCGGGGTTTGCATCCCCCCTCTCGATTCTTGTACCCGACTTGGTGGTAATCCTTGTTGTGTTGTTGTTGTTGTTGTTGTTGTTGTTGTTGTTGTTGTTGTTGTTGTTGTTGTTGTTGTTGTTGTTGTTGTTGTTGTTGTTGCTGTTGTTGTTGTTGTTGTTGTTGTTGTTGTTGTTGTTGTTGTGTGGTAATCTTTGTTGTTGTCCTTTCACACAATGAGTGATTCAAGATCCAGCACTCGGGACTTATTGTTAGCTGTTCGGAACTCTTCCCTGTCTCCCCCTGTATGTATGATCCAATGACATACGATATAGCTGCCAAGCACGACCTTGTGTCATTGCTCAAGCTTCACTCGGAAGCGACGGCAGCGGTTGCAAAGCCTGAGGCATGAACATGTGTCTAAAAGTGTGTCAAGAAGCCCAGCGCTCATATGCTTCTGCTATTCGGCTTATTGCTACAAGCCCGCAGGTTCCTCCTCGGCATCCTGGACCAATGAGACAAGCTGAGCCAAATCTGCTGCAAGCTCCACAAGCCCCAGCTGAACGACTGGCGAAATGTATTGACGACCAGAGTGCCACTGTCATGCGGCAGCAAGAGGAGTTGTCAAAGCAAAAGCGAGATGTAGATCAACATGCGGCACAGAGAGAAACGAAGCGACGACATGTGCCCGTAGGCGATACTCCCCATCAAAGGGAGGGGCTGTCTCGAAGGTGGTCGTAGCGAATGTCCAGCACGCAGAGAGAGCGAATGGGACGAGGCGGCAGAGCCTAAGATGGTACCCCTCGTCTCCCAAGCGGAACAAGAGCAGCTCGCCTTACCCCCCCCCCCCCCCCTTGTAATACGTAAAAGTCCCAAATTAATACGGTCCCCACGCCTACCGTAGCTTGGCCATAGAACAGTGGAAAGTTCAGCAATAGGTCCCCACCGACAGACACACATTGTCCCATCTGTCCAGCGAAGCGCCACAGCTCTCCTTCGGATACGGCGCCGGAGGCGCCGCCACAGTTCTTCAGTCCTACCGTAGCTTGGCTAAGGCCGCAGCTTGCGC